>CM064878.1:11220095-11540904 GCA_003313485.2 Penstemon barbatus
ACTACTTGATGCTATTGTTACTATGGGCTCAGAGTTTTTTTTTTTTTAGAAAAAAGAGTTAATGGAGAAGGGAAATCATACACGTTCAATTGCCTCCCGCTCTTCTGGTGTGACAGTTACAGCCTGAGGCATTGCTTCAGCAAGTTGTCCTAATATGTTCCTAAAGACATTGTCACACGAGGTGTTCATAAGATTTCACAACAATTGAACTATTAGAATGACGAGAATGATTTATGATTTATGATTAAAAAATAAAATTCTTACCCCTCCCCCCCTTCGACTGGTTCATTTATTAAGCGCAAAAAGTCGGCCTGATGATCTTGAATTAATCGTACTAGTTGTGGGTTTTGCTTTCCCAGCTCTTGAAGCATAGGCTGCATAATAAAATATGATATAGCTACAGCTAAAAACTAGTAACATTACAGAAATAAAACAGCCTCGTGAAATGAGTACCTGCAAGATCTGAGGATTGGCTTGCACCATGGTTCGCAGTGCTTGGAACTATGGAAGTTATTTATTATATAAAAGATCAATAAATAAGCCAAAATAAATATCAAAACACTGTGTTCTAATAAAGAGAAAGACATATTTTGTACCTGTGGACTATTACGAAGAAAATCTAAGGTCCCAGCACTTGCATTAGAACCCAAATTTGGGAGACCCTGGCTCCAGAAGGATGAGACCACTTAGTAATGCATTTTGTTTTTCTCCAAGGAAAAAATAATTTGTTCTCTAAAGAATATTCTTTTTACCTGAGGAAAAAGATCCAAAGGATTAGCATTGGGTCCAGTGGAAGTTACAGCTGGCTGTGTAGCTTGAGTTGGTGGATTCACAGGTTGTCCACCAACAGGAGGTTGAGCAACAGGGGGGATTTCCGCTTGCTCTGGGATACCCTGAAAATTAAAACAGTCCTCCAAAATTATAACATATGCATAGATTGGGGATGAGGAAAAACAGATTTTTGTTATCCGCATAACTATAAAAAGGATCCATTTAAATCATGCAGTTACAAATTATATTTTTTTAGTTAGAGCATTGCATGATGAAGTAAGTTTTAAGACAGTGTAGAGGAATTGTGTCAATCTAATATAAGAGGTTGAAATAACTGCATAAAGGTCCGTAGAAGAAAAGCATATCACGATGATTTTAGACCCTAATTTACCTAAAAAAGTAAAACATGTTGAAAAGAATCTAGACACACATAAGCACATCATTAAGAAAAGGCAACATGAACGGGGTGGTATCCATAATCTTGGGAGGAAACTCACAGAGTAGAGGTATTCAACAGCCCTCTCCGGATTATTGAATGCAGCCCTTAGTGCACGAACAACAGTATCTCGGTCCCAACTTCCTCCACCCATATCTAAAATCTCTTGAACAGTGGACTCCAAGTTAGTTCCAGCGACAAGATTTGATGCTGCTTGACCATAAACATCTGTCGATCTGCTCGAAAGAATTAATATATTTACAATGAGAAAGGTCATAAAAAGTAAGCAATCCTATTAGTGTAACAAGTACTAAGCATGTCAAATAACTCACGAATCAGGGGTAGGAGTAGGAGCAGGAGCAGGGATTGAAGCAGGGACAGAAGCAGGTACTGAAGCAGACTGGGGAGCTGGTTGTGAACTGCAAATATCAGATGAAAATCTATATTAGAACATAAAAGTGGCAAGAAATTCCTTATTAACACATAGCTGAAACTAAAGAAAGAAGATGAACTCACGGTGTAGTAGCTGATGCAGGCGTAGGAGCTGCTGTTACCGGTTGTGTTGATAGGGATGTATTACTTGGAGGTTGGGTCTATAGAAATAAATACATAAACCAACCAAAAGATATGGTTTCATGGCATGGAGAATAACAATAATCAAGAACAAAGTTTTGCATCTAATCCACTCAATTTAAATAATAACAAGACGTGCATAAAGATGTCCCAACATAGAATTTGCAAGCATGCATACTGTATGTTTCACCTTCTAATAGTATCATGCATAAATTAATGCAATCTTTGAGGAAATTATAGCTTTTGGAAGATCTTAGAAGAGAAGATGACTACACTTAAATAACAGCTTCCATGAAAAAATAAAAACAGATGTTCTGTGAAGTCCTCTTACCAGCTCAATGTACAATAATGGTAGATTTCATGCAAGTAGCAAGGCAAGACAAACAGACCATATGCCGAATCACTTGTTTGTCTCTTAGAACCCAGAGTTAAGCAGCCATATTATTTATCTTTCCAAAATCAAACATATATAAAATAATATTACAAGTTATAGCCAAACATAGAAAACCTTCCTAAACAGAAATGCATAACAATGACTCAGAATCTTGATACAAATACAAGTTTCAGTAAGAAACCTACTGGAATATCGAGCATTTGAGGCAAATTTAAAACTGAAAATCATGGGATCTATATATGACATGTGGAACCTCATTTGAAAATTGATTAATTCGCAGATTTCTCTATTTGTTTTATCTTTTCTTTTTCTGATTTCTGTTTTGGTTTTGATCATTTATTATCTTTCTTATATCTGGGTTAGGGACATGATAGGTGCTCAACTTTATTCAATCTAATCAGTTTTGGGCCTCTGATTCTTACCCATGGTTTTTGACAAGAACAAACAACTAAAGTATAGTATACTAATGAACAAACCAAAACAGGATGTCATTAATTACCCAACATATATGCACACATCTCACATCTGCAACTCATGAAAATGAGGGAATTCTAAAGAGGTAACTGAAAACTCAAAACTGAAGGAAAAAAAAAAAAAAAGTAGAGTTGGATATGCTTACCGTACTAGATGGTGCAGCAGATGCAGTTGCAGCCCCACTGGAAGATGCCTTGTTCTACCACATTTACAAAATGCACGTTAATGAAGCATAGAACACAATGAATTTAAGAGTGAAAATTTGGGGTGGGGGGGGTGGGGGGTGGGGGTTGAGTCAGGTTAAATGGTCGATAAAAAATGAGTCCCTTTTTGTGGTAAAACAGGTCTGTGTATAAAGGATCGGTTCCGGTTGGGTCGGGTCACCAATTTCTTTTAAAACATGTGGCTAAAGCTATGTATTTTGTTTGATTTGAATCTAAAGGATGCACCAGAATTACACGAAATCCGATTTTTTGGCATACCTTTTAATACATAAAAGGCCTAGTATTTTATTAGAATTTATAATTTTATATTAATTTATAATAAGGAAAATGATTTTGGTTCAAAACCGGTCAGAAAAATGCGATAGTATCCATTTTGGGTCGCTCCATTGAATGTTAAACTAGTTTAACTAATTAACCAGACCCATTTTTCACCCAGCTTGACCAACTGTTGAACAAATCAATTTTGTAACTCAACCAAAGCATAACACTTCCAAGCAAAAATATTTGGTCCAAGCCAACCCATGGTTGACGGCCTATATTACCACCCTTAAATTTATTGATACAATCTTGCCTTCAAGACAAAAAGACATTATTAATGGAACAGTATCAGAGGCATTTTTCAAATGACATGAAACTAATTACCTTGGTTAACATGATTACTATAAAACTTTTTTCTGCAACTTTGTTATCTTCCAATGTCGTCTCATCCTTAAGAACTTTCCCCTGATGGATAAGCATCTGCTGAGCAGCTGGGTAGATCTCAGAACCCTGAACTGTTTCAATATTCTTCTTCACATTGGACACCTAATTTACAATCAGGAAAGTAAAAAAAAGTTACTCAATTGGAACTAAATAGTACCAAAACAAAGATAAAAATTTTATTCTAAAAAATCGTAATCTAGGAGTGGTTCTGTAGTGATGCAGAATTCATGGAACAGGAAGCACAAATTGGGTCATAAATGAATATTGTTACTTTTATAGGGTCCCAAAATTTTAAGAGAACCTTAATGTAATATGGTAAAAGAGCATTATTCGAATCAACTAAAAACCTAACAAAACAAGCTTCTCAACTTAATGACAGTGAGGCCATAAAAAACCAAACTCACGGTCTTACATTTGATTTGCAATGTGATTCATTGGAGGAGTCCTTTGGGGTTACATAGTACCAAAAAACCTATAATAACTTGTACAAAATACTACCATAAATTAGGATCCAAAGACAATATATATATCTTACCACATAATTGGAGCAATCTAAAATATTTTCCACGAATTTTTCAAGTCCATTAGCTGCAATAGTATGTTAGCCTATAACTATGACTAGGGCGTAAACATTAAACCAGTTAACATAACGATTCCTAATGACAAAGCTTGTACTTCTTCCCCTTCAACTACTCATATTGGCTAAGCTTCAGCTTACAAAATAAAATGGGACAAGACATTGCCTTTTGGAAGTGCATGCTCAGGCAAGTCAGCAAGCCATGAGTACTGAGACAAAAACTTAAAGACCAAGAGAAACCAAAACCAACAACTCCCTGCTTTCTCCAGCATTCCTAACTCAAATTTTATTATGTAATCATCACCTCTACAGAAAATATTAATTAAGCTTTGACAATTTAAAAAAAACTTTTTGTCTTAGTAATCGGTATAATTACTCGACCTCCTAAGACATGTCTTCTCCGTTGGCCAGGAACAAATAATTCACGTTAAAGTAGCACCATTCATAATTAAATCCAACAAGCGGATCCCATGGAAAAAAGCCTCAACTTAATAAAGCAAATAGACAAAAAAGAACTCCAATTACCATATACAAATTCGAAACAAAATCCCAATCGACAGTCCCAAAGCGAAAAACCCTAATTACTTTTATACAAAAAGCAATCCAAATCAAACACACATACACACAACGAATTTCACATATGTACATAACGAGAGGGTGGGAGGTTCATACAGTGTCTTCCGGCTTAACTTCTATTTCGAAGTGGGTGCCCTTCAAAGTCTTCACGAACACCTTCATCTTAGGTCTGATTTTTTAGTTTCAGCGTCCTAAAGCTAACAGGCGTCTCCGATCACCGGTGGCCGCCGCCGATTTTTTATAAGGTTTTAGTTTTAGAGAAGCGAGAGAAATAGAATAAAAGAAAAAGATAAATTCACAAAGTAGATGTGAAGTCTTGTCACACGGTTTATATACAAAGGAGACTTTTAGGAGTATTTTGATAATAATGTAGATTAGGATTATGAAGTGACTTGTGTCTATCGAGGTCCGACTAAATTATATTTGAATTGAGTCCAATTAATATAAATTGGACTGAATTTATACATTTTTATTAGGTTCGTTTAAATAAATTATATATCGAATTTAAATTAATATATAGATTTAACCCCAATACAAATAAAACCAGTTGCATGCTTAAATAATTGTATAGATTGTATGAGATTAATGTTTCTTTGAAATAAAGGGTGGATGAATATGGGCATGTTTATTTGACATCTTCCAAAAAATTCTATTGTTTGGAAAAAGCGAGAAAAATATTATTTTAATTTGTGAAATAAACAATAATTTTGTTATCTTAAAAAAAACATACACAAACTATATTTTGATTTGACATGAAGTAATTTATCTCATAGACAACTTATCTCACATAACAAACATGATTTGACATAAAATGTTACACCTATAACATAAACTCTTCCAAAATAAATTACACTCACCTTATTTCTCAAACCACTCTCCCAAAATCTAAATAAACAACATCACACAAATCGAAATTATTTCACAAACTTTCATCCCTCTCATAAACTAACTCCCAAATGCTAAACAAACCGACCATATATATTTATACTTTTTATTCGTGAAAAATTATTTACATGTTCATTATTGAGTATTCTTTTCCTTTTTTTTAGTATTGCGTAACTTTTGTTTTGCCTTTTTTTTTTTTTCCCAAAGATCTACCATGAGATGATCAGATATTAAATCAAAGTCCAGAATTTAGAGCTTGAAAAATATATGAACCAAATTTGAGTCGAACAAAAATATGTGTATAAGTTGAGTTTGAGTTGTACGAAATGAAAATAATATAAGCTAAATTTGAGTATGCACAAATGTACTTATCAAGTCCCATAGGACTTAGCTTTAGCCACTTCAAATCCGGGTCATGAATTGACAACCCGAGTGTTAATTTTGGATATATGTATTTTGATGTTTTTACTTTTTACACGGATAAAAACTATATGAATTGACTATGCAAAAATTGGCTAAATGCTTAATTAATTAATTCGCTCCCCATTTTTAAGATAGGATATTTTACAATAAATTTCAATGATACTCAACCATTTATGAGAGTAATAAATTATAAATTGAGTGTTGCTCCATGAGTACAAAATTTATAAAAACATGCTATATCATTAATTTTTACTCTTATATATAGGACGAATATAAATCTTAAACCCTTATATAATGTAAGTTATATTTACATAATATATTTACTTACTTGTAACAAAAAAAAAAAAAAATACTTACCAAAAAAGATGAAAGTTATATTTATTAATTGATTTGTAATTTATAATAACTAAGTGATTCAAATGTAATTTTTAGGACATGTTATTTGATTGTTAATGTATTATCTGATTACGATTAAAGATAATATTTATATTATTTCTTATCTAATTAATTCGGATTTTGGTTAAAAGGTTACTCACAAGTCATAATATTTCATGAGTGGCCAAGGGGTGGCATTACGCATGTTTTACACTAATTATTATACTAATTAGTAATTACTAACCAATTGGCACTCGGTATTAGCTCATAAATAATTGGAATCCAGGTAAATTGAATTTGCAAATAACACGTGATTTTTTTTTAAAGTAAGATATACATTAAATATGTAAACTTTAAAACAAGAAAATTAATAATTAATAATTTTTTTTAATGAACATGGTTTTATATCAACTTAATAATTTTTCTTGGGTAAATTACGAATACCCCCCTCAGGTATGGCCTAATTACAAAAATCCCTCTCACGTATTGAGTATTACAAAAATCCCCCTCAACTTTGTCCCCTTCTTACAATTAACATTCCTCCTAAAATGTTCCAATTTTACCCTTGGAATTTATTTGTAATGTTTATAATATGTTATAAATTTTAAAATTTGGGTGTTAAATTGTTATATCTTGTAAATTATAAAACTAATAATCATATATTTACCACCAAAATAATTGATATAATTTATAATTGCCCATAAATTTCAGTAAATATTTCAATATAAAACAATATAAGTTTACTAAATATACTAATTTATAAAATGAATTCATTCAACTAATGTCTAAACAATTTGTTCATATTTATAAAATATATTATTAAAATTTTATTTAATTTGATATTTTGCAATTTAAATTGCTAATATATATATATAAATATTTTTTTTGCAATATTTATTAAAACTTATGGGCAATTATAAATTTTATCAATTATTTTGGTAGTAAATATATAATTATCTCTTTTCTAATTTATAAGATATAATAATTAGCACCCAATTTTTAACATTTATGAGACATTACAAACAATAGAAATAACACTCAAGGATAAAAATGGAACATTTTAGAGGCAAGGAGTTTATTGTAAGAAGGTGATAAACCTGAGGGGGATTTTGTAATACCCAATACGTGAGTGTGATTTTTGTAATTACCTGAGGGGATATTCGTAATTTACCCTTTTTTCTTTCTTACGGACAAAAAATTACTAGTGAATATAAGAGACCAAACCTTGAATGGTTGTCCTTGATTTCGACTTACCAATATAATTGGTAATTGGAGTCCATATCAAATTTATATATAACTATATTACACAAGTATCTATTGGTTTCATTTGAATTGACGAATTTGAGCTATGGATTTCAAATTAATAGCACTTTTTGTTTATGTTTTCGTGTGAACCCCTATTCTAATCCTAGGGGTGCACGTTGGTTTCGGGCATGGATTAAAATTTCGATAAGTTTTTGTCGACAATAACGAACAATTTCTATTTTTTAGGTCACCGAAATAAAAATAGGTGTAGTTTTTGCTTCAACATATTTATTTAATTTACATTTTTTTCTAAAGTTTCCCAAAGGATCTCGGAAAGCTTTCGATTTTTTTTTTTAATATTTAACTAACCGAGACATACGATGAAAACGAAACTTCGGGTAACCCAAACCCGTCCAACACATTCTTTTTAAAATCCGAATAGGACGGAAATTTCGAGTTTAGGTACCCGAATTTGAAAAAAACCTTATTTTATCAAAAAGAAATTACGGGACGAGTTTGAAACTAAACACTCCCGTCCTAAATACCCGAATCCGACTATCTCTTTTTAATACTCATAAGTCATAACTTATACAGTTGTACTTAATACTAGTATTTATTTATAAATTTATTACAAGAACAATTTGATTAAGCATCATCTAATAAAGAAAATAACTAATTCAATATACTAATTTACAGTATACCTTTAAGCGGAATTTGCTTTAGGTTAGGAAGCTAGTTCTATAAGCTACTCAAAGCTCCAAAACCTTCCTGCATATTACAATGGAAATTGACAAGAGGAATAGGAAGAAGATGGAAACCGGCCCAAACAACCCAACCGAAGACACCACTACATGGTCATTCCTCACCTCTACAAGCACAAAATCATGGTTCCTCTGCATTAGCCTCTTCGCCGTTCTGATTCGCCTCGCCGTCGCGATCCATCCCTACTCCGGCGCGGCCACTCCGCCAATGTTTGGAGATTACGAGGCGCAGCGCCACTGGATGGAAATAACGGTCAATCTCCCCGTGAAAGAATGGTATCGCAACACCACCGCGAACGATCTCCGGTATTGGGGCCTCGATTACCCTCCCCTGACCGCGTACCAGAGTTATTTCCATGGAATTCTATTGAAACTATTCGATCCTGCATCAGTTTCGCTCTTCACTTCTCGTGGATATGAGTCCTACCTAGGGTATGCTCATTACTATTCAGTCTTGTTCCACTTAAATTCTCACATTCTCCTGTGTTGAAAACCTTTTGAATTGGGGAAGTTTACAATATCTGATTTGGATTTTGTGGACTTAATCTTTTCTCATTTATTGGTGATCAGAGAAGGAAGGCAGTTTATACCTAATTGCTCCTAATTTTTGGTGGTATTATATGTAGGAAGCTGTTGATGAGGTGGACCGTTTTGATATCTGATTTGATGATATTCTTTCCTGCAGTGCTTTACTTTTTAACAGTGCATTACTCTGGGAAGCCCAATGGGGAGAAAAATAATATGGCGTGGCACAGTGCTATGATTTTGTTGAACCCATGTCTCATTTTGATTGATCATGGCCATTTCCAGGTATAAAATAATGCTTTTAGTTATTGTGTGTCCCATAAAATGAATTAATTTTAATTCCCTTTCTCATTCTTTTTGTTTTGTTGTCAGTATAATTGTATTAGTTTGGGCCTAACCACCGCGGCTGTTGCAGCAATTTTATCTGATAGAGATATTGCTGGCTCTCTTCTGTTCAGCCTTGCCCTTAATCACAAACAGGTGCCTTTTTTTACTATAGTTTAATAGAAACACTGTATGCATTATAATTTATATATCGTATCCTGTTATCGTATTTATATGAAATCAGACATGTACATTGTACGATTATTATGTTGCAATGGGGGGTAGGTTCTTCGATGCATTACTCTTCCGGGTTGCTACAGTGGTAAGCTAAAGGGCAAAACATTTAAAGGGGCCTTTTACTCGCCTCATATTCTAGTGCCTCAGTATTACTCAGTCCCCAGTGCGTCTGAATTTATCTCAAGTATTCGTAGTCTGTGAATCTTAAAGGTTAGATATTTAGATA
This sequence comes from Penstemon barbatus, assembly GCA_003313485.2. NCBI lineage: Eukaryota > Viridiplantae > Streptophyta > Magnoliopsida > Lamiales > Plantaginaceae > Penstemon > Penstemon barbatus. The sequence continues at coordinate 11,229,824 of CM064878.1, forward strand.
TTGCAACCAGTATTAATTGTTTCCAGTCTACAAAGAGAAATAGTCTTCCCTATCATTTTCTATACTTTGGTGTTTGGAGGTTCATAAGTTGGGCATGGTATCACTATTGATTAAGTTGAAGGATATGTTTTCTATCGAATAATATACCTTACATGGCCTATAATTGATAAACAAGATATGCGTTTCTCCATTCTCTTCTGTTCTTGTTCTATAACGCTAGCTAACAAAAATATATATGTGATTCTAAATCTTAGAGGCTTCTATCTTTTCACTTCATAATGTTAGCACTTTGCATCCTACCAAACATAATATATTTTTTGGCTATAAGTGGAATCTTCTGTACCCTGCCTGTATTTCTACTTAGCAATACCGAAAGTGAAAAATATCTACCCCATTTGCTTGCCAGCCATGATGGACCCTTTACTCAGGTTAAGGACAAACTCTGCAGGGTTATTAACTCTTTGTGCCCCTATATCGGCTGTTATCAATACAGGCCATTTCCATTTTCCATTTAAAAATAAATGACCCACATAATTATGTGATAACTTTTTTCCTTGGAACTGACAATCTGGCATGGTCTCCTCTTGCCACAATGCAATGTGAGTTTATCTTTGTCTTTTCGAAATCACACATACATCAAAGTATCACATATAGTTATTGATAATTTTGAAACAGGATTTAGACCCTTCAGACGTCTTATACTGAGTAAAATCTGCATCTTAAAGTGTCCTTTAGAAGTTCAAAACAAATAATGAACCTGTTGACTTCTGTTCTTACCCTGCCTGTTAGCTTGTAAAATTTGGTTGATCTTTGGAGAACAAGTTTGCTTTTAGGTTTCTTGAATGGATTGTTCATTGTGGTTTTATATTGATTGGCAAAGAGTTTTAGTTAATTCTAGAAAATATGACTTTTCTATTATTAATCCTGTTGATTCTCTCCATAAGTGCTAACGAAGACTGTCTGAGATTCTGAATACTAGAATCATCAACAATATAGTGGTTAAAATATCAAGTACTCTATATACTACTACCAGAAATAGAGCATGATTTACATAACATGTAAGCTACCCAGTTTCCAGGTTTGAGTGGAAGATTTAATGCATGTAATTGGTTCAAAAAATAATATTTTTTGTAAATAACATAATCCAGAGAATGTTAAGCATGCTAAACTTACTTAGTTCTGTCTGATACTTAAGTTACCTTCAGCAGTGATGAAGTTTCCCCGTTATGTCAAATTATTAATCCAACAAAGTCTCATTTTATTATTTATTTGATTATTTTTAATAAATATATGATGCATACTTGTTTGGCACTGAAGAAACAGAATCTCTTATTTGTTCTTCCCGACTTCCCCTAAAAATACCTATGCAAACATGATATTTGACAAGAGCAGGTCATACACAATAAGATCATATACCTTAATTAGTGACAGGAGCGGTGGCTTCCATATTTAAGAATTTGGAAAATAGCCATATCTGGAATCAATTAATGTGGCGACTTTTATCTGAATTAGGCCTGTAAATGACCTCGAAAGTAAAATTCTTGGAGAAACCGCAGATTGATCTACATGTGGTATTATGGCTCTGCACCAAAAAATTTGTTATGTTAGATTGATTATCAGCATAGTGTGCAAAAACTGTATTTTTTTAATCTAATTTTATTTTGATTTCCTTTCGTTGTCAGATGAGTGCGTATTATGCACCTGCCTTTTTTGGCTATCTCTTGGGGAAGTGCCTTAAGCGACAAAATCCGATCCTTGAGATTTTAAAACTAGGTTTGACGGTATTAGGAACATTTGCTGTATTGTGGTGGCCATATCTTTATTCCGTGGATGCATCATTGGAGGTGATACCTATGCCTATACTTTCTTTTATCCTTTTTCCGTTTCTTAAATTATGTACATATAGTTCAAGTCTTCCAGTGCTTCTACTACTGAACATTAAATATTTTCATCTTGTTCCACTTTGCCAATTTCCTTGACATATGCATATCCCTTGGGATCACTGCGGAAGATCAGTTTCATGTTAGGAAACATATGTTTGCTTTGGCTTTCGTCATAACTTCTACATATATTGTTGTTATTCTTACCCTAACAGAATGCACATCAATTATTGTATAGGATATCTTGTTCGCTTAAAATATTTGACATATGACATAGTTTACTGTGTCATATTCAACACGACTTGAACTTGCACCATAGATTAACAGGTTCCACAGCGGCAGACACCTCTATACAATTAAAAAATATGTCAGATGCTGAATGTCTCTCATCTCTAACAACTTTAGTATCTAGATGTGCCATTCAATATGGTATGAGAGTCACCTGCCACGTTAATAAAGAGGTCTTGGGTTCGGGGTTCTCAATCCATTCATGTAAAAATAGTGTTACGTGTTAAGCTTTAGGAAAAGAATGCCGCCTACTCTTTGGGAGGCAATAAATATTAAATGTCTAGTTTAAGTTCTTATACGAGGTGGTCATTCAATATGTCCAAAGTATGAAAAGACTAGTACAGTTTCTTTCCAAGTAATATGATATGGCTTTTGCTTATGAATTTGCAGTGCAACACATGTATTCTTTCTCAAAAACAGACTGCTGATATTTTTGGTCAACTTTACGTAGAATACTTTCCAAGCCTCAATATGAGCTTAGAAATTCCATGATCGGTGTATAATCCATTGACATTGTTAACTTTCTTCAATCTGACCATGTCTTGTGTCTTACAATAATGAATTGGCTATTGCACATATATAACACTTAAGTTTTTCATTATCTAGACATGTTCGACTAATTCTTGCTAATATTTTGCCTCTCCTGTCTTTAAATTGATGTTTGTGACAGGTTCTTTCTCGGTTAGCTCCCTTCGAGAGAGGTCTATATGAAGATTATGTGGCAAATTTTTGGTGCACAACGTCAGTTGTTTTGAAGTGGAAGAGGTTGTTCACCACACAGTCACTCAAACTTCTTTGTCTTGCTGCAACTATTTCCACATGTCTACCTTCAATGATTCAGCTAGTACGGTTTCCATCCAAACGTGGTTTCCTCCATGGATTGCTCAACTGCTCTTTCTCATTCTACCTGTTCTCATTCCAAGGTATGTACAACGAGCATCTCTTGCTAAGTCGCTGATCTGTTTTTTCTCTTTAATCATTTAACTTAATTCTTGCAATTGGTGGTTAAATTTTACAGTGCATGAGAAATCGATTCTTCTTCCCCTTCTGCCAGCAAGCTTATTGGCATTCGAAGAACCTTTTATGTTTCGGTGGTTGATATATCATGCTCTGCTCTCCATGTTCCCTCTCTTGAGGCGTGAAAAATTAGTTCTTCCATATGCCGTTCTCTATGGCCTATTCGGCCTTCTCTACTACTCAAATGGTGGAAGAAAGGACACAACAGAGATTTATTCTTTTTATTCAACCCTTAAATCATTTGCATTTGCCTGCTCTATTTTTCTTCATATGATTTACATGACCATAGCTCCGCCAGAGAAATATCCATTTCTATTTGAAGCTGTAATTATGTTATTTTGTTTTTCTCAGTTTTTATTGGTTTTTATTTACTCAAATTCAAAACAATGGGCACTATCTAAGACTTCCATTCAAGAGGATGCCGAAAAGAAGAGGCTCTGATTTTCTTTGGGCCTGATATTTACTCGACAACATAGCCCTTTAGGAGACTAGCAAAAGGATATTATTTTGTATCAATTTGTCAAATTAGATTATTCTTTTAGCGTGTTATAATTTGACCAACTTCTAAATTTATGCAACATCATAGTCAATTTAACTTTTCTGGTTTCATTTTACATCACTCATTATTCCTTTTTTTGCAGTCTTTGGTTTCATCTATTTTATTATGCTACAATTAATCTCTACCATTTGCTCTACCTATCAAAATCTTATGCCATTTCTTATTATTGTTTCTTTTTTCAAAAATAAATTATTGATCGTTGTCTTACTGTTTCTGTTGTGTAAGTATAAATATGAGATTTCTTTGTAAGACAACCTGATACAAGGAAAGGAAAAGGACCACAAGACTTATCCTGAATTTATAATTCGGTATTGTAAACAAACTGGGTCAGCCCGACATATGAGGGGCTTAACTCGGGCCTTGTTAAAAAAATTCACTATTAAAATTTATTTTACTACTTTTAAAATTGTAAAAGTATTTTATAATAAGTATTTACATGATTTATCTCCCACATATTTTGTAAATAAAATGATAAATTAATTTAATTAGTTTTCAAATTTCAATCGCAATATGCTCTTAAATTATAGTTGATTCTAAATTCCTTCTTTAGAAGAAAATACTAGAAGTACTGTGGATATAATTATATAACTAATGTATGTTAATAGAGTCAACTTTAATACTAATCAAAATAATAAATTGGTATAATATAAAAGTAGTATTATTATGCTCTCGCAACTATGTTACAAAATGGGCTCCTCAATTTTAGGGGTGTGTCGGTAAAATCAAACCGATTTGTACCGATTATTGGTATCTAGACTGGTTAGGTAATTTTAAAAATTGTACAATATGCCAAATTGAACAATTCGTAGCTTGACCAAAAAATTAAAAAGTATAGTTTTGGGTTTATATTTTTTTTTTTGTTTATAAATTTCCTATATATAATTTTTTTTTAAAATTTGTATATCAAACCTAATTTTTATACATCAAACCTACTTCAAACCTAGTTTATAAGATAATCCCAAATTCAGGCATCTTTATGCCCGAAGAATTCTCCTTCGGTATTATGGGTTCGTTTCGTAATTCGGCCACTTATACTGAAATCAGAATGGATTAAGGTTTGATAATTAGCTTCGATTTCAGTACGATTCAATTGAATTATTGAATTATTTGCACATTCATACTCTTCATCATTATAAAATAAATATATATGCTTAAATTAAAACTCAAGTAAAATTAATCAATATTTGATTCAAGTTAATTTGAAAGTTATGATCTATCTTAATGTCACGCTCCAACCATGTGCCCGACACAATTAAACTAGCATATGGCCCATTAAGGCCAATTATTATTCCAATAGTACTTGGCCAATTTTAACCCAATAAATTAGCTCAAGTTATGCATGGAGGTTTCTTTGGCTGGTTTTTTTGCTTGTATATGTTACTAGATTCTCAAAATTCCATATAAATATATATCATTATCAAATTGAAAAACTAATATACATGTATATCTATATAAAAAATTAGGGCCCATCGGGGCCCTAGGCGACGACGGTCCAGGTCCAAATTACCTAGCAATAGAGCCGACTTTAAAACAACCTAAACTGTTCTTGTATTGTTAGGAAAATGAAACTTGAAGGTACAAAAGTATTAAATAAGTTCTTCATCATTTTAGAATACGAATTTATTACTCATGTGGAAGGAAGGTATTTGAGCCGGCAGTAACACAATCTTCCGTTGAGATAGTTGTGCTGCTACTTATGTTCAAGTTTTGAGTTTGTATATCTGTGTCGACAAAGTCGGCAACAAGTTAAATGTGTTATGTGATCGGCCATCATATTCTTGATTCAGCTGGCTTATGGCCTGGATGTGACAACGACTATGTGTCCAACAAACACAATGTTTAAGGTTGATTTGAATTTTGTATATAATATTTTTAGCTTAATCAAGTCAAACATGTGTCGAGCTTGAGTGGTATGATAATATTATATATAATATTTTAGTTTATCAATATTGAACTGAACTTCAAAAATTATCAAACATATAATATGCTTTAAACTGATTTTATATGTATGACGAACTGAGCTCAAATGAATTTTTATTCAATCAGCTTGAGACGAATATATAATAATTTTCTTTGATTTTAAGACCTAATTCATGTGTGCTCTCATACTTATGTGGAGTTATAAGACCAGTTATTTGTTGCTGGCCAGTCTAGTTTATGGTTATCTACCAAACCATTTTTTGTAATGTCTTTTTTCTCTTTTTTTTTTTTAGGTAAATATGTCATTAACTCTATCATTGTGATTTGATAAAAAAAAATGCTCTATATATGTGCATGTGGAATTAGGTGACAAATTGTTCCTAGAGAAGAGATAAATATATATGTCGCTTTTGGAATTTTATTTTACTTATATTGTTATTTTCTCTTTTTCGTATTTTCAAATAATAAAATATCGAAGTTTTAATTTTTTTTATTGGTGAAATTATCGAGACCATCATAAATAATTACAAAGACTATCCCTTCCACAACGTAATGTCATTTCTACATTATTTCTAATATTATTAGGATAGAAAATGTTAAAAGTTTAACAAAATTATGGGTCAATTACATCAGTATCATTAATGGGTCAATTTTTTCCAGTGCAATCAAATCACAAACAAATACCATCAACCAACTAGCATTATATTAAAAGAAAACTCACATTAGTAGGAGTTAAATCATGTATGCATATAGTCCGACTAGGGTATAACTGAGAAATGTCAAAAAATACATTGTCGTCTAAGTTTTATTTGAATTTTGTATCGAGTTTAAAATTATGTTTGAACTTGTTTTGATTGTTAGACGAACTGTGTTCAAAAGAGTTATTATTAAACGAGTTCGAGTTCGAGTATCGATTGTGACTTAATATTTATACATATATTATATTAATATTTAACTTGACGAGACGAAGTTGAATCGAACTCCAATAAACAAAATAAACGTTGTTTTGCTTATAAAATGTGTATGATGAATCGAGCTCAAATGAATTTTATCATGTGGGATTGGTTTAAATATCGAATAACTTGTGTTTAACTCTAAGTACGACCGTGCACCATGTTCAGCTTTAGCTAATGCGGTGAGCAAATGACAACATAGTTGCACACACTAACCTCAGCTCAACTATATATCATTGAACAACTATATATCATTGAAGTCCCCTAATAGGACATTTTCGGTCTGAAAGTCAAGATTTGTAAGCATATGCATATCGTACTCAAAAACAAAAACAAGATTTCATTTTTTATTTTATTTTTAGGAGAAGATTTCATTTACTCTCTATGAAGTTTTACATCCATCTTTTTTTTATTTAACATTTAAGTACTATCTGGAAAATTAAATAATTAAATTTTATATCGATCCATATTAGAATTCACCACATGGATTGGGTTAAGTCCACTTATTTGGCTTGGGGCTAACTCAACCTCAAAAACTAATTTGTAAGGTGAGGATTGCCCAATGCCTTATAAGGTGGACTTAACTATTGTTTTCAACCAAAGTGGAACGTTTAGTCTCAATAATATATAGTAATACAAGTGTTCACTTTCATTTCTAATCCAATCTTTTGATGTTATAAAATCATCTTTTTTTTTTGGAGAACCCTAAATCATCATTTGTTTAGTACGGTTTAATTTCAAGTTTTGTTTTTATTGTTGTCGTACGTCCAACAATGTTTGTGTACTCAAAAGTATTTTCACATATTTATTCCGGGGTATAGTAAAATTGTGATAGACGAGTAATTAGTTGTATTGGCCGCCTAAAATAATATAGTCACCACTTCCCACTAAAAAGCAGATATATGATCTTGTACCTACGACTACTCGATATATCTAGTAGAAAAAAGTGACGTTAATTACTGTCATCACGTTTGGCTTCATATTGATCAGTTCTTTTTGGATTTAATTCATTAAAAATAATATACACCCAAAACATTATTTTTAATATCCGACAAAATTTCTTATTTTGAATATTCAACACACACCTAGAGTTATTTAATGTGAGTTAATTGATTATTAAATAGATAAATAAGTTGCCAACCTTCAACTTCCAACCACTTAAAGTGACGGACATGGACATGGCCATGTATTTTTTTATTTTTTTTTGGTTCTATACGCAATTTGATAATCTCTATAATAGCGGAAATGGGTATTCGTTTTTGAGAAATAAAATGCGATGTTTAACTTTCATGAAATTGTGTAGCAACAAATTAAAACACCAACACCAACACCAACATCAACATTTTCTTTCTTTGAAGTATCAAGTGCTTATATATATAAATATCAATGTGAGATGTTTTTAACTACTAGGAAAGTGTATAAATATTTTATCAACAGGTGATTGATCTAATGGAAGAGATTAGTACTTGAAAATGGCTTGGTAATACTAGATAATGGCAACATATATATGCCTCTTCTTGCACCCTCCTAAAAAATAAACTATGCATTGTCAGACACTCCTGGGACACTGACATGACCCTAACACAACATACGCCGTGTCTGAAAACTAAAATAAAAATCGGACACGGCTTGTGACATCTTAGATATGTACACATGGTTTAACAAGCATTCGATACGTTTCAGACGTAACATTTTTTTTAATATTTCAAAATTTAGGAGTAGAAGTTTTATTATTTAAATTTAATAAATAAAAAATGTTTAGGATATTTGGTTAAATTAAGGTATACATGGTTCATATTGTTGTATTAATTTATTAATGAATATACATGTTATATTGTACATGTCAATGTTATTTCAACATTTAGGGCAAAACAATTAAAATTTGAATATGTTTAAATTTTACTAGATATAAAACATGTCGATGCCATTAATAAATTTTGATGTTCTATACTTCTATATCATTAGTTTAGTTCACGAATTATTGTTATTACGTGTCGCCATGTCCATGGCGTTCATATCCATATATAATTTTTTTTATATAATAATCGTGCGTGTGTAATGTGTAGGCCTTATTGTGCTACAACATTAATGTTGAATTATTTGTGTTGTGAGGCTGTTATAACCGTTACTTGATCAATTAAAGTTCATTTAAGAGCATGCCTAGTTAGGACTACAAACAAGAAAAAAGACAAGTCCTACACAATATTAGTTTGTTCGTAAAAATATCACAAGGAAAAAAATATTTATACCATGTATTTTAGTTGATTAGTTTTCTAAAATTATTATCAATCATGAAATTAAACAAATATATATAATATAGGTACAATGAATAATTTAAAGTTAAATCACACAAATTGTTCCTCATGTTTAATTTGTTTACGTTTTCATCCTTCATAAATAAAGTGCTATACTTTCGTCCCTTTGACAAAATATGTGTTACACTAGTAACTTTTTTGGTCACTTAATTTCCGGCAAAAACATATCACTTTTCAAGCCAATCCCTTTATGTGACAAAAAATGAAAATAAAGAAGCACCAAAGAATAAAGGAAATTCTGTGCTTGCAAGTGTTCCGAAAAAGTGGTAAGTTTTTATTGGAAATTGGCCTGGAAATTAATCGGTGTAACACATATTCTGTAAGAGGGACAAACGTGTAACATTTTATTCATGAGAGATGAAAACATAAACAACTTTAAATATGATGGACGATCAGTGCGATTTAACCATAATTTTAGCACTAATTAAATTTAATTTGCACATAAACTAGCTGAAATTACTTGCATTAAAATTATTCGAAAACAATAGAATGTCTTAAAACCGATATACTTCTACAAACGAATGGTTGCTCGTCTGTTATTAGTAGCCTTTTTTTTAATGATACTGAGTTACATCAATATGATCAAATTAAGATGTTTATTCGAATACAACCAAATTATAAAGAAAATTAACTACTCCCTCCGTCCCATTTTAATTGTCGTTTTAGAGAATTTTTTTTGTCCCAAATTATCTGTCACTTTAGAGTTTCAATGCACTATTAATTACATACTTTCCCATTTTGCCCTTTACTTTTTCTCTCTATTACTTTATTACTCCAAGAGAGATAGAAAGAGAAAGATAGAGAGAATAAAAGAAAAAGGAAGAGAGAGAATGTAAGGGTATTTTAGGAATATCATTTGTTTTTTCCCTAAGTGAAAATTGAACTCATAACATACGCCTTACCAATGTATTACATTCTCATTGGCTCTCTTATATCTAGCTAGGTACGTACGTAGATTTTTAGTCTCTGAGTGTTGATTTATTTTTTTGAAATATATATATATATATATATATATATATATATATATATATATATATATATATATATATATATATATATATATATATATATATATATTATGCATGAGTATTGATTTTAGAAATAAGTAATTGTCATTCTCCAACTCTCACTTTTTTAAGGGGGGTCCAATTCTTACTAAGACGAGATGTAAAAAAAAAAAAAAAAAAAAAAAAAAAAAATTCTTACTAAGACGAGTGAACGAACACCTAATGCATTTTACTTATTACTATTAGGTAAAATTGCAGAAAACGTTTCAAATTGATTAGTGATTTTGGATTTTCGTTACAAACTATATTACCTCACCGAATTTCGTCCCGCAATTTAATATTTGTTTGAAATATCGTCCCAAACTAATTACTAATTTTGATTTTTCGTCCCAAACTATATTAACTCGCCGAATTTCGTTCCATAATTTACCATTTTGTATGAATTTAGTCCCAATATTAAATTTCTAATCTAATTTAATGACAATGACGGTTCAATCTTATAATTAGTTTGGGACGATTTCTGCAATATCATATAATTATTCATGTTAAAATTTACCACGGCATAACACGTAAGCAGCCATGTGGTAATTTAACGGCAAATACGCAATTTTTGTCTTATAAATAATGGTGGGACGATATTCCAAAAAAAAAAAAAAATACGGGACGAAATTCGCCAAGTTAAATAGTTTGGGACGAAAATCCAAAATAAGTGATTAGCTTGGGACAATTTTTGCAATTTTGCCTTACTATTAAGTAGTATTCTACTATAGGTATATGAACAATAAAAAGAAAACCTTCAACTATAATAATGTAATATTTGAAGCCAAACTAATTTAATGGTTTTATTAACATAACTAATGGCATCTAATTAATTTCGAACACGTGAGCTGGTTTTCTCTTTCTTCTACTATTGAGTATTGACCTTCAGAATATAAATACAGTATAGGACATCTTGTACTTTGTAAAGTTAATTCAATTTTTTTTAGAATAATTTCTAAATCGCTGAAAAATTAATGTGCTCTTAAGAGTAATTACACTTATTAGGATGCGTGGCATAAAATTATGTATGGACCATCCATGTGATTTTATCATACAAACTAAAGAAATTTTGTTATAGATCGGAATTTTCGTAAACCTGCACAAAATCGTATAAATATATTTAATTATATATTAATTTTGTTCATAATCCATGATAAATCTGATTCAAACAAGAATTTTTCAACAAACTACGATAAAATTCAGATTGAGAATGAAAGATGTGAATTACCATCTCTTCAAGACAATATATGGTTCAAGGAAGGATGGGTCGTGACTCGTGCGGGTTCGAGAAAGAATGGTTTGAGAAGAAGGTGGTGGGAATATAATGAAGGAGATATGAAATTATTAGAGAAAAAAAAAAGAGTTAGAGAAAGAAAACGTTTCAGTAATGATGAAGGAGAGAATATATTTATTAAGGGGCTACAAAGTAATTTAATAAATGTTAATTTTTTTCATATGTTCGATGTCTCATCATCGTTAAACATTTTGATCGAAAATTATAATTCAAAATTTTTATTGATTCTTTTTAATGATCGAGATGGTATATCTTATGTACATATATATTCCATAAAACTTATTTTAAAAAATGCATAGAACACAAGAAATGGAATTAATCCACTATGATATTAAATTATTAATAAACCATACATATTGTGATTATCTCATCGTTATCACTTATCGAACACGATATAACCTTATTAATTTTAATATCCTAATAAAAATTAAATAAATAAATGACGTGTTATTTTTCGTTGATCTTATATATAGTGTGTGTGGGTGTTAATGGGTCTAGAGTAATTTATTTCAACACCAAACATGATAGTTTTAAAAATACTGTCTAAATCCATCCAACTGCGAAAATTTGTACTTGCTATTGACAAATAATAAATGCTATATCTGTATGTCAAATTTTGGCAGAAATTAAAACGTAAATTAGGTAAAGACTATAAAGATAATAATAACAATAATACCAACATGTAATTTGTTGGAAGGGACTAGTCACTACAAAGTAGCGGACTCAGGTTCAAATCCTTGTTGGGAGAGGTTCCCACTTTATGTATCTGACGCGCCTCGAAAGTGTTTTAAATCCTTGGAAAACCAAAAAATAATAACAATAATAAATAATTATAAAACACTGCTGATATAGATTATGTCAACTGCCCACTCGGCTACTGAACTTAATTCAAGCAAATAAGCATGAATGTCAACTGCCCACTCGGCTACTGAACTTAATTCAAGCAAATAAGCATGATCAAGTATAAGGATTCTTGAATAAAGATGATAAACTAGTTTGTAGTTAATTAATTGTGACTTCTTATGATATGTTGCATTAAAAAAATACTTTTCCAGAAAAAATGGAACAAATCCATAACAAAACACATCCAGGGGAAAGAAAAATGGGTTTAATTTCTAATTGTTAATTGGCAAATGAATTAACACCACATATGTGTTAATATGTTGAAAATCAAATTAAATATTATTTCAAATGATTTAGAAAAAGCTTGATCGTTCACAAAAAAAAAAAAAAAACAAAATCCAATAATGCGTATAATTTGATTAAATTTGTTGTTATGATAGATGTACTTGCCCCTCTAGTCTATGAAATTAGTTCGGTGATTTCTAGTCAATAGCATGTTTCAACGTCAATTCAATGACCAAAATTTTATTTCGAGTGTATGTTTAGATTAACCAAATATTATTAAAAACTTTTCAGAAATATCGATAAAAATTGTGAAGATATTATTGAACTAAGAAAAGTAAATTAGACTAGACTCTCATCAAGACAAACAAAATATTTCGAAATGACACATCATTTTCATTGTTCATAATCGAGATGTATAGATGAAAATTTTAATCCATACATCTAAGTGAAGAAAGAACATAAGGTTTTTGGAATTAGAAGAGTGTCTTTTGGGATTGTTCATGCAATTGGCTTGAAGATATATAATTTCTCAATCCGATTCACTTCTGCGGTTAAAACATATAAACATTATATATAATATTATATAATACTACTCAATAATATATACTCAAATTAGGCATAATTAATCTAAGTATATCATTGTTGGCTTTCTTGAAGTTGCTTTATTGACTTGCTTGAGCAACTTCATAAAAAAAAAAAAAAAAAAAAAAAAAAACGTTTTTAGGGGAAAAACAAAATAAATTGGACCTGGTACGAGCATTTATTTCGAACGATGGAGGTAGCCAATTTATGACATGCATCTGATGAAATCTGAGAAATGAAGATGTTTGTCGCAAGTATTTAATAAAAAATTTGATATTCGATATCTTTTCAAGAAATATTAATTAGCTAGAGTGTACTTGATTTAAAAAATTTCCGTACCAGAGTTATTTTTCTTTGGCAAAAAACTTGTCTTTAGAAAAAGAAATAAGTTGGCGAGTTAAAAAACATAAACTCAAGTATAATAATAATAAAAAGAAGGAATTGAAGAAGCAAGTAAGTTTTGATTGGAAAAATATATGGATACAACAGAACAGAACAGAAAACTCCAGCTAAGAGAGCGTTGTGTGACATGAAGATGTTCATTAAATCCTCTTACCTGCCTTCATTCATTGCTCATTCACTCCCCTTACCGCCCACTTTAAAATCCCCTCCTCTCCTCCTCCTAATTCTTCACCACACCAATTAATTCATAAAAATAAAAATAAAAATAAAAATGGCACGACAAGAAGAAGAAGTAGAAGTAGAAGTAGTGTTGCCAGCAGCATCAGCATCAACAACAGCATCAACAACAGCATCAAAGGTGAAAATTGGGTACCAATACCTGGTTAATCACATGTTGAGCTTCACCCTCATCCCTATGATGTTGGCAATCATCCTCCGATTAGACCCCCAGGAAGTCCTCAACACAATCCAATACCAATATTCCCTACTCCAAATCCTTTTCACCTCCTTCCTCCTCATCTTCATCTCCACCCTCTACTTCATGTCCAAGCCCCGTTCCATCTACCTTGTCGACTACGCTTGCTACAAACCCCCCGTCACTTGCCGCGTCCCCTTCTCCACCTTCATGGAACATTCCAGGCTCATCCTCAAGGAAAATCCCAAGAGCGTCGACTTCCAAATGCGTATCCTCGAGAGGTCCGGTTTAGGCGAAGAAACCTGTTTGCCTCCTGCTATTCATTACATTCCCCCCACCCCCACTATGGAGGCCGCTAGGGGGGAAGCCGAGACCGTTATTTTCTCGGCCATTGACTCTTTGATGCAAAAGACTGGCATCACGCCCAAGGATATTGACATACTTATTGTCAATTGTAGCTTGTTTTCTCCCACCCCTTCGCTTTCCGCAATGGTGGTCAACAAGTATAAGTTGAGGAGTAATATCAAGAGTTTTAATCTTTCCGGGATGGGGTGCAGTGCTGGATTGATCTCAATTGATTTAGCTAGAGATTTGCTCCAGGTATATATTATGTATATATTAATAGTTGTTCTGATCATATCTTTAATTAATAATTAATAGTTGTTCTGATCATATGTTTCATGATTTGCAGGTACATCCCAATTCTTATGCTTTGGTTGTCAGCACGGAGATTATCACTCCGAACTACTACCAAGGTTCGGAGCGAGCTATGCTCCTCCCTAACTGCCTCTTCCGTATGGGTGGCGCGGCCATACTCCTCTCCAACAAGCGCCGCGATAGCAGCCGCGCCAAATACAAGCTAGTCCACGTGGTCCGTACCCACAAAGGGTCAGACGACAAGGCCTACCGTTGTGTGTACGAGCAAGAAGATCCTCAAGGAAAAGTAGGCATAAACCTGTCCAAGGACCTAATGGTAATAGCAGGGGAAGCTTTGAAATCCAACATAACAACAATTGGGCCTCTAGTCCTTCCAGCATCAGAACAACTATTATTCCTCTTCACTCTAATTGGAAGGAAGATATTCAATCCCAAATGGAAGCCTTACATTCCGGACTTCAAGCAAGCGTTCGAGCATTTCTGTATCCACGCCGGTGGGCGTGCGGTGATAGATGAGCTGCAGAAGAATCTAGAACTTTCCGCGGAGCACGTGGAGGCCTCAAGGATGACTTTGCATCGATTTGGCAACACGTCATCGTCTTCTTTGTGGTACGAGATTGGGTACATTGAGGCTAAAGGGAGGATGAAGAAGGGGGACAGAGTTTGGCAAATCGCCTTTGGGAGTGGATTTAAGTGTAATAGCGCGGTTTGGAAATGTAACCGTACGATCAAGACGCCTACGGATGGGCCGTGGCAAGATTGCATCGACAGGTATCCCGTGCACATCCCCGAAATTGTCAAGATATAAAAATCGAAATTTCTGTTTGTTTCCAATTCCAATTGTCCACGGTTAATTAATTTCTTGTGATTTACTAATTAGTAAGTAGTTTGTAGGTTTTGGTTTTGGAGTTTCTTTTTTACTTACTTCTTTAGTTTATGTCGCACAAGGTGAAGAATTGGTTTTACTTGTGAGGGATGAACATGTATTACTACTATTAGTTTTATTTATTTTCTTGAAAATAGAGAAATAACATCACCCAGAAATTAAGGGCCTGTTTGTTTGGCGTGTCCCAAAGAAATTTCGTGTTTGGGAAATGCCAAACAAACATGTTTTCTACTTTCTCAAATAAATTTTTCATCTTCCAATTTTCTCAAACTGTTCTCTCAAAAGCCAAACAAACAACAATTTTCAAATGAAACATATACAAACTCTACTCTGATTAGAAATAAAGTAATCTATTACTTACACCATTTATCTCGCATAACAAACATGGTTTGACATAGTCTTACATATCTTACTCCTACAACCAATGTTTTAAAAACCGGATCGGGCATCGAATCGGTAGCCTTACTGGTTACTGATTAAATCGGTTTAACCGTTTTAACCACTGGTCCAACCGGTGTGACGTCATTACAATATAATATTTTAATTTTAATATATGTAATCAACTATTAAAAAAAATATATTATTCGTTTTTTCAAGTTTATTTCCATAAACTAAATGTTTATCTCATGATCAATTATTTTTCCTACAAAATTTGAGTTAAGAATGAATGATAGCAACAAAATTACAAGTATGATAACATGATATCAACGCAGTAATTCAAATTATAATAAACATCATGTAAAAAACAATAATTTTATTACTAATCGCCTAAGAAAAAGAGAAATTATTGATGAATTTTGTCATTGAATTATATAAAAAAAAATAAAATACTTAAGTTTGTGAAAAAAATGAGTTTTCTAATGAATTTGATACTCAAATATATTTACATAACTTATTATATATAAGATTTTTTTGTTTCTTGTTGATTTTGTTTAATTCAAAGTGAAAAATAGAAGAAGAGATGTGAGAGTATTGTTGAAGTTTAAAGGTCGCGGAAGAGAAATAAAAATTCGTAGCGTAAACTTTTTATTTTTATAAGTGAACCAGTTGTTCAATTGGTTCACTTGTTAATTGGTTTTATCGGTTTTTGATCTGGTTTTTTGGGTTCAAACTGGTCAGGAACAAAGCTAATTTTGGAGAGTTAACCGGACCGGATTGGCAGCTGATTACCGATTAAACCGATTGAACCGGCCGGTCCGATCCAATTTTTAAAACACTGCCTACAACCTCACTCTTCCAAATAAAACCTACACCTACTTTATTTCTCAAATCACTCTCTCAAAATTCAAACAAACAACATTACGCAAATCGAGATTATTTCACAAACATCCACTACTCTTCCAAACTACTTTCCGAAACACCAAACAAACAACCCCTAAATCTTCATATAATTAATACACTCCTATGTGTTAAATATTCGAGGATGCTTATAAATGAATGAAAGATACTAGTACTCTAGAATTGCTCGCTGTTGTAGAAATTTGAAGTAGTTGTTATAAGCTTTGTCCTTGGACATTTAATCTCTCTCTTATCAGGCATGGTAAAAGCTTTCTTAAATGCTAGTACTGTTTTCTTTCTTTTGCAATTATTCCTTACATTTTTTTCTTCGGAAAAAATAAAGATAAATTCTGCTAATTCTATCCATGGACGCTTTTCTCCGGCCTGGAACATGATGAATAGCATCTAAAGACGAAAGCCGAACTTTCTGATAACACTTTATTGGCTCTGAAATATCATGAGTTGATGGATCGATGCAAAAGTAGAGATATCGAACTTTCTTTTCAAATTGGGCTCTTTTTGACACGTTGCACTAGCTGTTTTGACCATAAATTTGGCTACGATTACATGAATACCAGTTAAACGAAAAGCTCTCGATGGCGCACGTGTTGTGAATATCAAGAGATCTCACCCAGTTTTTCATCCTCAAATTCCTTTGTTTTCCCCTTCAATTTTGCGTTTTGAGTTATTTTTTGCCATTTTTGGTAATATTTGACTTGTGGTTTTGGAGATCGATTTGAATCCGATTTGGGCCAAATTTTGGCCCAGTATCTATTTTAGTTCATGCTTTAAACTGGTTTAGTTTTCGGATTTTGCCAATTTTGACATGTTTTTGTCATTTTACCCTTATTGGCTATCTAGTCCGGCTTATGTACTATTTTCGAGCGCGTTGATTTATTTTGCTATTGAAAAATTGAAAGTTTATCTCCTAGGATTTTGTTTCATGTAATCTTCTTTTGGTAATTAGATATTCATCTTGTGTCTGGAACTGAATCACTAATTTGTTCCGGCTCCAGGAGGATAAATGCAAGAATTTTTTTTTTTTTGAAATATTTATTGCATATTCACTCTATACTTTTGGAAGTTTGACACAAAATTTTCTATTTTTTAAATTTTTTGATAAAAGTTCTCTATTAAAATATTTATTGTATAGAACTCCCTTACGTGATTTTTACATAAGATTGAGAAATATCATGCATTTTTTCTTCTAAAGAATGAGGTCAGACGAAGTTTGACTAAATCGACATTGATATATTCTGACGTCTAAACTAAATGGTTTTGTGTGTTCATTCACCGCTAATTAATTAACCCATGTTGTGTCAACTCTTTTGCATTGTCTTCAATCTTTTTGGCTTTTCCATTAAGAGTAAGTGCATGAACATTTATAGAACAATTAAGTGCAAAATTAGGGGAAATGGCAAGATAATTTTTTTCTTTCTATTATTATATATGTTAAAATACTATTTAAAATGTTTACCACATAAATTTTCATCGTAATATTAAATATTCAGCACGAAACTCTTCACCAGTACAAAATATGTCTTCAAAGTTCAAACGTGTACGGATGAGAGGTTTCGTGTTGAATATACATTAACATTATATGGGATTTTTTGCAATAAACATCACAAAATGGTGTTTCATGTAGAATAATTCCACGCAATTAATAACAATATTTCACAATGTAGTTCCGTGCAAATTTTGCATAACACGAGCGAATATCTTGTGGTTTATCCTGAAAAAATTATTTTGTTTCATCTACGAAATGGAGCATATTGTTTAATCCCTAAATTTAAAAAAATACTGTCAAGTTATAATTTTCCTCACTTTACAGTAATATGCAAAAATGTTTTTCTAGTATTTCCGTAATTCGGATAATAAATGAAGATGTGTCCGTTTCCAGTTCCAGACCTGAAACACACGGTCAGTTTTCTTTACTGTGGCAGTACTATTAAAGCTGATTTAAACAATGTGGGCATTTAATTTCTTTCTTGCTGGTATCTTCCGAAAAAGTTGTAGGTGTTTTTTCCATAGCTAGACGGTTGGTATGAAAATATATACCAGCCAAAAAGAGTAAATGTTGTAGCATTTATTTGTCAGTCTCTCAACAATCAACATATTTAGCTGGTAGCAGAATTTAAGACATAGCAAGGATTCATGAATTTTAATTTAATTTAATTAGTTAATTAAATGTACAAGGACACATGCATGATTATATATGATTTGCAGCAAGCTAGCCAACCTCATAAATTTATACATATATGTATCTGTCACAGTCACATTGCATGCAAAGAAGCGTGTTTGGTAGATTTCGTATATAGTTTATTCGTTACTTATATATATATATATTGACACTGATCAGGGGTAGTCTTTCTTTTGGTGACCACATAAAATGTTTCTAACTTAGAAGTTACAGCAAAATTAACAATGACATGCATGGAAGCTCTTAATTATAGATATGTCACAATTATTGAAGGGACCATCACGCCCAATTACAGTATATAGAACGTGGCCAACAACCGCCCCCTAGCTTTAAATTCGATCGCCGGCGCGGCGGTGTTTGGTGCTTAATTAATTATGTCTGCAACTCAAATACTCGCTCATGAAATTTTATTTTTTGGTATCAGATGAATATTTGTAAGTATGGTATTTGCACATGGAACCCAAATATCTATTTTTCGATGTAAGATAAATGGTTCTACATTATATTCTTAACCTTATGTGACCCAAAATCTAAGACTCATTTAATTATATGTGATTATATATAACTTATCATGTTATATTCATGATATTACGTATAGTATACTGAACGTGATAAATAATTTATTCACAATTTGTCGTACTTTATCTTATTTAAAAAGAAAATTAAAAATTAAACGTGACGTAAATGAGTAATTTTACGTTTGCACCTTGCACCTTTCCTTTCTTTTTTGTGATCTAACTGGGCCCATCTTACGGGCTGCCCGTCCAGTCCATTTCCTCGCCATGGAAAAAGTTGCCACTCTTTTTTGCTCCAAATGTGTCACATATTTTTGGCTTCATGGCCATGACATATCCCGTTTGGTTTTCAAAAATTTTAGAAGTGAGGGTGATTGTATTTTTACTGAAATTGTCAATAAATTATTTTTTCATATCTGATGTGTGTAGTTTTTGTTTATGTTTGAAAACATGGTTAGTTATATAATCATGTTTGGTAGTCAACATTGTGTCATTGTATTCACTTAAATCCAAAAATCAAACACAACCCTTTTTTTTTTTTTTCAAAGAAATCAATTGTTAGACAAAATTAGACTGTACCATATAGGGCCTATTCTATTGTTTTCTCATTGGGCCTCTAGTTCGGATCACTAAATGGGTCTTGTTTGGACTGCTTGTTGAACAATGAAGGCCTGGTCCAGTTAAAGTCCAAATTGGAAGCTGCTTCACCAAATTATTTATTTTTAGAGGTGACAAGACAAAATTGATTTCCTTTTTCTTCCTTTTGGGAGGTTAATAATTTCTATAGTGAACTTCTGTGATAATGTAGTTGAAAAAAGAATTAAGTGCGTCAAGAAAGATATCATTACATATTGAAAATTATGATAGTAAGCATGGTTAAAGTTAAAAAAAAAAAAAAAAAAGATAAAGAGAAGAGGTAAAACTGTCGCTAAAATCAAAAGTGACGATTGACTTTTGGGTTGTGCCAGGAACTTTTCTAAGTATTCCTGATAAGATTATTATCTTTATAAGAAAGCAATGCCCAAAAATGGAAAAGAATATCAATCAATCAAAAAACTGATAATGAACAACTTTCATGATCAGAGTAGATCAGGTCACCAAAATCTTTTTTTTTTTTTTTTTTTTTTTTTTTTAACGTAAATATTTGCTTTAGTTGCGGCTATCAACGGGGCATATTTCAATTCATGGAGCAAATATGAATTTAAGTGGATTCGATCTATTAAATATATATATATATATATATATATATATATATATATATATATATATATATATATATATATATATATATATATATGTATGTGTGTGTGTATAATATTTATAAAAGTAATCCTTCATAATATTTAAGAAAATAGTAATTTGTAACTTGTTTATAAAATTATTTAAACCTATAATTTCATCTCAAAATATGAATGTTAGTATATGATGTTTGAACATGTGAGCTAGAATTAATTAAAATTGTTAAGTTAATAAAATTATTTTAGGAAAAATATATTAGTATAATTTTTTAAATAAATTTTTTAATGGATCCGAAAAAGATTGTGGGCCCATTCAATTTTTTTTTTACACATAACGATAGTGAAACGACGTCGTTCTATTTTCTTTGTGGGTTCCCATTCAGGTTGTGACAAATCTAAGTTCGGCCTTGCTAGGGGCAGTTCAGCGTTGAACTGCCCGCAGTACACCATTCAGAGGATGCCATGTGGCAAAATCGTTACCTATTACCGGAAGCAAAAATATACTATGATAAAACCGAAATTACTTTTATACCCTGCTCAATTAATTCTGAAAAAAATTAAAAAAAAAACTCTAAAACTCACTCCTTCCACCCCAACCCACCCACCCGCCCCTTCCTTCTCCCACTCATACCGGCCACCGGCCACCGGCCGGAGATCGTCTTACCAGGCCGACGGTCCTCTTCCCGGAGATCATCTTCCTAAGCCACCGTAACCAAATTTCCGCCGCCACCAACCCCAACCCCCAAATTTCCGCCGTCACCAAACATATCCCAGGCCGCCGCCGGCCTGGGATCGTCGTCCCAGGCCACCACGGCCTAGGTTACGACTTGCAGAACCCAGGCCGTGGTGGCCTGGGTTCGTCCGTTCCAGGCCCGTCCGGCGGCCTGGGACTGGTCGCCGACCTGGGACGACAATCCCAGGCCGCCGTCGGCCTGGGACGACGAGCCCAGGCCGCTGCCGCCGTCACCGGGGTAGGGGTAGTTAGGGTTAGGGTTTACGGGTGTGGGGTGGGGTGGGGTGGGGTTTAGTTTTTTTTTTAATTATAATTATTTATTATATTAATAATATATAACTTTATTGTTTTAATAATATTAGATAAATTAATACATTATATAAATTTTTATTTCAAATTTTTTTTTAATTTTAAAGAATTATTTAATTGTTAATATTATTTATAAAATCAAAATATAATTTTTAAAATCAAATTAGTTCAATAAATTTGTATATACAAAAAGTAAAATTTATGTTTTTACTATATATTAGGAATTTTAATAATATTAAATAAATTAATACATTATATAAATTTTTTATTTGAATTTCTTTAATTTTAAAGTATTATTTGATTGTTAATATTATTTATAAAATCAAATTAGTTAGGGATTTTATGTTTTTATTATCTATTATTAATATGCAGGGGCAAATATGTAAAAGGATGAAATGTGACCTGCTAAATGAGACCGGATAAGCCGGTCACAAAAATAATATTATTTTATTTGGGCAGTTCATTTTTTGGCAAAACTGTCGGCAGTTTTCCACAAGTGGAACTGCCCCTAGACATGCCCATCTAAGTTTGCGTCCCAAGTTAAGATACGTCATTCTAATAAGTGTCGTAACATCAAATTGGGCCTCAACTTTCACAAGTCACCATTTGGACTGGAGTGCATGCGTTTTGTATAGAAAATTATCACCCTCCAATATTTTCTCCTTCAGTCAATATTATTGAAACACAAGTTACACAACATGCATGCCGGACTAAATCATGGTTAGCACATGATCAAAGATTTTGTTCCGATCTTTCCGTAATTTTTGACATAAAATGAATGAACTAATTAATTAAGAGTACTTTTTGAATAATTTCAATTCATGTTGCGGCATATTAACCGACTTAACTGCCATGAATACGTCAAAATTAATCTTCTTTTCTATTATAAACTTTAATTCCATAAAGTGCATATAAACTTGGTTTGAATGTTCAAAGCTTGGTAATTCTTAGAAAAGTTTTGTAATCATTGTCGCACCAATTAAAGTTAATTTGTGGAACAAAATCAGAGGAATTTGGTCTACGCTACACGCCACAATTGGCGCTTAAGGTTTTGAAATATGGTACCCAAGTTTGATTTTGTTAGATTATAATCGTAAATGCTTTAATCATAATAAAATTATATAGATCGGCTTAGCACATTTTTTTTGTAAAGGATTGCAGAAGAGAGCAGCAGAGTTAAGAAGCCTAGTAGGTGACAATCAAATACACAGACAAATTTAACTGAGTTAAGACCGATTGAGTTTGGATGCATGCGAACAAGTGAGTCAAATAACTTACTTATTATAGGATGATATAGTTAGTACCAAATCATTCATCTTGAGATCAAATGAATGATATAGTTTCATTTTTAGTCACGAGGTTTTAGAATTTTTCCTAGGTCAGGTCTGGATAATAATTTTTTTTGAAGAAAAGGATGTCACTAGGAACAAAAATATAGTACGAGTTATTATCGTAACGATACATCTGCAAGACGATTATTGGGGCGCTGCCTAGGACATTGAAGAGTGTTGCCTATGTAATGCCTTGTTGGTCAGCTTGCACACCTCACCCCCGACGTGAGATGGTGGAGAAGGGACTCAAACGCAATCACCGCCCGTTAATCTTCCCCGATGTGGGGGAGGGTGGGGGGAGAGGAGCAAATCCTAGGGGGAAAACAATTCACACCACTAGCATCGCCTGCACTTTTTTGTGCAATCAACCGCCATTGCCAATGCCATTCCCCCACTTTGCCGTCGTTACCTGCCGGCCGTAACAGAACATAGGTCAACGCTCAATGTCCAATGGGGTTGAGCCATGGGTATCCATGCCCACTGTGCCATGTCCCTTTCAATTACAACGCCGATATAGAGAGAATGAAAAGTAGAAAAGTAAAATTTTGGAACTCGAACCTGAAAAATACCCTGGCACATGATTTGGATAATGTGTATCGTTGTTCACAAATTTCTCGAGTTCTTCGAGCTTGTTTTTTTCGAGTGTATGCTTTTTGAGGTCCAATGCATTCACACACAAAAGCAAAATTAATTACATACTATAGAATAATACGTAATAAGGAGGTAAGATTTCAAATTTAATGCCGCAATAAATTTTGATGGTCCCATCTTTTAACAAATTGCACAAAATTAAGTCGGTCCTATAGAACTAACATTTGTAAACACAAAATTAATTTCTGGGAATCAAAATTTAAAGAACTTGAATGCAATTTGCAAGGGAAATAACAATTAATTTGTAATGAATACCGAAATAACGAACAAGGAACACATGGAATGGTTACTTTGGTGGAGCATTTCTTTGTTGAAAATTTTATCCACTTCTTGTTGGAGGGAATCTTTTTCAACCGATAGAAACTTTCGCTTCTCCTTCTGTCTTTGCACTAGTGGAGTCAAAACTAATATAATGTCCTACGTACACAGTAATTCAAATTCAGTTACCAAATACTAAATCTTATCAATATATCATATGACTAAAATAAATATGTCAAAATAGATAAACTTATTTGATAATTGAAACGAACCGAGTTGGTCAAACGAGTTTTAATCGAATATTAATGATTGATACATAACTAAAAAATATCGTGTAGGTAATCTTATTACGAAATATTCAAAATGAGATTATTTTATTCCCTATCTACAAAATTATTTACATAACAATATATATATATATATATATATATAATCCAACGAATTATCAAAATCAGAACATTGTAATCCACCATTTTTAAATTATAGATGTAAGGAATTCAGATGCCATTCTGTACCAATGGTGATCTTATTGATTTTCCCAATTAGCAGAAAGAGGTCAACCTTCCATTAACCCCTGCCTAACACTAAAGGTCATGTTCTATATATATTAAGACTTAAATCCAATTAAATCCGATCCTACTCTCTCTCAGTGCTTAATTATGAACGCAACTCGTTAATTATTTTTATTTTTTGAAATTTTAAATCTCAAATATTTTCTTTAAAATAAATATATATATATAAATTTTGTCTATACCAATGCAATTACAATTTGGGTTGGCCAGCGATTTAAGAAATCCAACCTTCTCATGAGTTGGCTTCACCAAAAGTAGCCTTTTACTCAGTGGAGGAACAAACTTCCATTTAAATGGTAACAATCATAATAAATATTTAGAAATATTTAATTTAATTATTCTCAGTGCTCATTTCCATCCACACTATAAATACACACTCCCCCTACCACCCCACAGCCACCAAAATCAATCTCAATCTCAATCTCAATCTCACACACTCACACACACACACACACATTAATCCACCATGGAGTTGGTGGTTTTGATGGGTACAATGGTAATTGGTGCATTATTTTTTATATTGAAAATTGCATATGAAACTGTACTATGTTACTGGTTAACTCCTAGACGCATCAAGAAAATAATGGAGAAGCAAGGTGTGCGTGGCCCTAAACCACGCTTTCTAGTAGGCAATATTTTTGACATGGCCTCTCTCGTGTCCAAATCGACCTCCCAAGACATGGATTCCATCGACCACGACGTCGTTGGTCGACTCCTCCCCCATTACGTCTCCTGGTCCAAATCATATGGTAAGTAACAATAAATTAAATCTTCAATCGAGGATTTAAACTTAAATATTATCGTAATTAATGTATAGGTAAAAGGTTTATATTTTGGAACGGGATTGAGCCCAGGATGTGCTTAACCGAAACGGAACTTATCAAAGAATTACTGTCCAAATACAGCATCATTTCGGGTAAGTCCTGGTTGCAACAACAGGGGTCTAAGCATTTTATTGGTCGCGGCCTTTTGATGGCTAATGGCGAAGATTGGTATCATCAGAGACACATAGTCGCACCTGCATTCATGGGAGACAAGCTAAAGGTATGTGTCTCTTATTCCTATTTTCTTTTTTTTTTTGTTCTTTAATTTGTAAAATGGAATTTCTTTTGTGCAGAGCTATGCAGGGTACATGGTGAATTGTACCAAGGAAATGGTTACATCATTGGAAAAAGAAATTGAAATTGGGCGAACAGAGTTTGAGATAGGTGAATATATGGCTCGTCTAACGGCTGATATAATTTCGAGGACTGAATTTGATAGTAATTATGAAAAGGGAAAGCAAATTTTTCATCTCCTAACTGTTCTTCAACAACTTTGTGCTCAAGCCAGCCGGCATTTGTGCTTTCCCGGCAGCCGGTACGTGCCATTTTTTTATTTTCTCATTTATTGTTATTATATCTCGAAAAATTGTTGCTCAAATCTGGTTTAACAAAAAATGTCCAACAACATGAGAATTGAATTAATTGCACATATTTTTTTATAATTCATTTTACTAGGAGTTTTAATCCCAAAACAAATATTTTGTACATGCTATTTTCATGTTCTAAATTCTATCAAATTCGATTTGAGCAAGAAATAGACGTTATCTATCAGGTCAATTGAAATTCTTTTTTGACAGGAGATAAATATTTTTATAATACTTGCACGAAACTATACACTGAAATATATTATTATTAAATATTTGACACAAAATAATCCCTCAAAATTGTTTTGCATTTTGTAATACTTACTAATTAATAAAACATTTCTCATTATACAAGAGTATTTTACATTTATCCCTTGTTTCCAAACTCGAAATTACATATGCATACATGAACATTATTTAAAACAGAGGAATTTGAAATTAAAATAAAATAAAATTAAGGGTTCTTGGAATTGACATGTGACCCAATTTCCAACTCAACAATACTTGAATGCAAACAACAACAAAACATAATTATATACTCGTACTAGTTAATTAAAGTAGTTGCCTGAGTTGTCAGAATCTGGTTAATTTATTACTAATAACAATTTTGACAAATGTGACCTGTTCGTACAGATTTCTACCGAGCAAGTACAACAGAGAAATAAAATCATTAAAAATGGAGGTGGAGAGAATGTTAATGGAGATTATTCAAAGCCGGAAGGACTGCGTAGAAATTGGCCGTAGCAGTTCGTACGGAAACGATTTACTTGGAATGTTGCTTAATGAAATGCAGAAGAAAGGATCCAGTAATTTAAATTTACAACTGATAATGGATGAATGCAAAACATTCTTTTTTGCCGGCCATGATACGACGGCGCTGCTGCTCACTTGGACGATGATGCTTCTCGCGACTAATCCGTCGTGGCAACAGAAAGTTCGGGCTCAGGTCAAGGAGGTATGCGCCGGCGCTCCGCCCTCTATAGAACAGCTGTCGAAGCTCACTTTGGTAAGAATTTCAAAACAGAGTCGATATTATTTTCTTTAATTTTTTTTTTTTTAACGGTTAATGGTTTTTAAATCTTATTGGCTAAATCGAGTTTTGTTCAACTTAAAATATTCACACAACAAGTGCACTACAACTATTTTGAGATTGAATAACATTTAATTTCAAATTGGGAGTATTACACTTATTTCATGTTTGACCAGATCCGATTTAAACTAAAATTTTCATAATAATTTCTCACACTCAATTCAATATTATATATAATATTAATTGAGTATTATTCTTATAATAACATTGAAATATATTGATGCATATATAAATAAGTTCTATGATGTTTGCAATAATATTTTTGTTGTGAAATTCCTTTCTTCTACAGACGGTCTATATAAAAAGAGACAATATTCACATTAAGAAAATTATTAATATAATTTGGAACGTTTTTCCTATTAAGATGAAGTCATGAAGACAGTTGTCTATGTCTAGAGATTTTTTTCTAAAATCAACTGTATATTTAATTAAACACAAGCCTTTTAATCCTCCAAATGTATAGATTTATTATTTGTTAATTTTTAGGTGATCTATTGTAAAACTAAATTTTCCAAAAGAAAAAAAAAAATAAAAGAGAACTGGACTTTGACCTAGTGAGCTAACAAAAAATATACTATGATTATTGACATGACATTCAAATCTCTATACAAATATTTAACTATATATTGTAGAAAGATATAAAATCAATTATAGATCAGCACAAGTTTAAATAATACTATAGCTTGGACTATATCTTGACCAGTAATGACCCCTCTCTGACCCTACTTTTAAAGGTAATCATCTTTAGAACATAAAGGACAACAATAAACAAATAATTAAGGATAACAATCAAATATTTAAATAGATTGGTAATAAATAGAAAATTAAAATTTTTTTTTATTGTTATAATGTTTTAATTTTGTGTACTTTGAATTGCAGTTAAACATGGTAATCAATGAATCACTTAGGCTATATCCACCAGCCTCACTTCTTCCTCGAATGGCATTTGAGGACATAAAGTTAGGCGATCTTCACATACCAAAAGGCCTTTCAATATGGATTCCAGTTCTTGCAATTCACCACGATGAAGAGATTTGGGGTAAAGATGTTAATGAATTCAATCCGGATCGATTTGGATCCAAATCTTTTGCTCCGGGTCGACATTTTATACCATTTGCCGCGGGCCCAAGAAACTGTGTCGGCCAATCATTTGCACTTATGGAGGCCAAGATTATATTAGCAATGTTTATATCAAAATTCAGCTTCACAATCTCGGAAAATTATCGTCACGCCCCGGTAGTTGTTCTCACAATGAAACCAAAGTATGGGGTTCAAATTCGTTTGAAACCATTGGATTAATATGATGTTACCAAAGATCAGAATTTTGGGTTGAGAAAATCAAATTTTGTTTGGTTTTTTTTATAGAGAGAATGAGGTTCATGAGAAGAACATTATAGAATAGTAGGGCTTTTTTTTTTTTGGTTGTAAATCAATGAGAAGATAGAGGTGGGGTGATTTGATAAAAAGCATATATATATGTACTACTACTCCATAATAAAAATTGGGATAGAGCTTTGTTTTATTCAATTGATTAATGTTTCTTTAATTAGTTTTCTTATCAATTGAGTTGAAAGATGTGTAACATATATATAATTTTTTTGTTGGAACTAAGTTTTGTCACTGGTTTCAAAACTAAGATATATGTACACGCATGTCCCTTAATTGATAAAATTATAATGAGTATTATATTACAATCAGAATATATTTCACTTGTATTGTAACAATGTTATGTGGTTCATTCATATTAAAGTTAGAATATCCAGAAAATGATTAAGTTTGTCATCATTTTTGGATAAGCCCAAATGACTAAAGAAATAATTAAATAAATTATTTAACATAGAGATATATGGGTTAGAAAGGTTTTTTCACTTTATATAGATGCTTTATATCATGTATAATGATTGTTTGATTCTTCTTTCCTTTTTCCCCAACGCATACAATTAAACAGAGTGCTTGCTCCCCTTTCATTTCGAGGAATAGGCAATTAGGTAGGCCCTTAAATTACTTTTTTTTTTTTTTTTTTAATATGACCAGTTCCAAGATTACATTTGGTTTGATTCTATGGGTTAGATTAGGTTCGATTAGAATGTATGCATAATTTTATCCAAAAAAAGTTGAACATGTTAATTTTTGGATTAGTATTATATTGAAAAATATAATGAATGTAAATCATGGATAAAGATTTGAATATGTTTGTATCGAAAATACTGAAAAATCTATGTTTTTGAGTTAATCGAAACAAAAAATATAGTGTAGTTTTCACTTTAATATTTTTAATTGAATTATACTTTTTTTAAACATTTCTCAAAAATTTTAATAAATTACACAAAAATTTATAATATTTAACCAATCGAAACACATCATAAAAATGAAAATTTAATCCATGATGTAAATATCATAGATAAGTAATAGTTGACTGAAGTTCAAAATTTGTGCCAACGGGTGCATATAGGATCCAAGCCAACTAGAATTTGTTTACACAATTTCAAACATTTTTATACTCCATATAATTTGATGGTGGTCCGATAGAACTTATATCCTTCAGGATTCTAGGGCAAGGGTTTTGAGGGTCCAGGATTAGTCGAGTGTATGCTTGTACACCTGGGTTATCAAAAAATAAAATAAAATAAAATAAAATAAAATAAAATAAAATTACTTACTCGATTTTGAATTCATTAACTCGTTCCCAGCACGATGAAGTCTTCAATACGGTCGGGACCCACAAAATTACTAAATTTGGAAAGTGTCCTTTTCTCTATAAATTAGTTTAAACACAATCAAATGTAATTGCATATCAAGCTGATGATAATAATTAATTTAGAAAAGAAGATTCTCCTTTTTTTTTAATTTTTATTTTAAGAATACCTAAAGAAGATTCATGATTATATTATTATGCTAAAGTTATAAACAATAAACTATATATATTGTTGACATACCTTAAATAAGAAGGTACAAAATAATACAGTATTCAGTTTACAATAACTGCAAATCATAAACAATTGAGAAATAAGAATATGAAAAACACAATTGGGCACAAATAACTGAAAAATAAGTTGATCGTTTCATAAAGAAAAAAATATATATTCATGTATGGGTTTTATTTTATTTTGCTTGTGAGATTGGGTCAAAAGATTTAATTGAGCTATATATTAATTTATTTAATAAAAATACTATTTAATTTGATCATATTGCTCACAGTACATTATTCATAATTACTAAATTATGTGGGGAGATTCCAAATATTCACTTGTAAGTTTTCTAAGATTGCTACTGACAGTTAACATCTATAACCAACTTAATTTGAAAATTTTAATCTTATTTCAACTTTAACTTCTTAAATTTCAAAAAGATGTCTTATAATAAAGCTTGTTGAAAGAAAAATAAGATTAAGGCTGGTAATTAAATCACATAATTAAAATAATTTGACAATTTCATTCATATTTCAGTTCGAAATTCTTATTTTTCTCAAACTCGAGTCATGTGTAGGTCATGTGACTCAATTAATTGAGAATTTTCGCAGCATAACGTCCAATTATCCCTCACTTTTCATGCAACAATTCCGTCTGCAAATGTGAACACTAGAACTAATTTGGAGGAAAATATGGAGGAAACATCGTTCTCATTTCTCAAATTATAATTAAAGCGTTTGACCTACATTATTCTCCATGACCGAAATTCTCAATTAATTGAGTACTCATACGGTCCTCATGTGACTCAATTTGAAAAGGGGAAAAAAAAATTATGGGTTGCAATAAGGCCAAAGATATCCTCTACTCACATAATTGTTTGTTGTGTGTAAAATAAATCCCTCTTCAAATTTTATAAATTACTGCCTTGGACCATTGACAAATAAAACAAAAAAGTGGACTTAATTGTTAATAGAGGAAATTGCATATTTCACACCAAACTTTTACCTATTTTAGACATTATCAAACCTTAAAAAAAAACACATTTAATACCAAAATTGAAGGACCTTTCTCACATTTTCTTTCTCCGTCAATTTATAAGGCCAAATTTGTATTCTTTATATGGCTAGAAAGCTCTTGACGAGAGATTTTTAATGGTACAAGTATTAGTTCATGAAACGCAATAAATAATTCACAGATCACAGAAAAATAACAGAGTTTCGGGATATTAAAATCAAAATTAAATCATATATAATAATCTATAAGGAATCATGTCACGATAATTTCAGATATGGTATAGGGCATATAAGCATGATATGGTAAAAAATTTGGAGAATAATTTTAATTATACCAAAAATCATCATTAAAGCACAAACAAATGTGAATAAAGTCCTTCAATTTTGGTACCAAAATGTAGGTAAAATTTTGATATGAAAAATGCAATACCCTCATTCGTAATTTACTTGTCAACATTTTTTTAATCAGTATCACATTTATCATAATTTGTATTTTTTTATATGGCTGGAAAGCTCTAGAGCTTTCTAATGGTACAAATATAAGTTCATGAAAGCAATAAATAATTCGCAGAAAAATAACAGAGTTTCGGGATATTAAAACCAAAATTAAATCATATATAATAATCTACAAGGAATTATGCCACAATAATTTCAGATATGATATAGGGAACATAAGCATGATATGGTAAAAAATTTGGAGAATAATTTTATTATACCAAAAATCACCACTAAAGCACAAGCAAATGTGAAAAAAGTCCTTCAATTTTAAAATTAAATGTGTCTTTTTTAAGGTTTGGTACCAAATATCTAAAGTAGGTAAAATTTTAATATGAAAAATACAATACCCTCATTCCTAATTTACTTGTCAACATTTTTTTAATCAGTATCACATTTGTCAATGGCATTCGTATTTTAGCTAGGTTTACTTGATTAATCCTGTAAATTAAAAGCAAAAAATCCCAAGTACGTACCATATGTTTCCAGATTGGGAGCCTTAATCGTAATTATGATAATTGTAGTAAACATTATGACCAATAGAGTGTAACATGTTAAAAAGAGCAAAATTTAAAAAATTGAATTTCAATTATCTTAATTACAATAAAAAAGTTCTGACCCATGGAAAATATTGAAAGAGAGTCCATTAATTTGAAATCATAAAGATCCCAATTCAACAAAAGGTTTATGTATTAACAAATAAAATGGTAGCTGCACTGAGAAATTGAAAAGGTTATCACAAATGCAGTGATCATCTCATCACTCTTGAATGGGGAGAATATGACAAAGTGGAAGACAAAAACAGGCCGAAGCACTACACAGATCAGAGCTACCTAGCTAGCTGCAATATACATAAATCAAACACTTTACTTTGTCTTCTTCTTTACTTGTTAATTAATTAGTGGTACGTATTTACTAATTAACCTTTTCTTATTTAATTATATTGACCTGCAATTTTATTCCATACATGCATTAATTGAATATGATTTTTAAATAATAAGTCAAAAGAAAGTTAAATCTGGCTGGCTAGTTAATCAATGATTAATCTTAGATATAAGCGCAATTTATAGTGTAGTGGGATTCTTAATAAATGATACATTATATTAGCCTAATTCCTAATAATTAACAAGTCAGCTAGTCTATTTTTTTCTTTTTTTCCAAGAGTATATATTATATATTATGTTTTTAGATCTGATTTAATCTCTTGCAATGCAATATTAAACACGATCATATGAACATTTTTGGATAGAGGGACTCGAACTTTAGTCACCATATTATGGGACTAATCTTTTCCACTAAATCGAACTCCGTTCGTAATCAGGAGGTTTGGTTTTCTTACTAAATGTTATTCGATCGTAAATTTTGGGATCAACGAAGACTCATCTACCTTGATGTTTGTTTGCTAATTGGATTCGCGACAAAAAGCATCTTCCAAGTATGAAAATGAAAAACCATGTTTATGTTTTATAAGCAAGTTGCATTGCGGTAGCTAATTACAGACAAGAAAGAGAATCAAAACTAGCTAGAACAACTTATTAATTATAACTGAATTGCACCTATATATATATATATATATATATATATATATATATATATATATATATATATGTGTGTGTGACAAGTTCTTAGTTAACACGTAGATGTGGATGTGTGGTGTAAACGAGTTTTATTGCATATGTGAAATATATGTTGTTTGAATTTGATTAATTGGATCATAATTAACTATGAGATTGTATTTAAGTATAATTTGATTGTTAAATGAATTGAACTCGAATATTTTTAATTGAGCGAAAACAAACCAAATTTAAAAAGCTTGGAATTTTCATATAATTGGCTAGCTTATCGAATCGAACTATAAAATGATTAATTTATTAATCATTTTTTCACCAATATAAACATGTACATCCAAAAAATATTATCTTTTATTCTATATTCTCGTACGCCTAAACTCTGCTTGAAAATTTAACATTATTGACTAAAGCATCGGAAGAACTTCACACTGTAGTTGCCCCAACCAAATATCCCCTTATTAGAAAATCGAGCTGGTCTAAAGAGATGATTATCAATTTTTGATTGATAAATTCAGAAGGATCGGACTTACCTTTATCCAAATTGAAATCACCGCATCATTGAGTATTAGAATAAAGTTGAGATAAATATCTTGGAGGAAGGTTCTTATAGAAATTAAAAACATTACAATCAAACCAATTAATTTTCTAGTGCACAATCATGCATATCACTTGTACTAATAAGTACTAGCTAGAAAGTTGCAAATATAACAAGGAGCACAAAACCATCATGCAGAATATATAATAAATACTCTAAATTATGAGCTATGTTGAAAGTACAGCGCTTACCACAATAATATTTTAGAGCCATTATAAACAACCATAACTTACTACAAAATGTATTAGGATGACTTTGATCTAGAGATTTTTAACTGAATTAATTAATAAAAAATTCTATACTAATTGTTATATAAGAAAAGAAGGATATTACAGAATTGTGGTTTGTCTAGAAACGTTTTATAACTTTTCAAAAATAGTGATTTGGACATACAAATTAAATTACTTCAAAAAGTTGAGGCAAGCCTTAAATTTATTTTAGTTTAAATTATCAAAGACTTCTAAAATTATTTTAATACTACTCGATGCATTTATTCATATAAAAGATATATATATACATATTATTAATTACTTCAAACTTGATAACTTTACTCAGCATATGATGTATTATTTAGGTTTTCATTGTATTTTTTTTTTCTTTCTTTTTTGAGACTTTTCACATGTATTAGTAGTAGATGAAAAAAAACCGTCACGAGTATAGTATCATAGGAGTACCATTTTTGGTAAATAATATCTTAGGGCCTACATGCACATAAAAGAAATTATCCTAAGATGATGATTAGACGTTTGTCTTTTCAAATTTTGTTTAAATAATCTTGCACGAGCGGGAAGTTAGCGGCCAAAATTTGAAGAGCACATAAACAAAAAAGACACTTCCTTTTTTCATTTCTCATGATAAATTTGGGACAGAGTTTTAGATAAAAAAATGAAACTTTCAAATATTTTTACATTATACTCTTAAATTAGTGGTGTCAAATTAAAGTTTTATTTGAAATGATCAAAATAATTTCAAATTAAAAAATAAAGTGTTATTTTGGACATCCCCAAAAAAATTATAAAAATTAAAAGGACGGATGAAGTACTACTTTCCTACTAAAGAAATTGTGATTCACTCATATTATTTATCTCTATTTTCTTATCATTTGAGAAATATTATTAATCAAAATGAAACAGTTGGTTTTAATATTTTTAACCTACAACTTAGAAAAGATTGAGACGTTGAGGTCTATTTGGATGAGTTTCGATCCAGGTTTGTAGGTCTCAAAAAAAAAAAAAAAAAAAAAAAGATTTGGGTGATTTCAGTGAAACCTTTGAAACCCCATTTGATTATGTTTTGAATGTTGGATTTTGTAGTTCTGAAAAAGTTGGATCACCACTTAAATTGTGGTAGGTGTCAATCAATGTTTTATAAGTTTCAAGAGTTTGGATATAGATTTGTGAATAAATTTATGATGAAAACTAACGAGGTTGGACCAAAACTAGTCCATAGAGCATGAAATTAAATTTGAATTAGATTTTGATGGGTGGATTTGATTTAGGTACAGTGTAAATTTGGTTATTAGTGTCAAATCAAAAGGAAAGAGTTTGTTTGAACATTTTTGTTAGGGTAATTATGAGGTAAATTATTTTTAAATTGTACTAAATAATACCTATTCATATAATTTCTAATACATGTTGTATCTATATGTACGTATTCATATTTGTGTGGTGAGATCTTAGTTTCAGTACTAGTGGACAGCCAAAAATGTATTGTTACAAAAAAAAAATGCAAATTACTTTTTACACTTAATTAATACTTATAGTTATAGTTAGGCGACTGACCAAATCAATATAAAAAGAATTCACCTTACAAGTTAATTTAAAATACTAACATTTATCATTAGTGTTTGATTGAATAAGCGCACACTCAAACTAAATGATGAACTGCCATCATATATATTTACCTTAACCATCCTTTCCCACCACCAATTCCTATACCCCTGCTTAAAAGTTATGAAATTATTATTAAATCAATCATTCAATTATTATTATATAGTACGAATCAAAGATATTTAAATTGATATAATATATCTTTTTTACACTGTTAAATTAAGACAACTTCTTTTTGTTTGAGATGGTGGTTAAAGACAACTTTCTTTTTCGAAGAAAAGAAGTGAGCCTAACTAGACTAATTAATTTCTTACTCATCTGTCAGTGTACTTAATATATTTATAAATTCAAGTGGCTGAACATTTTTGCATATTTTAATTAAGGCCCTCGTGCAACATGATTAATCAAATCTATAGAGGTGTCCTTGTGTTCATTCTTCTTGGCCTTATTGATTTTAATTCAAGATATTATTATGTATATAAGGCTTCATATCCTACCCCGAATGCAGGCCATATTCGATTAAAAAAATTGATCGATTGATGGTTCTAACTTAGTAACCTAGCTAGTACCTTTCTCAAAACAATTATGATTGTTTAACAACAAATTAATCAAAAATGGACTTGGTGATCTAACAAAGAAAAAGTCTGCTTTTAAAATCGTTCGACCTACACCCACCCTCAAATATTTGCTTCATCACACTGAGAAATCTTTTAGATCGATTACACTTTGTTTTCTAACATCTTTTAGATCTTATATACTCCCTATATCCTTAATTTGTGCTCCTTTTAGATTTGTTATGAAGTTGTAAGTAAGAGATTTAAATGCAAAATCATTCAATTCAGTACATATATACGCCCTTGGAACGTTGTTGAGAATTAACAGTATCAATTAAATCATGAGATGATATTTTTAAGAGAAATAGTTTTGTTGGTGGAAATTAAGAACTGGAGTGCGTTAATAATATTTATTTAAGATAGAAGAAAAATGGATTTTGATTTCAATCATTATAATGGATTTACTCAGATTCTTTTCAAAAATATCCTCAAATCAAAACCACCTTTCCTCCTGCATGCGTACACACTATACTATATATAAAAGATTTCTCAATAACATGAACAGCAAACAAGTATCTATCCAAGTGCGGGGTGACCTAGTACATCAATAATTTGTATAGTTACCATTTTTCACGTTTTAAGTGCACGAATTTGAAAGTTGATCATGCCAATAATCATGAATTACCAATTTTACTAGGGCCATTTCTGAATTACAATATAAAATCTTGTTCCGGCATGCACATACAGAATAATCTTCTAGGATTTTGAGATTAATAAGAAGAGTACGGGATAAGTATTAATTCAATTGTATGGCTATTATTAATTCAAAGGCAGTATGTATAACATTTGAATTTCCACTTGAGGTACCAGCCCAGGTGTAGTGCACTCCCCTTATTTTTCGGACAAAGTCAACCCAGATCACTCCAAAATAGCATATACTTAAGTTTACCAAGGAAAAACGAAAAACAAACATCATTGGTTGAAAGTTTTAAGGAACTAGTGCACAAGATAAACTAAGTGATGCTCTCTGTTGCCATGCAGAAAAAGAAAAATGCACCATTGAAATGACAGAAAAGATGGTGGAAGAAACTTAAGATTTTAGATGTGGATATTGATCGCGGGTGTGAAAAGAAAAGGTGAAGAAGATAAAAGATTGGCATGACATCCAAAATGGATCACAATCAGATTTGCTTATAAAAGGTGGCCAAGTTGCACGAGCACTAGAAATCTACAATAGCTGAGCTCTTTCTAGATTTCAATGGAGAATGATAGACTTGTCCTAGTACATACAAACAGATAGTGTTACTTGTCAATCTACTACAGAATTGACTTACTGTACTTGTTCTGTACCATGAGGATAAAATGGTATCTGAATGTAATTAATGTCTAATCCAATGAACAACAATATATATGGCTACTACAGGATGATGATGATGATGATGATATTGCTTCTACTCAATCCATGTCTAATCCAACGAACAACAATATATATGGTGGCTACACATTGAGCCAAGTGTTGTGTTCCAAAGATCATAGACTAAGCCCGAGGATGTGTATCCATTTAATTGATCAAATTATATTTATCTTAAACATCAAGACTGAGTGACATTTCAAATAAAATACGAAAGAAATATTTTAATAAACGACTTTAAGTTAGTACCTGAGAAAAGGAATCTGACCCACTAAGCATTTGTCTCCATTAGATAGATTGTCACTGCACTCTGCACCTACAACAAATGGCTGCCACTCAGATAAAACTTTTGAATTTCCAGTTGCTTCAATATCCATATAAAGAGAAGAGGTCTCCTGACTATTCATTTAGCACGCCAATTTAACATGTTAAACTTTAATACAAAACAGTTGTGATTGTATCAATAATACGATATCATTGATCCGGACGTACTCAATTTCATACAAGTGGTCAAGGAAGTACCATTTCATAATTTAAAATTTGAAAAACATTTGAATGAACTAGGATAGTGACTGCGTATGTAAATACTAGACAGTACTGAAATAGAATTCACTATCAATAACCAAAAACACCATGAATTATAAGAAGAATGAAAGGGTCTCCAAATATGATTGTTGTTATCAGAAGGACCTAAAGGACAACTCTTCTGAGGATATGCAATATACTGGTCCCTAAACTAAAAGAAAGTAAACAAAGAGTCTATAAAATTGAAGTGCTCTATACATAAAGCTTTGAACAATGATATTAAGGGTTTGAATAATATGAATTTTAACAAAAACGGCACGCAAGGACCATATTAACAAAAATGACAAGCAAGGAGGGTACCTTTGTTCTCTAATTCCTGTTGAAGAAACGTATTACGCCCTAACCATGAATGTTATCCTTCAATAAATTAATAATCAAAGTTCACTACTAAATGTATTATAGTAATTTTTGCTGTGGCACTTGAGAAATGGATATTGATCAAAGTTCACAACTAAATGTATTATTGTAATTTTTGCTGTGGCACTTGAGAAATGGATATTGACAAGAAGTATTAAATACATATAGAGAGAACAACAATCTAATTAATTGTTAGAACAAAAGCTAAGTTTGAGCTTACTCAAGGAGTAAAGTTATATCCATTCTATCACAGTCACTATGGTGTATTGATGTTCCGCCTTTGACCTTTAACCAAAGGTCCGACTTTCAGAAGAATCTCTTATTATATTATAAGTGTATAATAAATAATCAAAAAAAAAAAAGTGTATAGCATAAGCCATTTCACATACTAGTATACTACAAATACATAAATTGACCCAAAAGGCAACTTTCCCTGTACTCGGAAAGTCAAACGTTGATTGAGAAGTCGATTCCAAAAACTAAATTTTGTCTATGTCTCAGGTGAAGTAAGATAATAACCAAACAATTGCATAATACAAAATCATTTTGGTATAAATTGTCAAAATGGTCCATCCAAAGCAGTTAATTGTTCAAGCCATGTGGTAGATCGATACGATTAATCATTTAGCATAAGCATGTCTATACTAACACATCCATAACAATATGACATATCAAAGTGTGACAAACAAATGAAACAATAGTAAGTAATTGATCGGCCTTCCAATCTGCTTTCAGTGTGATTAGATTTAAAAATATTACCTTTCGGGCTATCAAGTTAAATTTGAAAACAGAGTCTCATGCTTCAACATCATTTCCAAGGTAATAGGATAAATAAAATAGCAATTTAGCTCCTTACAAAACACTGAACAAAAACTTTTGCAAACTTCTGTTTTTCAATTTATCTTAAAATTGATCTCCTTGTTGCATGTGCATATGATATAAGCATACACGTACATCGAGTAAAACAGGGAATGATGATTAGAGGATGAGTAAAATAAAACAGTTCCTAGAAAATGCATCAAAATGAAAAAGTTAGGGTGAAATGAAATTAGTGAATTAGGAAACAGTCAAACCAAAAATAGAGAGCGAGAGAGGCAGGTTCTGTCCTATAAGTTGCATTTATCCTCCATGTCCAAAAAATGATGCAGACCTGTTGGTACAACATGCTGCTCCCCCTACCGAAAGGATGTATTAAATATCAAAATGCCAGTAACAGATAGAGTGAATGTGGTCCTTAACCATGGTATTATTATAATTATACAAGATGGTCATTGCAATATTGTAAAACTCGTTATCCAATCGAAACATACTGGTCACAGCCAATGTGAAGAAACTCCCATGAAACAACATATTGAATAGAGGGTTGATGATACCTTCAAATGTTCATATCTTCTAGAACTTGCAGCTCTGATGGCATTTGAATGGACGGAAACCATCATAATGTAAATTTCCTGCAGTACCAAAATCTGAAACAGGCCTTACAGGAACAGGTCCGCCCCTTTAGAATTTGAATCATGAAAACATCTTGTTCTAAGTCTTGATGAAATCTCTGCTAAGGCATCTTTAGCAATTTTTTCATAAGAGCAGAGATTTTCATAGTGAACTTACTTGGAGCTTCCCCATCCCCTGTAGGGCCAACACCATCAGAAATCACAATCATCAGGTCAAAGATTAGAGGGCTGGATGCCATGTCCTCCCTTCCATGGCAAAGATGGCATACTTAGAATATCAGGAGCTTCCAAGCAAGATGAATTTACTGTGATAGGGTGTGGAAGGAGGTTTATCCTTCCACGGACTCTGATGCAAAAGAGTTGGTACTGAAAAATAGAACGTTAGCTAAGAAAGTTTCATCTGTTTCACTCCATGAGTTGATAAAATATACTCAGTGCCCCTAATTATGGAGATTTTACTTTATTCAATCTCAGAGTACAAAAGATGACACCTGCAATGGAAGAGCCGTAGA
This sequence comes from Penstemon barbatus, assembly GCA_003313485.2. Lineage (NCBI taxonomy): Eukaryota > Viridiplantae > Streptophyta > Magnoliopsida > Lamiales > Plantaginaceae > Penstemon > Penstemon barbatus. The sequence continues at coordinate 11,270,031 of CM064878.1, forward strand.
TCAACAAAAATCAGAAGACTCAAATATAAAGATAACTGAATCAAAAAAATTAATATTGGATGTATGATTCAATCACACACACACACAGAGAGAGAGAGAGAGAGAGAGAGAGAGAGAGAGAGAGAGAGAGAGAGAGAGAGAGAGAGGGGAGGCACAAGCAAAAAAATCAATGACCTAGGAGATTGAATTCAAGTAAATATTATACCATTTGGCATAGTTACTTAACGAAATAAACTTTTCTTATACTTCCCTCTGAGTTAAGCTTCAAGTTACATTAGTTTCTGAAATACGATCTAGCATGTTTATAAAAATTCATGGTTCTTCAAGTTCAAAACACAGCAAGCAAATACAATCTAGAGCCACACCATCAACTCATTCTCTCCTTTCCATTGTCAGAGGTTCTCATTCATACCGTGCAATTGTTTATTTTTTCTGTTTTCACGCATGCATAAGAGAAAAACTGGAGTGAGTTTTCACATCATAATTATACAAAATTTTAATCTTAAAGCTGCACACGATTAATATGGTAGCAATTTTTACCAGGGCCGGCACAAAATATTAGCAGGCCCTAAACGAAATTTAAAATTGGACCCTCTTTTACAAAAATAACAAAAAGTATGTATTGTCTTCAAATTTATTTTCTTCCATTTAAAAATGTGAAATTATTTTGAAGTATTTACGCGTTTTTTCTCTAACATATTTGTTATATATAGACAAAATGACAAATCAACTGATTTATTTTTAGATTCACTAGTAATATGTTTTTATAATCTTTCATTTTAAACCTCTTCTTTCAACAAAAGCAAATACTATATATCTAATATACGTTAGTAGAGATAACTTTCTACTTGTCAAAATCAATAATTAGATAAAATGTAAAAGTAGAATATGTATGCTCGCAACTATCTTAGTGGTGTGCGTCCGTAAACCAGAACCATATCAACTACCATTTTTCAGTATCTAGACCAGTTCGGTAATTTCAGAATTGTGTACCGTATGCCAAATCTAACTATTCGGTTCGGTTACCGAACGGCTCAGTCAGGTACCAAAAGCCTAGAAGGGTAGTTTTGGGTCTTTTTGGTAAATTTCCTGTAAATTAATATTAAAAACTGCAGGTTGACTCAAACTCATTGAATCTAGTTTACATATCTACCTTAATTTGTTAGCTGATCCCAAATACCATAATGAAAAGAAAAAAAACTGGCACCTCCATTCCCTAGTAAATTATCCATATAACTCTGATTTCTAAATGCTAAATTTAATGCATTATTGCAAATTACAGTATGATAAAGTATTACCAAAATACTGAGATAGATTAAAATAGAAATACTTATAATATCAATTAGCTTAGATTTTCTCTTTTTATCATTTGACACCAATAATACGAAAAAATAACTTCTACAACATCAACTAGCTCAACGGAGATTACATAATAGACACAAGGAGATTTTCGAAACAATGTGTATTGTTATTCGGAACAAACAAAGCATAACGAAAATGGGAGATAATAAGAAAAGAGAAAAGAGATGAGGAATCCTTGCCAGGAGATTAACGGCCGACCGGAAGAGGCGGACTGATGAAACAGGCTTTGTGCGAACTTCACTGCAAGTAAGAGAAATTAGAGAACGTTGGCTATGGTGAAGAGGGTAAATAAAATTTGAGGCGTAAATGGAATTTGAAGCGAGGGATGTTTTTTAGTTTTTACAATCACATTTTTTTCTTTTTTCTTTTTTAAATGAATCAACATTTCATTAATTATTAGGAAATAAATGGGGAATAAAGTTCGTACAAAAGAGACCCGTCGTCACAAAGAAAACCAAACACAGATAGGTCTCCACTCTCCAGGGTTAATATAATAAATTGAAAACGAGACATCTTTGGCCCATTTTGCACAAGATTGATTTGCAAAATTAGAGTTTTACAGACAAATTTAAATTTCACTTGGGCTATTTGGCCCAATATCTATAAATGGCATCAACCATAGGGTCAAAGGCCCAATTAACTTGAGTGGATTGCACTTAATCTGTCACTCATCACTTTATCTAAGCCAGAGGAATTCAGGATCGTGGAAGCTTTTGTCTCCGCTTAAGGTAAACCACGATTTCATCGAAAATTGGCGATATTACCGGTTTGGTACTTAAGGCCATCGCTAATATCAAAATTAAAATTGAATAAGTTTTTTAATTAGGTTTGTACCAAATAAATATCAAATCTTTGATTTCGAAATAGTTCCGTGGGTTTATAGAACTATAATATACACATATATTAGATTCAAGTTAATTTAATAGTTTAAATTTAGTTTGTTGTCACGCTACAACAATGTGTCCAACACATTCTAAACCAGCATATGACACATTAAGTTTGACACAAGAAATTAAGCATGGATATATTTAGAACATTCATTTTGCTTGTAAATGATTCTAAATTTTAGAACATGCCATGTAGATACTTCTAGTAAGTAAGTATTTTTTCACTTATGTACTCAATTCTAGAGTTATACATGCTAGATAGGTTTTTAATCATTAGATTAAGTTGATTACCCTCCGTTTGAAAATGAAATTATATAAGTAGGTTTGAAAATTATCTAAATTGATAGCATTCTCATAGCTTATTGACTCTATTCAAATTACATTTTTCTCATATCTTATTGACTCTACTCAAATTACATTTTTAAAACGTAATTTATGTTTTGAAAAAAAAGTAAGGACTTAGGTTGGTTTGTATTAAAAGTTAAAAATAATTATAATACCTATTTATTCAAACCCGATCCTAATGAATTTCCAATTGAACATTTTGAATTCCTTATAGAAATGTTCAGCAATAAGTATTATATATTCAATAAAAATATAACGTAAGATACACTAGGAGAGGATACAGATCATTCATTTGTATTAGTATTCACGAAATTATTAAAAAAAAAATTGATATTCATGAATAGTATGTTAAATAAACTCATCCATATATCAAACTACAACTTATCTTCAAATACTTCTCAGACTAAAAGTTAAAGTATAAATCCGCACAAGAACTAATTACATCATTAAATATATCATAAAGAAACACTAAGGCTATGCTTCCTGTTTGATGGGGACAACATGTAAAAGCCAAAAAACTGATGAAACGATGTATTCCATCTCTAGAAATGAGAGTGCAGGTAGGGATGAAAAAACACAACATTAATTGCTTATGTGTCTTGCTTTTCAAAAATATTTTTGATGCTCTATAAAAAGTAAAACAAATAAAAAAATTATATTATCATCTCAAAAAAAGTTATTATATCATATTTTAAATTGATATAATGAAATTAATATTATGGAATTATTGTCATATATCCAAATGACCAAATCAGCCGATCTTTAATTTTCTTCAATTAGTTCTAATTATAACAAACATTCTTTCATTTCAAATTTAATCTTATATATGTTTGACCCACTGGCTACACATGATTATGTGTTAATTAACTATAGGGATTTTTGCACATCACCCTCCAGTTTTTTTCAATTTTTGCACTTTCCCCCCCGAAACACATTAAATGTGACCATGCCCCCTGCTTTTATGTATTTTGTGCACTTACCCCCCCGAAACATCTTAAATGTGACAGTGCCTCCTGCTTTTATGTATGTTTGTGCACTTAGCCCCCCGAAACGTCTTAAATGTGACTGTGCCCCCTGCTTTTATGTATGTTTGTGCACTTATCCCCCCCCCAAACCCCCATACCAAATTCCGATCAGATTTTCCACCGGAACTAAAGCACCTGCAAAGCACACAAAATTTAAGAAGGCAAAAGGATAATATTACCAGCGGTGCGGCAACGTTCCATATCCAGTTCCAATTCCTAGGTGACTTTATTTTTCGGTGTATATATGTAATGAAGGGGTCTCCATAAAAAATGAATAAGAAAGCAACAAGAAATGTTGATAATGATTTCTCTAAATCATGAGTTTTGCGTGAGAGAGAGACGATATAATTTTATAAAATTGTTCATGATTCACTCAATTTCAGTAAATGGAGGAGAAATTGAGTCTAACTGAGATAAACCGTAATTTTTTTCTCAATTTTAATTCACGTTTTTAACTGATGTTTAGGTTTTGTGGAAAATAAGGATAATTTTACCCTTTTGCCCTCTTAAATTTTGTGTGCTTTGCAAGTACTTTAGTTCCGGCGAAGAATTTGGTCAGAATTTGGTATGAGGGGGTGGTGGGGGTGGGGGGGGGGACAAGTGCACAAACATACATAAAAGCAGGGGGCACAGTCACATTTAAGAGTTTCGGGGGGGTAAGTGCACAAACATACATAAAAGCAGGGGGCACGGTCACATTTAAGACGTTTCGGGGGGTAAGTGCACAAAATACATAAAAGCAGGGGGCATGGTCACATTTAATGTGTTTCGGGGGGGAAAGTGCAAAAATTGAAAAAAACTGGGGGGTGACGTGCAAAAATCCCTTAACTATATTATTAAGATATTAAATTCTTTTAGCATAAAAACTCAACTAAAGTTCAATTAAAACTTTATCCGTACAATTAACAATGACAGTCCTCTTTAGGTTGTCTAAATCATTAGGCCCTATTATCTCCATCTAACCAAATTAAATTGTAGTCCAAGTTACAAGTCCGATAACTAGGATGGTCCATCTACAATTCCATCATTCTTAAGCTGTGCATGCAAATGTTTTGGGGTTAATTTTTTGTGTTTTTATCCTTTTCGAAAAGTAGATTTTTAGTGTTAGTAAACTTTGCTGCCTTTTATTTCTACTTTTGGAAAAACATACCATGATTTTCTTTCTGGGTTGGTGGCATTTTTGTAGAACAATATAAATAGTTTTGGTGATAATGTAAAAATTTCCTTATGCTTTGTTTAATTGGCCAAAAATCCTTGTACATATTAGCGAGATTCCTAGTGACAATGTGTTCCTTATTTTAAAAAGAATAATCATTTGAAATTTTGTCATAAAATTAATAAGGAGATTATTGCCAATTTTTAAGTAAATAAGGTGTTACTGTCAATTTTTAAAGTTAATTAGAGGATTATAGTCAAATTTTTTAGGTGAATATAAGCGTTTTTGTATTATATTTAATGGGATATAATTGACATTTTTACTGTAAAATATGTAATCCGTTATTAGTGATAAGAATAACAAGCAAGAATTTTTGCTAATTAGATAAAATATATGGGCTATTTTTACATTTCACTCAATAGTTTTGTGACATTTCTATTTCATATTTTTCATTTGATAATTAATGTCTTTGTCTTGGTTCCAACAATATATCATCTCTATTTATAAAACAGGAGCTATTTATATTATTTTTCACAATTTTATTTTCGTTCTCACGGCTAATGAATATGAAAAAATTATGGTATTCAACTATTCATGGCTAAGCTTATTTTATATAATAATAATTAAGTCGTAATTTAGCAAAATACACCCACACATAACTATTTTAATTTATTTTAAAAACAACGTGATCAATTACATAAAATTTATTATTTTTTTAAAAAATTACACAAAATTTTTAAGGATTTTTACACACACACATAATATATTTTTATTTTTATTTTTTAAAAAATGACCAATTAAATTTTTTATACACATTTTAAATTATTTTTTTAAATTAAAAATTAAACAAATATAAGATGGCGCCAATTGGTGGCCACCCATTGGCTTGCTTGCTTGCCGGAGGCAGGCAGGTGCCTAGATGCTCAAATTGCCTTCATGTCCGCTTGCCCTCCGAAAAAATTTCCATCTCCGGCCGGCCAACGATCCCCTCATGCATGCATTCCCTCCGACTGGAGATAGCCTAACTATTCTGTTCGAAGACATTTACGAGTGAATGTACGAAATCAAAAGCAAAGGTAATAGTAATACATTTTCTTCTAAATTATTCATACTAGTTTCTAACCAACAAAAGAGTGACGAAAATTGGAGAAATTTGCAACTAAATCCATTCTTGTTCCTCTACTCATGTACCAAATCTCTCACAGTTTTGTACATCTCATCTTCATAATAGCATATATATAGGTAAAACAAACCCCCAAAAAAAAAAAAAAATAACAATTAACTCTATTCTAAGATCAAAAGGAAAACTTAAAACAGATGGGGAAAAGAAAAAAGATTATAATAAAAACAAAAAAAAAAGAACTAAATATTACAGTTGATCTGAGCCGTCAAAATTGATCATCATCACTTTGCTCCTCACGAAGCCGGGTAATCAAGCCGTAGCTCCATTTTGCAAAATCCACCTTTCTCCTCCTCAGCCGAGCCAACAACTTCTTTCACCCGCGATCTTTTTCCCTTCACACACAGCTTCAACGGCTCGAATCCCAGAGTCAAGTCCAGCTCAATTTCACCTTCATCGTTCCTACCCGAATCCAAACCCGGATCCGCTCCAGCTATACAATCCGACTCCGCTGGTTCAGCCGAAGCCAAGCTCTCCCTCTCCACGATCGGCTCAGACTGGTGGCTCAAAGACGACTCATGACTCGGTGACCTGTTCACTTCCTCCTGACCCGACTGATCCGACCCGACACAAACCCGACTACGCTTCGACTTCGCATCGGCACCCGACCTCTTGAATCGGCACCGGGTCTTAACCCGGTGCAACTCATTCGACCCGGATGAGTTATCTTCTTTGTTGACATGCCTAATGTCATAAGCCTTAAGTGGAGGCCCATTATTGGTTTCAGCCGCGTCGGTTTCTATTTGGGTTATTGGAGCTCCTTTTAGAACAGCTTCTACAGCGTTCTGGCAGAGTTGCCAGCTTCCGGACCAAAGCAACCCGACCGACCCGTATATCGGGTTCACAATCCTTCCGCATGACTCGTATAGTAAAGACCTGAATATACCTGCATAAATTAAATAATAAAAAATAATTAAGAATTTAGCTACAATTTTGAAATCGATGTAAATTAAATATCAAATGGGTAGGGGGGTGGTGCTAACCAGGGCGGAGATGAGGTGGGCCGGCATTGATGAGGTTCATGAGGCCAGCACGGCCGTAGAACTTTGCTAGGAAAACGGTGGCGTTTGCTTGAGAGTCGGGACTTTTAATCCACTCCAAACAAGGCCTTATGCTGCAATTCTCACTGCAACCTTTTCGTAGAACTCGACATCCATTACAACTCATCCTCATTTTTTACCAAAACTTTTTCTTTGTATTTTTGGTCTGGTAGAGTATTTTTTGGAATAATAGGGTGTGTGAATACTGAATATATATATATATATTAAACTTTTAGAAAATGTAATGGGTATAGTATGAAGTAGAAACTAGGGTCGCACGCAGTTGTTTGGTGTGATAGGCGGAAAAACCAGGGTTTCACAAATTCGTGGAATTGGGGGATGTATTTCATTAAATTAAATTATATGCCCCTCTTGTCTTATAAAATGTCAAACTATGAATATCGTAAATGTACTTCAATTTCAGGAAAACAGACAAATAGCTTCACTTTCATCTCTGACGCGTGAGTTCACTGCCCAATTGTTGGGCTTCATTTGAGTCTACTATTGGAGGTTACAGTTACACACATGCACCTATCGCCACAGCTCCTTTCGAATTAATTATTTTACAAATTACTATTCAAGAAGAAAATTAAGAACCGTTATTTTAGGGAAATTTGTATTAAAGAAAAATATTCATTTTATTTTATTTTTTGTTTGGAAGTATGTGAGATTTAATTTGTAGATTGTTTAGTATTATCTGAAAACATTGCGGCAACCAAACTATTAGGGAGAAAACGCCATCTTTTACTCTATTTTTTTGAGAACTTTTACAATTAATTAAAGATTTGGAAATCTTTGAAAATTTTATAAATTAAAGAAATATAAATTACTTTATATTTTTTATTTCAGTTGACTGAAAAACGTTAAAGTTATAGCACTTTTTATGAAAATATTTAAAATTTTGAACTTATATTTACTTTATTGAACACGTATATAGATATTTCATATGCTTTACAATTAAATATTAATTGTAGAATGTGTCACCCAGTCTTAGCTACTTGATTTATTTACCTCTAAATATGTATAAAAACCGGATTTTTGAATTATTGCCAAAATTAATTCCTGCCGGATCGAGTCAGTCTTATCTTTTTTTCTCGAAGGATAAAGGATAAGTACCACTTTAATTGAAAACTGAAAAGGAAACGATAATATTACTACTACTCTATCTATCATTATAGAGAAAACAAAGAAGCAAAACAAAAATGGTGCGCCAATGCCACGTGAAGCGCGATGGATGAGCATAGGGGGGATGCTCATGCTCCATGCAAACGGGAATAAACACGCTCAAGCGCGTGGTGTTCACATGATAGTGTCAGAGTGCGGTCGAATCGCCACATATCGTGGAGGCCGAGGGGATCCAAAATCAATCAGAAGATATAGGGCCCACAATCCATTTACTCCTGGTTTTCTGGAAGTCGTAGTAAAAGTAAAACCACTTCTTCAAAACAGGCTATGATATTGTTACAGTATTTGTTAATGGTTTCTGGTTTTGGGTTAATTTTCCATTTGCGGGTCTGTGGGCGGATTTGTACCTATGAGCCGACGAAACCAGTCCAACATCTCGGGTTGTCACGTCACTCGTGCTTATCCCATAAGATAGGATCCTTTTTACGTTACAAGTTACAACTTATCATTATCTTTAAATAACTTTTCATTAACTTTTTTGTTTCATTTTTATATCAGATGCTTACCCAATGGAAAAGGAAAATGGAAGGAAGGAAGAACGATTGTAAGGAACAAAAATAAATTTTTACTACAATTTTCTGATGTTTCAAAGAAAATATTATCCTTAAGTTATAGGTATTTATTAAAATGTTGTTTAAAATTTGAAGCCTTTTTATAAGAAAATTAAAATGATATAAAACAAGTTATGGGACAAAATTTATATTACAAGTTAATTTGACTTGAACAATTAGCAGCATATTGAAATATTATTAGAAGATTGTCATGCATGTTTATTTGCAAAGTCTAATGTTAAGATAGATTGATTATATATAATTGAGTTAATCACATATTACCATTTTTTATATTCGTAATATTTAACTTATCTCCTTTTAATAAATACATTAAAATTTTGAAGAAAAATAAAATTAAAAAATGTGACGAAGTGAAATATACTCTAAAGACTTAAATAGAATATTTATTGCCACTCAAAGATCAAAATGCAACATTTATGATCAATTTAAAATCAAGTTACTAATAATTTCCTTTCTCGTAAAAACAATAAAATTTCTCCATCGAATATTAAAAGAGAGGTTTATCGTTTCCTTTAATATTTTAAATACTTAATTTTGTGTTAAGACCTAAAATGTCTTTATATAATATTAAAATAAAATAATAAATTATCATCATTAAGTACTTTTTTTGGTTTGATGAGGAGAAATCTATATATTCTTTTGATATATAGAGATAAATTTGTTATTACACGTATGACATATCTCAAAGAGATAAATGCTCATTTAAAATCTACTATAATACGCTAGCCCATAAACTAATTTTCAGAAAAGAGTCCAGCGCACCGTTAATATTGGCTTGGCTCGGCGTACCACACGGTCAACAAAATAAACAAAGACATATTTTGCATGTGGGCTGCCGACTAGAATTTGGAGGAAAATGACTGAACCATTCCTGGCTAGCTAGCTAATCTAAGCTAGATTACATTTAATAGTTAAACAATGGCCCATCTCTGCTTTAATTGGTTAATGATTTTATCATCATATTAAAATATTGAACAACATGACATGTAATTTCTTCTTCGTCTAATTTAACTACTATTTTAATCATAAAATGCATGGCTTATGCATTGCTTCAAAAGCCCTTTTTTTTTTTCTCTTTTGGCCCCTTCTCCATGTTTTGAATATTATCTTCCGAATATCGGAATATATGTCCACTCCACTTGCATTGGGGGGTTGGGAATTTTCTTGAAAATACTATGGCCTAGCACCCAATATTTTACATGTTTGGTAGGAATTACTATTTAATTATTTCAAATTGGAGGTGGCTACTAGATTAAGTTATCCTTCCCCATATTAGTCCAAGGGGGGATTGTGATTACCTAAACATAAATATTGATAATTAAATTATATACCAAACATAATCTCTGGCCAACTTGTCCTGATCTATCGACGCTTCTTATATATATAAAATAATAATTGTTTTTTATCTATTGTTTTGACTAATATAAGAAGTCAATAATGTTAGTTATTAAAAAATAAAAAATAAATTAAAAAAAAAGCCAATAATATTGTGATGTGAATCTTCTCCTGCAATAAAGGAATATTTATTTGGTTCCTGAGTTTTTGTTAGATCCTTGTCGAGTAAATATTAAATATTTTGACTTTAATTAGATAGAACATGAATGCCAAAAAGTATGGAGCCCCTTATGGTATTTGTTTCAGATGTGCCTTTTTTTCATAGGCAGAATAGGTTTTACCCAGTAATTGAAAATTTAACTAAATTAAAAGAGAATTGAATAGGCAAAATTGATCTTAGTAATCATTAAGTTTGTAACAAGCCCTTCACCTTCTTACATCCTTTGGTGGAGTGCTCACACTTCCACGTTATCGAGAAAGAGATAAGTGTAAGAGATCATTAAAAAATGAATTGGATAGGATAAAAGCAAAGCATATACATGGGTTCATACGAACTAGTTATTTGGGCCAAAAGGGCAACCAAGTCTTTAGCCAACTTAGATCGTTCCGTACATACCACCAACTTGAAAACCTCCCGAGGGATACACGATCATAGTATCTTGAGGCATTCAATATAGTAAGGGTACAACAAGAAGTGTCCATAGTTGTTTTGAGTATTACAATTCTTGCCATTTTAAAATAAATGAGTTCCTCCTGAACTTGAAGGCCAATTTACAATAAGTAGGTTCATATAGGCATGGCAAAAATGGGTTTGGACCCGTGGGCCGACCCGTGAACTGTCCAGTCATGTCCAGACCCAATCTTTTAATTTTTATGTTTGTTGGGTTGGGTTGGTCTTAGATCAGCTTTATAAGCAGTGAGTCTTTAATGAATCTCTTAGTGGGCCACTTAATGGGTCTTATAAAAATAAATGAAAATTAATTAATGGGTTCAAAAGCAAGTTGGCTGTCATTTTAATTCCAAAAAGAAAATTCTATCATATCTTGTTTGCTATTATAAAATTGAAGGTCTAGAACCACTTTTCTTACTTTGTAATTACTAATCCATTATTTCGAAGAAAAAAAATTAAATTATTAAAATATCTTAATATCATTTGTTTTACTTTAAATTATGGTCATTTTTACGCAATATATTTCTTATATTTCTATTCCCTTACATTTCCTATATATAAGAGAATACCAAATATTATATTTTTCAAATCATGTAAGGGCAAACCCAATGCTAGGGGCTAGGGGTCGAGCTCCGGAGTTCCCTAGCTGCCCCTGCCTCCAACCCCTGCTTATCCAAATCTAACCCTGGGGCTTCCCATTTTATTTAATCTCAATTTAATTTTTCTTCACTCTCACCATTATAATAATTATATAATAACAATACTAATAATAATAACAAATATAATAATTTTAATAATAATAATAATAATAATAATATTTTGTTTAAGTGTTTTCTTGCTTAAGTGTATGTTAAATTGTTTGTTCTTATTTTATTAATCAAATTAAATCGTATTGTTCCAATTATTTTTCATTGCAAGTTATTAAATTTCACGTTGGTGATATAATATGATAAATATATTTGTTAAAAATTTCAACACAAAAATATGCTTACAAAAATATTATAAATGAATTATGAATTTGAATTTTTTTGTCTAAGTGTTTAAATTATATTTTCAAAGTAACTGAAAAATTATATTGTTCAAATATTGAATAACCACCTACATTCTAATTAAATGATTTAGTTGTAAATTAATTTTTTTAAATGAAATTAAAATTTTAATTAAATAAATTAAGATGTCATTAAAAATTATGAACAATAAAAGTTAAACAAAAATTTTTTAACTAAAAACTATATCACAAATTACGTAAATATACTACACTAATAAATAATAATTGCTGGGTGCAGCTGGCAGGCGCGTCATGGCTGGGGAGCTCCCACCAAACCCCACCCCCAGCCCAACCCCAATACAAAATAAATTAATTTTATTATGACAATAATTATTCTCACGGTGGATTCTCAAATGAGCTTATACAATCGAAATGTGGCGCTACATACCACTCTCATTACTCATTAGTACCATTGAATCATAAAAGGAAAGAATTAAAAGAGTGACAAATTCTGGTTTTATAACTGAAAGAATAAAAATCACAGATTTTGTTAGCGACTGTCAATCGAACCCAGAGGGGCTCCCCCTTACTTGAAGTGCTCATTATTCCAAATTCAAAAGAAAAATCTTTAAGAAACTGGTTTCAGTATATACATCTTGCATGCATGAGGTTCTATTGTAGCTGTCAAATTCCCTACAAAACTTGTTTTCAAAGTCTTGTGCTGCCAACCAAAAAAAAAAAAAAAAAGGAAGAAATTTAATTTGTGTTTCGTTTCACCTAAGTCAAAATATATAGGAGTATAAAATAAACTACATTGACTTTTTACCTCCCAAAGGTCTCTTGCAACTATAGAAGTACTAGGAGGGATCCCAATATCGTCCCAGTGAGCCGTTATGGCACTACGCCAAGATCCTCGATTCAGCAACACTAATGCTACTCTGTATTGAGAAAGAGGACCTGCCCACACCTATTAAAACAGATCGATCATAATTATTAGATAATGTAAGGTAATGTCAATGCTGCGTTTAATTTAACGTTAGTTAATTATACCTCCCAATCACCTTCCATCCGAACCTTTTTAGCTTGAATACCTAGCTTGTCTGTTCACTCCATAATCTCACACACGATAAGTAAATCGATAAAAGGAAAGGCATTGTGTGAAACAAATTAAAGGCTGGACTACCTTGGTTCACCGCAATCACTTCTTTATTGGCTATTATTTCCATTGTGTCTTTACTCACATTTCTTACATCACAACCAATGAGTAGGGGCGCCTGAAATAGCAAGTGAAACACTAGTAAGAATCGGTTGTTTATAGATCGTTCTTAACTATATATCAAAGTGTTGTACTAAGTAAGACAAACCTTTGAAATTGCCCATAGACTAAAATGGACAATATATTCATCTTTTGTCATTCCTCCATTTCCAATTTCAAGCATGTCAGGATCTGTTTAAAACGAACCATATTAACTACAATAATATCAAGCTTCTCTACGAATAATCAATATATAATAGTTATACCATGGAAAATACTAACCATTCCAGCCACCGGGTCTAGCAAAATCAGCGTAAACTTCATTTTCATCTGCTCTAGAGATCATACTGTTGGAGAATCAAAATCATGATTTTGGTCAAGGCCATAGATATAAAACAAGCTATAAAAATGGCATTTAGTAATTTAAAGATAGCTCATAATACCTCTCCCACTTATCAGAAATATCGTTTGTAGTTCTCCAACTATTTCCTATGTTATAACCCCACAAAGCCGGGTGCATATCTCCCCTGTTTCAAGTCCAAAAAGGATCATAAAAGTCTACAAGTAGCACAACCAATGTAGTAAGACTTCAAATGAGGAAATAAAGAAATTACCATTCACACAAAGAGAAGAAGATAAGGCGCCCAGCGCTCCTCAGAGCTTTGGTCATCACAGGATATCTGAAATAAGTAGAGTACAAAAGCAAAAATTAACCTTGTGAAAACAATAGCGAACTTGTAAACTTTTATTTACAAAAGGATTTTGTTACCGAACGGTTGGCTTTATTTCACCGTTGTTACAGTTATCATACTTCAAATAATCTATTCCCTGCAAGAAAAAAATAAATTACCTTTATAGTGAAAACGGATAGAGATTGAAGTGGTAGTTAAGATCATTTCATTACCCATTCAGCAAATGTTTTGGCATCTAGTTCCTCGTGCCCGAGTGAACCAGGCATCTTTTTGCTACACGTAAAGTAGCTGCAAAGAAAATTAAGTGCAGAGATGAGATGTGATTAAGAATCAGCACATATTATAGTTTTCAAAAGAATGACCAAATTACCCTGCATCAGAGTATATTCCCAACTTAAGTCCCTTGCTATGAACATAGTCAGCCAAGGCTTTGATACCGGAAGGAAATGTGGAGTTCTTAGGCACTAGAGCACCCTGAAATTGGAATTTTCTTAAATAAATAAATGAAAACATTTCAAGAAAATGTAAACAAAATTGATTTCTAAAAACAAACCTTGTCATCACGAGCAATTTCAGCCCAGCAGTCATCTGAGAGCACAATGTAATTTCAGTCACATTATTAAATTGAAAATTTGTATAAGGACAGATACCTACCGATGTTGACATACTCATATCCGAGCTTGGAAAGACCAGTTGAGACCATAGCATCAGCTGAGAAACAAACAAGTAAAAGTTCACATAATTTTTTTTACAAAGTAGTGTTAAATAATGGGAATCAAGAAAAAGTTTACCAGTTTCTTTGATGACGTTTTCATCAATCATGCAGTTGAAATGATTCCAACTATTCCATCTGAAGATATAAATAAATGATGAATAATGCTTGCAATTCTAAACTAAGTCCAACATTAACTAGAAAGCAACCTAATACTATATTGTACTGAGATAAGTTTCACATAAGTGAAAGATAAAAAGGATAGGATCAAAGAAATATTTTCATCATCCCCTTCACTCCAATGTAAAGAACTCTTAATTAAAATACGAAGAAAAAAACACATAATGAAGAATTGAGATTCATTGATGAAGAATAATAGCTAAATACCTCCTAATATAATCAAACAATCAATATCACAAAAACATGATAAGAATTGCCAAAACTTCATTGTAACTAAATAAACATAAAGAAATCAAGAAAACACAAGCACATCTAAATGGGTATTGCCAATATCATAGCAAAAAATGAATAGTATAAAACACACTAAAGGAGATGAACAAAAAGGGAACTTTAATTACCCCATTGGAGGTGTGGAACCAAGGCCATTGGAGAGCAGATTGCGTCTATCAATGCTTTTAAAATCATAAGAAGAAACATTACTTATGATTGACAATAAGCATATTGGTGTCACCAATGCTAATAATACTGAAACCTTCATATCTAATTACACCCACTACTACACACAGTTCCAGATGCTGATGACCCAATGATATAAGAAGAAAATTGGGTGTTTGGATTTTATACAATAAAATACATTACTCTTGTCTCTATTTATATATAGTAGTACTATATGCAGAGTGAGTAATATGGTAAAATAATAAAGGAGAGAATTTGAAGGTTTTATTTTCAAAGGGATAAGGTTTAATTAGCATTTTGTGTGGCTTTATTCTCTGGATTATGTCCCTATCTGTAGATCATTTTCATCTCTTTCTTTCTTTCTTTCTTTCTTTTTTTATACCCAAGAGTTTGGTATTAAATGGACTCTTTTTTCCTACACAGGCCTCGTGTTGAAAATTTGGACTATACTCACTAATGAATTGTTTATTTGAAAATTATTCAAGTTAATTTATTTATTTAATGACAACTTTATATTATTCGATACCATAACAATTTACATAATTAAAATACCATAAATGTATACAAATTCAACTTTAAAATAATTTATTTACATACAAGGTTACAATTTTGACCGAATGCAGCACTCATAAGTTTTAATTAATTTTATTATATTGACATTTATGATTAGTAAATTGGCAGTCGCAAATTTAAGGTGTTTGTGGATGGGTTTTGGCCCGGTCTTGCGGGTTTCGCGAGACCTAGCCAAAACCCTTTCAAATGAGTTTTCGTCAAACCCATAAAACAATTAAAAACCTATTCAGAAACTTACACTCAAACTCTTCAAACCTATAAAATATTGATTTGACATATATCACCTACTTTTTCACCTAAACCCCAACATCCAAACCCAATCCAAGTGAGGTTTCAACTTATTCAAACCACAAAACCCAAGAGTCAAAACTCATCCAAATGAAGTTTCAAAGGTTTCATCGAAACCACCAAAACCAATTTTTCTAAACCGAGACCTGCGAAACCGAGCCAGAACCCATCCAAATAGACCCTCCTTGTACTTAAAAATCAAAATATGCATGCACTTTTATTGAATTTGTTGAAGAAATTAAATGTCTATTGATGAAATGTATGATTTTGTATTCAATGTATATCATGTGTCACTACCAATCTACCAATAGTATTTTAAAATGAATTCCGAGAGTTTTCACGAGTCAAGGTTGGATTGGATGTATAGGAAACATTAGATATTAATTAAATGAGGTGATAATCTTCTCAATTTTCGTTTGGTCAATAATGTGTAAAATTTCCATCATATGGTGCGTCTTCAAGAATTTTCCATAAGAAAAATCCGTACATGAAATTGCATTCACCTACCAAAAAATTTCAATACAATAATATGGGAAAGATGTGATTTGTAAGAAAAATTATTTTTTATTTTATTATTTAGTTCCATAATAGTATGCAAGTTTTAGAATTAAATCTTTTTGGACGCGTCAGATATATTACATGAGAATATGTCCCACCAAAATTTCGAATTTGAACTCGCTATTTTTTTAGGATTAATTTCTTTCACTAAACCAATCAAGTTGATGGAAAATATTGTTCATCTTTTTTTTTTTTTTTTTTTTTTTTTTTTTTTTTTTTTTTGTGATAGATTTCTTTTATGTTTCTTTTTTGGGGAAAAAGATCCATGTCGTACAATCATACAGGGGTTAATTTGCTTTTTATTTTTATTTTTTTTCTAGTAGGTTTGCCTTCCCTAATTTTCATTTAAGTATATATATATATATACGTTGCTTTTTGGCAAAAATGATGAAAAAGGGCCTCGGGTGTTATGCAATTTAACTCGTATATATCTCTTCTTCCGCTTAAAGAAGACAAACAATCCCACATAAACCTAAAGTATCATTTTTTTTAATGTGAATTTTGAAGATTCTTGAGGAGCATATAATAATATATACTGAATTGAGTATTTAATTGATAAATATTATTATACCTAGAATGATAGAGTATAGACAAAAAGGCAGTGGGTTCACAATTTGAACATTTTGCCAAGCCGCTCTGGATGTCTCTTCCTTTTTGTGGTGCTACCCACTTGTAAGTAACATGCAAGGACTTCAAATTTTGGCATGTTTTCCATAAACTATTATTGGAATTAATATATTCAATGCTTTAGTCTATGAGAGAATCTTTGGTAGAAACTTCATCTATAATAGTTTTCAGCATAGATTTTAAAAACGATAAAAAAAATAAAATAAAAACGGTGTTGGTTAAAATATTGAAACAATTCCAATCTGATCCATATGAAAAATAATAAACTAGTCCCCAATGTTCAAATTTAGTTATAAAGCTTATATATTAACTAAAATTAGTTGAATATAAGAAACACACACAATCGG
Organism: Penstemon barbatus; assembly: GCA_003313485.2. Taxonomy (NCBI): domain Eukaryota; kingdom Viridiplantae; phylum Streptophyta; class Magnoliopsida; order Lamiales; family Plantaginaceae; genus Penstemon; species Penstemon barbatus. The sequence goes on from CM064878.1 coordinate 11,287,464, forward strand.
GCCCTAGAAGAAGGGCCAGAAGGGTCCAATTGCCTGGGTATAGGGCTGAGTGGCTGACAGCTCTGTGGCCCAGAGAACAGTATCAGTTTCATGATAAATTTTCCGTAATTTATCTAATAAAATAAGATAGTTGATCATTTCTTTCAACAAGGTGCTGTGGTGTAGTGGTTATCACGTCAGTCTTACACACTGCAGGTCCCCAGTTCGATCCTGGGCAGCATCAATTCTTTTGATTCTGTTTTTCCATTGAGGAGACATGAAGTCATCCAATCTTAATTTTACTTACAATCAATCAACTATGAATGTTATCATCTTTTTTGTCCATTCCTAATTTTACTAACAATCAATCAACTATGGATGTTATCATCTTTTTTTTTATCCAATCTTAATTTTACTAACAATCGATTCTATGAATGTTATCATCTTTTTCGGCAAAAGATCATCTATCACATTTTCATGTCTCTTTTTAGTGTCACATGATAAATCCACCCTCCAAGTTAATATATGGGCACACACAAATTTTTGAATTTACACACTTGTCAATAGGTCTATATGTGTGACACAAAAATGTGACACCAAAATATGAAATAATCCCCGTCTTTTTTTTATACAATAAACTATGGTCCTCTCGCTTTTCGTGGAACATTTAGTTTCTTTATGAAAAGCCAAACAAATTAACAATTTTTGCTTCAAAAACAAGTTTCTCCCATCTCAATCTTTACAATCAAAGCACTCTATCCCAGCCTAATCCGCCCAAGATACCGCTCATATCTAAAGCTACAACTAAAAGATTCCAAAGTACTCGATCTCTATTTGTTCCAGTGTTTCCGAAGTGTCAAATTTAGAAAGTGCTTTCACACTTCCTAAAACCCCAAATAAACAACATTTTACCTCTGGAGAATTGTGACATTTCTCAAAGTCTTCGACACTCATATAAAGTCTAAAAACAACTTTTTTAAATGTATACCGAGGACATCTCAAAATATTCTCCAAATATCTGAAACACTCTCCGAAAACTCAAAGTAGCCGACTCTGACCTTACAAATATGGCTGTGATGCTAGAACAGATTTGGTTCTCTGAACATATCAGGCGCCATATCATTAACTGGTTTGCAAGTTAACTCAACCACAAGTGGATGCTTTTTTTTGGAAAGAAAAAGCAAATTTTGAGGAGAAGACACCTATAGTGTAGTATCTAGTGTCTCTTAAAGATATTCAGCAATAGCATAGTAAGCTATATATTCCGAAAATGAGACCAGTATAGCATAATCAATCAAGAGTGAAAATTCATTAGCAGTAAGGCTATCAACATAAAGAAAGAAAACAAAATTCCCCTGTCATAGTATTTGAGGAAGCTTAAACATGACACTGCATTATTTACATATGTATTCTTTACAAAGATCTTCTAAAGAATCAATGAGGATACTCAATCAACTCAACAATCTCTCTCACAAAAATTACCTTCCACTTGATGTGAAAATCATAGATTTCCATCTCCCGGTCCTCAGGTCAATCTAGAATGACAATTGTTATTCGTTAAATTTCATTTATGTACGTAATGAGCTAGAAGTTCCTATACAATGATCTCCCCCTAAATTTTCAAGGATTCACCTTTTTAGGTTGTCTTCTCCTTTTCTCTATCTTTCCATTTTGCAGACTTCATGACAACAAAAATTATTTTGTATCTACAGTTAATGAATTCTATAACATGGTAATAACACGGTTATCTCCGCAATCAAAACCTTCAACTCTTACAGCAGCTGCTTGTTTCTTCCCAAGCTTTACTCTGTCATGAGCTGATGGTGGCGAAGCTGAATCTGACGGAGATGAGCATACGGAGGTTGGCTTTTTAACTCCAAAATGTGAATCTTGTACTAGAGGATTTGGGGCTCTGCAAGGAGGAGATCCAAAGAAAAATGGCGGTGATGACGAAACAGTTGTGTAACGTTCTGCTTCATAATCCACCTGCAAAAGCAATACGACGTTCAAAACCATGCTCAAGGAAATGGGAAGATAACATATGTAAGGAAAGTTTGTATGTGTTTGTGATAGGATGGCATATATATTCATTTACTAAATAAGCAAATATGCAGTCCCTGCAGTGCTCTCTAAACTCAAAAGCCATGATTTAAGAAAGGATAGCGATTGAGAGAAGTGAATTACATTAACTTAGATGCAAATGTAACCTTTTCCTTGCCTTTTTCAGTGTCATGCCTAGTTTCTTCATCAATAGCATATAATTGGTTGGGCAATTTTAGACATGGAGAGAGAGTAAATGGAATTCCTAAATGAATTAGAAGCGAATATGCTGTATTTATAAGCTGAATGTAATCTTGTTGAAACCAGTAATAAGCATTTGCATTCTTCCAAAGTCTTAGCATGTTCTTGGGAGCCCCCAAAAAAAAAAAAAAAACAATAACTCACTTTATGGAAAAAATTATAACCAGACAATAGTGTATATATTCTGAACACCAAGGCCTATCTAAGTCTTTAAAGTGCACCACCACAAGTGTATACATAAACAATCTTGTTGAAAATTTTAGCATGTTCTTGGAAACAAACAAAAAATAAAAATAAAAATAACTTACTATATGCATCTATAAGTATCAACTCACCAACCAAGCTAACTAAACTTTAAGCACTTGTACCATAAATAAACTACAGGTAATGAATAAATCATCAATTAAAACTAAATGCAACTTGAGCCAAAATTTTCTCAATATACCCACATTCCGACCTTCAGTGAATAAAATGTAAGTTATCTATCTAATAAAATTCAATCCAAACAGTCAAATTAGAATATCCAGAACACTCCTTGTCGACAATAATAAAATTTCAATACAAATACAGAGCGCGTAATCACAAGGCTTTGTAAGCTTTGAAACGGAATATATTGTGGTATCTGGCGTTTAATCAATCAAGCAGAAAATCAACATGGTTGTTGAAATATGCAACTCTTTCTGCTATGCTCAAAATGTCAAATTGCCGCTAACATAGGGAGATTTTTACGCGAAACAACCACCACTTAATCATCTTAAAATCAGTGGACTTAATATCAAATACATAAAAAAACAAATTTTAACAACAATAATCCACAATGCATTAAAACAGCACGGGGATTATAGTCCAAATCCACCACACAAACTATTATAAAAATTCACAAATAAGCCAATTAATGCATATAATTATACTAGTTAGAATTACATCCAAATTTTACCTTACGAGGGATTAGGTCAAGCAATTCAGCACCAGGTTTGGAATCAAACGCATCAACATCATTACTGTTCCATTAAAGCGGAGCAACATTAAAAAACTAAAATCTTATTAAACTTGAAAATGATACTCATGCCTAAAAAAAATTTACCGCGTGTGAAATCTCAAGGGCATCACGGGGTTGTTGAAATTGGATGTTCCGGCCCGACGAGGCTTGGGGCAAACCACCCGACCCATTGTCATCGGGTTTCCGCAGCAATCCATCTATTCAATTTATGAACATTTGATGTAAATTTTATAAGGTTTTTCGGAAAGTGGCGGATTTTCTTAGGAAAAAAAAAAATCCACGTAGAGAAAGATGGTAATGCTTAATACGGAGGAGAAGTTCGTGAATAATAAAAACAAATAGAAAAATGTGATGCGTATTCTCAAAAAAGATTATTTAACACACACAAAAAAGAAAATACTCCGAAGTATCTTTAATTTTTATTCGTGACAATTGCAATTAGTTCAGCCTAGTTCGGTACAATCCATTTTCTGGTTTTCAATTTTAATATTTTTTATTGGATTGAATTGGTTATGGACAAGGTTAAATGGGATGTGTTTGGTTCATTTTGTGTTTAGCTTGTCTCGATATGTAATTGATTAGCTGCTGCTTCTTGTTAGTTGAGAAAAATATTTTGGGTACAAATAGGATGTGAATAAAATTGTGTTTAGTTGAATAAAAATAGAGTAAATAAAATAAAAATACCCAATTAGGTTAACTAATTGAACATTTAAACGGATTGACTCAATTAGAATACTGTCGCCCCTTTCCCATGTTTCAATTTTCAAAATGAATTTAGATTTAGCCAACAAAATCCCACCATTAAGGAACCGGCTTTGCATGTGCGCCACGTGTAAACCCACACATGGGCCTTTTTAGCATAGATGGTGAGATTATGTGAAATTAAGACATCATTATAAATTGCATTAATTAAGTCAACTAAAAAAGCAAGCCATTCTATCCAACAAGGTTGTCTGTTTGGACTAGCTTCCAATAGTATTAGTTAGTGGGTGTCTGCTAAAAAAGCCATGTTTAACTTTTTAAATGGATTCTTCGTGTCTTCGAATGGGCGCTCCTTACCTTTCTTCTTTTATTCTCCAACTATTGTTGCATCTACTTATATCATCAATAGCTATTTCTTCCTAAATTAAATGAAGCTAAATTTACTAATTTTGGGTCAAAATTAGTTTTCTTTCAGTCTGACTCAGATATGGCCTTGTCTTCTTGCTTTTTCAGCTCTCCTTCACTCAAGGTATGGTTTCTTTACTGGCATTCTTGAATTTCCTTGTTCACTGATTGATTTCATTCTTCATTTTCATTTTCATTTTCATTTTCTGGGTTTCTTGTTATTTGCAGTAATTAATTGGCCCCTTTGTGCATCTTTACAAGTCCCTAATTTTCAATTTGCTGCATATATATCCTGTTTGATTTCATTTCAGGGGATCCTTAATTTTGCCATGTAGTTATAAATTCGAAAATCTTAATTGTGGTAGCATTTGTGTTGTTTATTTTTATTATCATGAGGATTTTGGCAACACTATGTAACCTGTTTAGGATTTTTGGCATATTTACTAATTAGGATTTGCTTCTAATTAGAAATTCTGTTTAATTTCAGATTGATAATTCGAATCTAAGTTTTCATTTGAGATCTAATTAATACCTGAATCATAATTGTAAAAGTTATCAAGATCCCATTGAGTCCCATAGGGTTAACTTCCCATGGGCATCGGTTATATGTGTAACTATATTTGGGCATATAAGCCTTTGGAGTCCTCCCCTTAATACCTATATGTGGGCATACAAGTGTTTTGGATCCCTCCACTTAATAACTAGATTCCGAGGGTGAGTTTTACCTAAGGCTTCATTTTAAAAATTATTTTTGCATTGTGATATTTTAGTTATTATATGCAGCTTCAACAGATTGAGTTTTAGTGTTCTGTGTTTGATTTATTAAATAAGTCATTTTTGCATTCTGCTCATATGTAATTCTGGTAACGAAGTAGTATTACTTATGTCATCTGGTTTTTTTGTAGATTGACCCCCCAAGCTTGCAATCTAAGACCTTGTGTGAAAGTCGCATAAGCCAAACACATATGCTTGCTCTTAAAAGCATCGATACTGAACTTTTTGGCCAACAAGTGTTAGGAAAGGGAAATTTCAAACGTATCGGTTGGAGTTTTCTTGGAGGATCAAGAAATATTAGTAAACCAAATATCGGAAGAAATATGGTGTGCAGAAAAAGCTCTTCTGCGGTATATGCTTCATGTAATTATTTGATGTTGCTTAACTCTCTTTTTTGTAATTTCAAATATTCAATTTTTATTTTTAAGCGTCTTTCCCCTCCACTTTAGAATACCATTAAATTCAAGAATTTCTATTTTCTGTTCCATTGTAGGGCTCTCAAGTTCTCAGATTGCTAGCAGTGCATTTACAATAGGAACGGTAGCTGTTCTTCCAGTTTATACCTTTATGGTTGTAGCACCTAAAGCTGATATTGTAAGTGTTGTTACTATTGGGGATCCCATTCTGATTCAGATTTAAAATCTATTAATCTGATCTGAATTGCTATTTATTCTTTGTTATGCAGACCAAGAAATTAGTGGGGAGCAGTATACCTTATATCGGACTTGGAATGTTATATGCTTATCTACTATATCTATCCTGGACACCGGATACGATTCGGCTCATGTTTGCGAGTAAATACTGGCTGCCAGAGGTATCCCATATACAAATTCACCATGCATCAATCTTCCATTTTTGGTACCAAGTTTGTATTAAAAAACTTATTACGTTAATAATTTTGTAGCTTCCAGGTATAGCTAAGATGTTCTCGAGTGAGATGACATTGGCTTCTGCATGGATTCATTTGCTAGCTGTCGATCTTTTTGCTGCAAGGTTTGTCTCCCTCTCTCTATACTTTCTGTGTGTGTGCGCGCGTGTGGTCTTGACTAGTGTATTTTTTTTACGTACCACGCAGACAGGTTTACTACGATGGACTGCAGGACAATATAGAGACGAGGCATTCAGTTTCTCTTTGCTTGCTGTTTTGTCCCGTTGGAATTCTTGTTCATTTGATTACCAAAGCTGTAACCAGAAGCAAAGAAAAGGCAGAACATGGAATTCACTGATGATGTAACAATGTTCATTGACCAAATTCAGTGTTATACTTACAATGCAACTATTTGTAGAATTTACAATTTTCATGTAGTGAACCAATGAGATATTGACAATGTTTGCTTTATGCCATTTCTATGTTATGGGTGAATATATAAGATTTCTTGCTTGAGCTCTACACCAAACTGCTCTCTAACTTTCTCCTTGGCCAGGCCAATGAGTTCGAGCATATCTTTAGAAGTAGCACCGCCACAATTTTGAAAGAAATTGGCGTGTTTGTTGGATATCATGGCACCTCCCACTTTAAATCCTTTCAGTCCAGCTCTATCAATTAATTGTGCTGCTGAAAACCCAGGTGGATTTCGGAATACTGATCCAGCATTTCTTTCCCCTACTGGTTGAGTTAGTTTTCTCCTGCAAATTCAAATAATTAAATTAAATATGCATGAACACTAACATCGGCTGATATCAAACACTATTACCTTTCCAAATATTCTTGCTGCATTTTTCTTGCTGAGTTTGAGCACTTCAGTCGGAAGGTAACACAAATGATGGCTGCCAAGTCCTTCATGCCCTGAAATGGTGATAATCGGTAGCCAAAACTAAGCTCACTCCTTTCCATAACACGATACTCTCCTTCCTTTGTGATAATCTCAACACATTCAACCACATCGCCTGTTTCCTTCAATGTAAAATGTTAGAACCAAAACTATTTAGTTACTTCAATTATATCAAACTATGAACTAAACTATTTTCAGCTTTGTAAGAGTAATAAATAATATGAACCTGCCCATTTGCTCCAGCATTCATGTAAGCAGCACCACCAACAGTTCCAGGAATTCCTCCAGCAAATTCAAGCCCTGAGAAACCTTCCTTCACACTTTGCACCCCTAGACGATTAAATGGATATCCACTTCCAACTTTGTATAAACCGGGTTTGATTCTCTCCAAGAACTCAATGCGGTTCAGAATGACACAACCATCAAATCCCAAGTCATCAAACAGACAGTTTGAACCTTTACCAATGACAATGTATTTCATGCCCTCCTCATTACAATACCTAAAACCAATTTGTCAGCTGAAATACTTTATTGTAGTGTAATAATCAAAAAGCAGAATACACAAAATTTTGACTGGCGAACAGACCTGATGGCTGAAGCAAGTTGATGTTGATCAAGGACTTGCACAAAGTATTTACATGGTCCACCAATTCCCCAAGTGCTGAGTTTACTCAGAAGCTTTTCTTCTCTGATAAATTGCAACTTGTTTTGATTTGGGATGTTGCTGTGACTAAAGCTGCAAGAAAAATGAAAGGGTTTCTTGGTATTATGGGTCTAAATGAGGCTGCTGATGCCATGGTTACAACATCACTGGAGCTTTAGAAAGAAAAATCTTGAAATAACCTATGGTTCTTGTGAGTGTGAAAAAACTCCGGTGTTTGCAAACCCAATTAAAGACTGGGTGTTTGCATTGGGCAATTCATTTGAATGGTGTCTGACTAACTCCTATTTAGAATGAACTTAATATACAATTATGACATAATCACTAATTAGTACTAACAGTTTGTACATCGGGCAGCCCACATACAGAAGAACTTCTTGACTTCAACACATAGATGCATGTCTATATCCATAAGTGAAACAAAAGAATATATAGTATTCAGCACAATGAAATAGGAGTATATGAAAAAGATGCAGGGAAGTACCTCTCCTCTGCTAAACTGTCCACATAAAATATGAAGATAATTCCAAAAATGGAAAAGCTTGAAAAGACCCATGCAGAAAACGAGAATTCTACACTGGTTGATCCCTGCAAAGTTCCAACAAAACAAGTTAAGAATCAAATCTGTAAGGACCAGGTCTGCTCATACTAATATAAAATGGCAAACGAATATCATGGTATATATATATATATATATATATATATATATATATTCACATTGCTAAAGATAAATCCACAGTCAAACTTACTATGACCATGTCCCACATGGCAACAGGGAACAGCAAACAGGTAGCAGAAGCAATAGTTATAGCATGAAGTCGGCTTTTCAGTTGATTCTGGAAAATAGAATGAAAACATTTCCAGTGTCAACTCGTGTTCATTTATATCTTCTTAGGTGCATATGCAGGTTTGGCAGAGCAATTAGAAATTAAAATAAACATCTACACACGCAGGTAGCAAGAGAACATCAGTACCTTAAGTGAGACACGTCGTGCAATCACTGTTGTTGATGCTGATAAAATTCCAGCCATGACGGGAACTATCATGTCTTTAACTCCAGAAACTTCTTCAACTCCTACAACTTCTTCGGACTGGATCTCTGCATATCGGTTATTACTAAACGGTAATGTTGGGTTAAGTTCACCACTAACTGGGCGTAATAATATACTAATGGGGGCATGTGTAGTTGAGAAATATAGTCAGCAGACTCAGCACTTAGTAGCTTGAGATGCAGAAAGGATATAAAAAGGAGAGTTTGTGCCGATGGCCCATCTTTGAGATAAGAAATAGAAAGATGTCAACATTGCAAAGAGACCACCAACCTAGTAAAGAAAGAGAATTTCTAATTAATTATACCAACAGGCAATGAAACAACAAATCTAGTAATATTTTATTCCTTGGTTACAGGATTACTGCTATTTGCCTAGAGTTAACATTACAATCAGTTGCCATTCATTTGACATTTTAATCACACAACTGAATTGAATTTTTTTAAATTACACTTCAGTATGCATATACTTTCCTCACAGCTTCATGCAGGTCAGTGCAATTAGAAAAATAGTATCTGGACACAGTCCAGATAACAAGAAGTAAAATAACATACAAACTAAGCATCATATCTCCTAATGACTTGAAGGGGGAATTAAACAGGTAAATATAAAGAAACAACACCTTTTTCCAGACATTCCCTCCCCTACCATACAAATCAGCAGATAGCACTCCAAGAATAGCAATGGAGTATTCAGCCAATATAGCCCTGGAACAATAAGCTTTACTTTTAAAATTTGTCAAGCTATATAAAATGAAAACAGTAACATTCCACTTCCTCTCAGCAAAGGTAAAGTGGTAAGTTGTTCTCTTGTTAAGCTCAAATACCACCCTGTAGTCCAAGCTGGAACAATGAAGGAGAAAAGGCTAAAGAGAAGAAGAGATCTTAGCTCTTCAACTGCTCAAATTCTCTACTACTTTGATATCGCCAAACCACCCCCACCCGACACACAAGGGTGCACAGGCAGAGGTCACGTGGTATCAAGGAGATATACTGTATAGCTATACTTTTCAACTAGATTGGCTTCTCCTATTTAATGGCTCTGGTTCTGATCATGTCAATGGCTGTCACTTCGGAAGTATACCAACTTCGGAAACATGTTACATAAATAAGAAATTGTCAAAAGCGGCATCTATATGCCACTAGACGATTATGCACTATGGCCATACCCTGCTCAGGCGTAATGCATTGTATTTTAAATAGGCAGAATGAAAATGGGTCAAACTATACCAAATAGAGAAATTTAATGCTTCATAAAATAATCAAGACATACTTGAAGAGGATGATGGCAGCTGAAAAAGAGAAATCTAATTTAATCAAAAGCATAATCCACACATAGTTATGTAGTCTCAGTTTAATAAATGAAGTTTATTAAATGGTTTTACTAATAAGGACAAGCCAAAGAAAATGTTTGTTTATAATGATTGCATGTCAAACATGTTGCAATTTCATAAAATAAATTCTAATTTACTCGATCTTTTACTGGATTAACTTTGTTCAGTAAATTATTTTCTAAAAAATTCAAAGTTCAATTTTCAAAGAGATAAAAATTCTCTAAAGTATGAGCCGAAATCGTATGATTCATTTAATATCCATTACAATCAACTGCAAATATTTCTATTTCAGTTGAAGTCATAATTAGTATTAAAACTTAGCATGTTCTTGTCTATTTATTTTACTTTGTCACTATCATTTACTGTTAAAACAAAAGATTATACATATCACTACCCATTATAGCATTCCTAAGCTACGTCCCCAGTGCTACTAATAACTCATCCAAAACCAACTTTAATTGTGACATCCTTAAACCACACAGTGGAATGATTTATGAATAAAAACCGACAAAATTACACAACTCGCGAGTCCATTTCACATATTTTAATATTTATATTATGAATGATGTGCTGGCCATTAGCACAATCCATCTGAAATTTGAGTCAGTTTCATAAAATGAATGACAAATACTTGTTTCTAAAATGTTAGTACACTGGAATGGAAGTTACTTAAGGTTCAACCCGAAACATGCAGAATCTGAAACAAAGTGCTCAAGTAGCAGTTAAGCCGAAAATTTACCTGAAAGGCCCACAAGACTTGAGCCCCTTTCCCCACAAGATGAAGTATAAAGCTGTTATACCACCATTTATCACAGACAGCACTAACTACAAAGAAGACAATACGGCAAGATATTCACATGAAATTTCTCTCATGTATAAGCATTCGAGTAAAAGGAATCAACAGAGACCTGCTTATTAGAAAGAGGCATGCCCTTCCAAGGTTTTTGAAAAACTAAAAAGAGTGTGGATGATGGAACTAAGCAGCTGAAGATGAACAACTCAACGGAAGCCCCTGATTGCGACAAATAGTGGTACAAAGAGTAGACCGATAAAATTCTCATCAGGTTACCAAAAATATGCATGGCCTGCGAGCGACTTTGTATAAAAAATTCAAAACCAATGTCAAGGTTTAATAAGAAACAAAAACAAATCACTTTCAAGTACTATTTATGATATTTACACAAATTTTGCACAGAGACCTTAAAAATTAATAATACTACAATACTGATCATACATTTCTATCATGCTAATTGAAAAATCAAGTAGTGTGACTCCTACACCAGTAAGTAAATTTGAAATTATGGAAAAGAATCACCACTATATAATGTGACACCTACAATTTATGTCAGATTGCTAATAGTATATAGTATTAAGCTACTGAATGTTCAACAAAACAAATTAAAACAAATTGAAGAATGCTTTCATAAATTTCCAAAACTAATAAGGAGTAATTAATGTTATATAAGAAGCGGAATTTGACTGACCTGAAAAAGGCGGGGCTAGAAGGGCCCTGATTTTCAGGAATTCGATTTGGGGACATGATTTTTACAAATTCTGTTAATAATAATAAATCAATTTGAGTATCAAAGTGTAATCCCCAGGAGAGCTGCTAGGAGAAGAAAAGTGACTTCATTTGGGGGCAATATTCCTCCGATCCAACGGGCAATGTCAATGTCAACGGGCAGGCTTCCAACTTCAACTCTCACCAGCAATGATTAGGCCAGTAGTAATTAGGAAGCTTCGGCCTGTTTGGATGTATTTTGGCCTTTTGAGTTTTCAACTTAACAAAAATTCCAATTCATCATTTCTTATTAGAAAATGTATGGCCATAATGTTCTAAAACTGAAGTAATTTTTTTTCTTCTATAGAAGATTTTACATATATTTTCTGGGATGACATTGACATTGTTTTTTGAAAGTTGAGAAATAAAATATTGGATTTTTTTTTGGTTTTACATGCTCCTTGGAAAGCGAAACAAAACATTAAAACAATCGTTCGTATTTCTGAAAAAATTTAATGAACTAACATGTATCGAAAACTTCATAATAAGATCGCATTCAAATCTATTTTCATATTTTCAAACACACAAAATATGAGAGCCTTTTAACTCAGAGCTCTCTAATTATAATTTCCAGTGAAGATACATGTACTTTTTTGTAAGGCATGGGCAAGAAATACTACCTCCACCCCCCCTTTTTTGTTTTTCCTTTCAAATAAAAGTTGAAAAGGTGAAAACAATTGAATGTCATTAAGTAATGTTTAATAATGTCAAATAAGTACATTTAATTTTTAAGAATTTTAAGTTTTTCTCATGGCTTATAAACGAAAAATTCTTAATTAAACAAGGTATGTGGTTGAAAATACACAATATCATTAATTGTGATAACGTGGTACTCTCACAATGATGATGTGGTATATTTTTCAACCACAAGGTCCAGAAAAATCTCTAGACTTGATCTAATTGCTTATAATATTTATCGGCTTATAACAAGTATGTATTACTTACCAAAAAAAAAAAAAAAAGGTCGATGTATTGATAGTTATCGAATCTTGATGGAGTGCTTCAGGTAATTACCCGAAAAAAGTACTGGCAAAATGCAAAAATGGCTGGGCAAGTCCAATGGTAGTATGTATATTTGGAGATGTAAAATGAATTATGCATTCTCAAATAGTTGTTTGCATACTCATTTAAATTGATTCATTCCAATGGTAAGTATGCAAATTGAGTTTCTATGTCACTTTATTAATATTTTTATTGTTTACTAAATATTTTTATCCAATCACATTCATTCCCTATCAACAACTACCATATGCATATCATGTTTCTCTCTCTTCAAAAGTAAGTAAATATAGGATTTGAAAATGAAAAATGTAAAATGAATCCCCTTTTCCTTATCCCCATTGGAGTGAAAAATCCACCAAAAAATGTATGCAAAATGATAGTTATACATTTGCATCCCCATTTGCATACTTGCATTGAACTTGCCCTGAACAAGTCCTATATACAATCATATAAATTGTAAACAGTTTTCTTGAATTTGAGGGCATTTTCATTTTTCTGAGAGAGTTTCATCTGCTAATTGTTACAAATCTGAAAGATAACATACAAGAAGTAAACATCATTTCTTGATTCTATTTCTGCATTATTATGGATGAACATATATGATTTCTTCATTGAGTTCAACATCAAACTGGTCTTTCACAGTCTCCTTAACCAAGCCAATGAGCTCAATCATGTCTTGTGAAGTAGCACCTCCGCAGTTTATGAAGAAATTAGCATGTTTATTTGAGATCATGGCTCCTCCAACTTTACATCCTTTCAGTCCACTTCTCTCAATTAATTGTGCAGCTGAAAACCCGGGGGGATTTCGGAACACTGAGCCAGCACTTTTCTCGCCCACCGGTTGAGTAAGTTTTCTCCTGCAGATGTAAATAAATATGCACTCGTTAACATCATCCTCCAAAACCACTGATATTCTATCCTGACAAATGAAAATAATAAGAATCATAATCATCATTAATATAGGCTTTTGACCAATGAGGCGTTCCAATAAGGAATCAAGGGTACATCAGGGCTCAATTGTCATTACGAGGGCAAAAACACTACACTACTTGCAGCAGACGCGTGTACATCGAACGATCAAGGATTTTGGATGCTAAACTGCTAAGTACTTATATCATACGACACAACAACCTTTGAAATGGTTATTACCTTTCCAAGTATTCTTGCTGCCTTCTTCTTGCTGATTTCGAGCACTTCAATCGGAAAGTAACACAACTGATGGCTGCCAAGTCCTTCATGCCTTGAAATGGTGATAATCGATAGCCAAAACTAAGCTCACTCCTTTCCATAACACGATACTCTCCTTCCGTTGTGATTATCTCTACGCTTTCAACAACATCGCCCGATTCCTTCAATGTAAAATGTTAGAACCAAAACTATTTAGCTACTTCCATTATGAGAAAAATCACTCGGCACTTGTCAACAAATTTTTTCAAACCAAATCTATATACTCCTATCCTTAAAAAAATTGATGTCCCAAAACATGACCCTCATTTTTTCAAAAGGATTTAATTTTCTAAAAAAAACACTATCACGTAAAGAAATGATTTCGCACCACCCAGCTACTACTTAAAGATATCAAAAAAAATTATTTTCTAGCTCTTACCTAAAACATTGTGCAAAAATAAAGGGACGTAAATGAAATATACCTGCCCATTTGCTCCAGCATTCATGTAAACAGCACCACCAACAGTTCCAGGAATTCCTCCACCAAATTCAAGTCCTGTGAACCCTTCATCCACACTCTGCACACCTAAACGATTAAACGGATATCCACTTCCAACTTTGTAGAAACCGGGTTCGATCCTCTCCACGAACTCAATGCGGTTCAGAATGACACAACCATCAAATCCCAAATCATCAAACAGACAGTTTGAACCTTTACCAATGACAATGTATTTCATGCTCTCCTCATTACAAAACCTAAACCAAATTATTACATTAAGATTGCATTACCAGTGAAAGTGGCAGCTGAAAAACTTGATTGTAGTGTAATAATCGAAAAGGCAGAGTCGTTTTTAGCAAAAATAAACAATTTTTTTGACTGGTGAGCAAACCTGATGGCTGAAACAAGTTGATGTTGATCAAAGACTTGCACGAAGTATTTACATGGTCCACCAATTCCCCAAGTGCAGAAATCACTCAGAAGCTTTTCTTCCCTAATGAATTGCAATTTATTTTTATTAGGGCTTTTGAAGCTGCACGAAAAATGGATGGGTTTTCTTGATATGGTTGGTTCTAAATGAAGGTTCTGATGCAGTGACAACATATGGGGAGAATTTAAGAAACTAATGGGTTTTTGTGCTGAATCTCATCCGAGAAAACCCACAAATTTAGACACTTTCAGTGTTCTTGTTGTTTCATTTCCACATGAGTCCTCCTTTATTCTTCTTTTGAAGTAGGAAGCTATGTTGCTTACACACTAACTCGGCTACTCGGACTCGACATGATTCGGATTCGGCGACTCATTTTCTAAAAAATTTTCAAGATACGACAGATACGTACATTTAAAAAAAAAAAAAAACTATATAATTTATATAAAATAAAATGAATTAACATTCATTCTAATATTTCAAACACAAAATCAAAAGAAAAGATCACAAAAGATATCTAAATTCACGCTAAGTACATAGTAAATGATTCAAAACAAGTCACACATGCAAAAAATATCAAAACAAGTCTCATAAGAAAAATAATCACTCCAAGTACATAACAATTAGCCAATTACACGAATTTTGGGTTGGGGTTGTGAAGAGTTTAAAATTTAGATAATCACTCCAAGGACACGCATCGAACCAAAACAAACTCAAAATGTGTGTGATATTAATTTGATTATTTAATAAATGAAGCTTGAACAAGCTTTAACAAACACAAGGATGAGTTTAAAATTGAATACATAAATATTTTTACAATTATCGAACCAAATTCGAATTGAGCTTAAAATTGTAAAAATATAGTTCAAAGTATACGGTGAATTAAATTTAACAAACTTTACTTATCAAAAAAAGAAAGAACTTAACAAACTTCTAATACTCAAACAAATGGACTGAGTAGCTTTCCTTAATTTTTAGCCTGCGAATAATTAGCTACAGTTTACTGAATTACTTAAACATCCTTACTTAAGGACAGATAACCATCTCCAGCTAATTTTATAATAGCAAAAAATGGACTTAGTTGTTGGGCTTTTGTGGTTTTGGGTTGGGGTTGTGAATTTTGTATATGGGTCCATATTATTAACGTTATTACGAGTATTCTGGGCCAGCCTGTTTCCACCTACCACGTGAATATTTAGTTTGGGCCAGAGCCTATGGCCCAATAAGGCCTAATAATATTACAGCAAAAGGCCTCCTACCTAGGGTTTCTATTACAGCATCGTTTGTACTCCTTTAAAACCCTTCTTTGCGCCTACTTCTTTACTCTTTCCGTAAGCTCTGTATACATTGAGTGGCCTCCGGCGTCTTCATTCGCACCACCAGGTACACTTTCCGACAGATAGGATTTGATTTCATTATGTTTAAGGAATGTCGAAATTTATGTCTTGATTTTGAGCATGGCCTCAATGTTGATTTTCATATCGTAATGTGCTGTTTTTTTTTTCTCTTTTTTTGGCCAATCATACGTGTTAAGCATTTTTTGTTTTGTAATAGTTATGTTGTGTTATTCTAAGCTTTCCATGGTGTGAGCTAAAGATCTTGAATCATAGGAAATAATTATAAGCTAAAATATAGTTTCTTTAATGGAATTTATGATTAATTGCTTATAAATTAGTAGCATTAACATGGAAGTTTATTAACAAGTGAATTTCCGTATCTCGGAATGACAATTAGTTAACTCTTAAATTGATTGTTACGTTTGTACAGCAAAATCAAAAGATCTTACGTTGACCCACCTAGAAATCTTAAAATGTCGCCCATTTTACTGAATTCAGAATCCATTATTGACTTGGGATATTACGAGGTATTCTTAACTAGCTAGAAATCTTGTTAGTGCTCTGGAAAACAGCCCTTCCGGGGGTGGGGGAAAGAGTGAATTTATCTTTAGAAGAATAAATTTATACTTGTTACGTAGTAAATCTTGTAAGATAGTTCTCTTCTTTAAAATTGAAACAAGTGTATCAGTTCACTATGTTGAATATGAAATCTCTGAGCTTTGTAAATTTTGGTAATCATGATATTCAGTTTTGTTGAACATTTCACCAATACCACTAGGTGGAATTGTTGTCTGTGTGCTTACAATTTTTTTTATATAGTTTCAAGATGTATACTGCCTTGCAAAAGATTCACAAGGAGAAGGATGCTGAGCCAACTGAATTCGAGGAGAACGTTGCTCAGGTTACTACCCAATGCGACTCTTAAATTCTGTTACCTTAGCATAATGAATCATCAATGATGTAATCTTTACGTCATTTACAGGCATTGTTTGATTTGGAGAACACAAACCAAGAGATCAAGAGTGATTTGAAGGATCTTTATATCAACTCTGCCTTGTAGGTGTTACTTTGTTTCACGTTTTCCTTCCTTCTCTGGCTGAGTATGGTTTTAATTAATTAATGTCCATGTCTTACAGGCAAGTTGATATTTCGGGAAACAAGAAAACCGTTGTCATCCATGTTCCTTACCGATTGAGGAAAGCTTTCCGCAAGATTCACCCTAGGCTGGTGAGAGAGCTTGAGAAGAAGTTCAGCGGAAAGGTAATACTGAAACAGTTAATTTGTTTGAATTTTCATTGGCTTAAAGTTAGAAACGTTTCAATTAGTTGCTTGGGAATAGTTACCGACATTCAATTTTGTTTCTTGTTTCTCTTGCTTTTGATGGTATGTGTGTTATGTTCTTATTCTAATTAGTATGGCATTCTCAAAGTGCTGTTAGTCGAAACTTGTTAGGCTTTGCTTGCTCAATGGTTAATAGCTCCTGTTTAAATTACTTTTGGGCATGCAGGAAGTGGTTATCATTGCTACCAGAAGGATAGTGCGCCCACCAAAGAAGGGTTCTGCAGTTCAAAGGCCTCGAACCCGTACCCTTACCGCTGTGCATGAGGCCATACTTGAGGATATAGTTTATCCTGCCGAGATTGTTGGCAAACGCATCAGATACAGACTCGACGGGACTAAGATTATGAAGGTGATTGCTTGTTGCTTTTCAATAATTTATTTTTATTGTTTTTGGCTGGTTCATTTATGTAATATTTTGTGGTCATTGTAGGTTTACTTAGATCCCAAGGCAAGGAATGACACAGAGAATAAGCTTGAGACATTTGCTGGTGTCTACAGGAAGCTCTCAGGCAAAGATGTTGTTTTTGAGTTCCCGATAACAGAGGCCTAATGACCTTACTGTTTCTAGATTTATTGTCATTGTCTATTTTATTAAAATTATACTTTTTTAGTATGATCCATTTTAAGTTTTGACCAAAAGAATTATGATGCTTGCTCCTTTTTGCCAAAAGTGATGAACCAGCTTTGTTATCTGCTTATCTAATCTGCAAAATCTTTTATTTTGGGAAATTCATTTGTTTGCTGCTTCTTTAGGTCTAAGTAGATGGGTTTTGGCCCGGTCTGGTGAGTTTCGCGAGATCGATCCGAAATCTTTCCAAATGAATTTTCATCATATCCATGAAATTTATCATAAACTTACATTTAAACTCTTAAAACCTTCACAACACTTTAACTTGACACACTTTGAATTTTCTAATAGTATATCCCTACTTAAAAGATAATTAAATTAATTAAAATAAGAAAAAAATAGAATATGAAAAAGAAGTCAACTTCAATATAAATATAATTATCTTGTTTTCTAATAGAAGTTGATATTTTATTATGAATTAAATTTTAAATATTTTAATAATTAAAATAATTTCTTACGTTTTTTCGGAGACAAATTTCTTACCAAGTTATATGAAATTTTAGTCATTCAATTAGACCAAAAATTTAGTTTTAAGAGATATGTGCATACATATAATTACCATGCTTTCTAATAAATTTACATTTTGATTTTTTTTTCTTATCTATTTAATCATTTTTTTCAATGTCAACAATAAAATTTAGTTATAATAATATCTTACTAACTTATATTAGAAATATTATGTAATCATAGATTAAACTAAAAATTAAGTTTTAGGACCAACAAGTGATTGGTCCAGTGAAAGTCATTACGAAGTAGCGAACTCAAGTTCAAATTCCTGTTGGGAGAGGTTTCCACTTAATGTGTCGGAAAAAAAACAAAACTAAGTTTTAGGAGACAATGTAGGAGAGGTGAAAAGACTTATTATGTATCCTATCTCTTGAGTTTATTTTACCTATTTTACCATTTTATTCAATCAGAAATAAAAATCACATAGAGATATTCTAGTCTTTACAAAAAAAAATTAAAGAAACACATAATAATATTTGTGTTACCAATTTTGCATTCAATAAATTGGGTTTAATTTTTCTACACTTCTTCAATTTATTTTGCATATTAATATCTCACATGGATATTATAATTCGCAAAAAAATTACGAAATTATTCATGTTTTTATAATAATAGATAGTAAAGATTAGCAAAGTTTGGAACAATGAAATATGTAAATCGTATCTAATTCCTTTTGTTTTTCAAGCAATTTATTATCCTTACCTTGAATATTTATGAAAACATTTAATCCTTCCATATTTTTTTTTTTTTTGCCAATATTGCAATAATTATAAAGTTAAAATGATATAAATTCTAGCTAGATATTTCATATCACATTAGTTAATGATCTACTTTCAATCAATAATACCGTGGGGGTCCCTATCTTGTGGAAAAAAGATGAAGAAGACTTTGGCACCATTGACTTGTTTTGCAGTATTATCATCTAAAGGTTGCAACTAAGTATCAATCAAATTTTCATCTCTTCATATTCTACTGCAAAATTAATCCCACTTGAATTGTTGAAAAATATGGCAGATGCACTTGTTTCTGCACTTGTGGGAACAGTCCTGGGAAGCTTGAACTCGGCTGTTGTGCAAGAGATTGGTCTTGCTTGGGGATTGAAGTATGAGCTCAACAGCCTTGAAAGCATACTCGCTACAGTCCGGCTTGTGCTCCAAGATGCTGAATCGAATCAGAGGAAGAACGAGGCTTTACAAGACTGGCTAACAAAGCTCAAGAACGCTGCTTATGATGCTGAAAATTTATTGGATCAGATTGCGACTGAAGGCCTAAGGCAAAGGGTGGCTTCCGAAAGAGGTAAGCTTATAATTCACAAATTTAATTCCTTCTTATCGCTGCGAAATCCATTGGTACAGCGTTTCAGAATTGCACACAAAGTGAAAAATATAAGGGAAAGATTAGATGCCATAGCTGAGGAGAGACTTAAATTCCATTTGAGGGAGGGAATAAATATGGATCATCAAGTTGGTAGCGCAGTAGAGGATAGACAGACTAGTTCATTGGTTAATGAATCCGAAATTTATGGAAGGTGTGAGGAAAAAGAAATCATAGTGGAGAAGCTGCTCGACAATATGAATGTTGAAAATGATCTTTCTGTCTATGCTATTTGTGGTATGGGCGGACTCGGAAAAACCACACTTGCGCAATTGGCCTACAATGATGAAAGAGTAGGCAAGCAGTTTGATATGCGGATTTGGGTGTGTGTGTCTGATGATTTTAGCATACGCAGGTTAATAAGAGCAATTATAGAATCCACAGGAGGAGGTGGATCCGATATTTCTGAGTTGGACCCTCTGCAGCGCCTTCTTCAAGAAAGGCTGAAGGGTAAAAGATTTTTATTAGTTTTAGATGATGTTTGGAACGAAAACTCTATGCTGTGGGATGAACTGAGGGAAGCATTAAGATGTGGGTCGAAAGGCAGTGTGGTAATGGTAACAACCCGGAGCGAGAAAGTTGCTATGAAGATGGCTGCAATCAGCATACACAACCTTCGATTTTTATCAGAAGATGATTCTTGGTCGTTATTCAGGAGAAGAGCATTTGCAACTGGAAAGGAGGATGAAAACTTGAAAGAAATTGGTAAGGGGATAGTGAATAAATGTGGTGGTGTACCTTTGGCTGTGAAGGCTTTGGGAAGCCTGATGAGATGTAAAAGCGGTGAAAGTGAATGGTTAGCAATCAAAGAAAGTGATATTTGGCATCCATCAGATGATGACAATGGTATCTTACCTGCCTTGAGGTTAAGCTATGACAATTTACCTCTGCAAATGAGGCAGTGTTTTTCGTTTTGTTGCATATTTCCTAAGGATTATGTGATGGAGGAAAACCATCTCATCCAACTATGGATGGCAAATGGTTTTATTCCCTCTGAAGGCCAAACTGACTTGCGTCTCACAGGTCATTTGATCTTCAAAGAATTGGTTTGGAGATCCTTCTTTCAAGATGTCCAAAAAAATTCCGAGTTTATTGTGGAATGTAAAATGCACGATCTGGTGCATGAGTTGGCAGTATTTGTTATGAGACATGAAACCTATATCGTGGAGAATGTCGAGGTGCTTAAATATCCAAAAACTCTTCATCACTTGTCTTTTCGCTGGACTTCATCTCGGGCGATTTGGAAGGAGAGCAAGGGTAAGCTCAAATTGCCAATTAACAAGTCTTTACGCTCAATTGTTCTCCACCACGGAGCAAACCCTATATGGGTAGAAGGCTTTTGGTCCTTCATTTCAAAGCAACGATATCTAAGAGTGTTGGACTTGAATTATTATTGTTGGATAATAGAGAAATTGCCAAATTTTGTTTACAAAATGGAACATCTTAGATTCCTTACATTGGGATGCACTAATCTGAAATACTTACCCGAATCCTTGACTTGTCTTCATAACCTTCAGACATTGAAGCTTTTATATTCTAGAGATCTTCTTGAGTTGCCTAAAGGTTTGAAGTACATGAAAAATCTTTGTTTTCTAGACATTGGATTTTGTTACTCACTTGTTTGTACACCGCCTGGATTGGGAGAACTAACTTGCCTACAAAAGCTTAGTATTTTCATCGTGGGTCAAGACTCGGCTCATCAAATAGGCCAACTGAAGGACTTAAATCTTGGAGGAGACTTGAGCATAAAAGGACTTGAACGCATAAGAAATTTTGAGAGTGCCAAAAGTGCCAACTTGATGACAAAAAAGAATCTGACTTCATTGGCTTTATTTTGGACGGAAGGCATCGAACACGACTCCGCGGAACATTTTGAAGAGATTCTAGAGGGTCTCCAACCTAATCAGAATATTGAAAAGATTCACATTACGTTGTATCAAGGTTCAAGGTTCCCAAACTGGATGTCAACTTTATTTAGTCTAAAGGAAATTAGTTTGGAGCAGTGCGAAAGATGTAAACACCTTCCTCCCCTTGGGAAATTGCCATCTCTTGCACGTCTAACTCTCGATGGGTTGAAACATATTGAGAGTTTAAATGCTGAATGGCATGGAGTTGGAGAAAATTCATTTCCTGCGCTGACAGAACTCAAGATCAGTAGAATGCCTAATCTTGAAGAATGGATGATACCAGATTCAGTAGAATGTTTTCCTTGCTTAGAGAAATTGAAGATTTTAGATTGTCCCGAGTTGATTGGAATTCCATTTCTCCCTACGATAAAAAAATTGAAGATATCATTTGACAACAATACGTCATTTCTTAAATCCACAATGTTTCTTACTTCGCTGACTTCTCTTATTTTGAGTGGCATGTCTGAAATTGATATACTTCCCGGAGGCTTCTTTCAAAATCACAAGGCCCTTGAGAGCTTGGAGATAAGTATGTGTTCTATCAGGATTCTATCGCTGGATAATTTATACGCACTGAAGAGTTTGAATATCTTTGGTTGCTCTAACCTTGAAGTCATACCAGAGGGGCTCAATTCTCTGGAGAGTTTAGAGATTCGTAATTGTGCTAGGCTTATATCATTTCCAGCAACTATATTGCAAGGCTCGTCTTCTCTTAGATCTCTATCAATCCAATTTTGCAATAAACTGATAAATCCCTTATCAGGACCATTGGAAAGATCACCAACCTTGCAAAATTTGCTGATAAACGGGTGTCCCGAGATGAAATATATTCCAGAAAGCTTGCAACAATTAAGTGGTCTTAGAGAATTAAGTATATGGCATTGTGAAGGGATATGTTCTTTACCAAACTGGCTGGGAAGTCTTCAGTCCTTATCAATATTGCAAATTTGGAGGTGTAAGAACTTGAAGTCGTTGCCTGATGGCTTACAGAGCCTCAAATCACTAAGAGTCCTTGATATAGAAAGGTGTCCTCTTTTGTCAAAGAGATGCAAGAAATCAAAGGGTGAGGACTGGCCAAAAATTTCGCATATCCCCAAAATAAAAATCGATGGGAAGGTTATACAGTCTTTGGCTCTTTAGCTACTTTAGTTTAGTTGTAACTCTGCTTTATATATAGCTAATAATCAGAGCATCAGCCAAAAACAAGAGAGGGAATTGGAGGTATGTTTTGTTCTTATCTTTTGGGTATATATATATATATATTTGCTACATTGATTGATCTCAGATACTAATTTTGCTTTCCCCAATAACTTGAAGCGAATTCATAAACAAGCACATTCATCTTTTTTTTTTCTTGGCAGTATAATTTATATTTATTATTACTAGAAAAGTGCACGTACCTAATTTCCTAAGTTAATTGTATAATTATTTTTCATTGTATTATTGTCTTATTACAAATTTTTTTTTACTAAATCACTTTAATTATTATGTTGTTACCAAAAAATTAAAGTTGAGATCATGAATACCTAAAACCAAATTTTAAAATTGAAAACGAATTATACAGTCTGAGTTCATTAAACTTCAATTACATGCTTATGGTATGGTGGTATAGAGGGTTTCAATCATAGTTAAGCTATTGAAAGTTTGCTTTTGGATTGTAGTGGTAGTGATTCACTGTTTTTTCTTTTTGGCTTCTCCTACAGTTCAACTTGATTCATCAATTGCTTGTGGTGGTCATAGTCTTCATTAATGGTGGAGTTAATAACGGCGGTGATCGGAGAAACCCAGAAGAAATCTACGGGCCTTACAATACAACTATCGAAATCTAGTTTCCATCCAAATTAAGCCACGATTCTCGCCACCCAACCGCTCCTTTGTATGGAGCAAGCAAAAACCTCATTCCTTTAGATCCAAAAGATATTTTTATTTTGAGTTTAGAAATGTTTTTTGAATCAAGGGTTTTATACATTTTTTATTTGAGGTGAATATGATGCTATGATACTAAACAGACTCCACAGGCTTTTTGCCTTCGTATTAATTGAGCTCGATCTGAATTAATGTGTTGGAATTGTCATTAATTTCATCTTGGTTTGACTTTGATCTTTATAAAAGAAACTACATAGCCATTTATTTTCAACTCGAAAATATTATGAAGTAGTCATGTGCTTGATTCCATTAGAAAGAAAAGGTTGTAAATTTTTATCTCATTAAGCAATTGTGTATTGAAAAATCAATTAGGATGCATAAGTTTAGTAATTTATATTTGGTCTAGAAAAATAGAAACCTCAAGGCTTGGTTCATGGAGCGTTTTACCAGTTAAAATTCAAGGACTAGCCTAATAAGATTTGAATAAGAATGTTAACTCTTTCCTTAAACTTTATGAGTCGATCTTTAGACCTCATATCACAATTAATAGTGAATAATTTGATCGAGACACTTCAATATAAAAAAAAAACATGTATATAAAAAGAAAAAGAAAAATATACATTTTCGGGCTTTTGATACTTTGCACATTCGAATTATAGGATATTGGCATTTTCGAATTATAGGATATTGGCATTTTACACCCTGAAAATACAGTTTATTTGGTACTTTGCACCCTGAAAATACAATTTAGTTGGCACTTTGTATCCTGAAAATACAATTTAGTTGGCACTTTGCACCCTAATGTGAAAAATTAATTGATTGAAGAGTATAATAGTTATTTTTGAATATTTTTGGCACTTTAAACCCTTAAAGTATAGATTTGACACTTTGCACTCTGAAATATAGAATATTGGCACTTTGCACCCATAAAATATAATTTTTGGCATTTTAACCCCGACTTAATATGATAATCTAAATAATGTTAATAAAATGCAATATAATAATATATTAGACATGTAAACATGTATTTTAGATATAAAGTAATAATCTTGAGGATACTTGAAAATAAAATGAAGACAATGTCTCTTTTATAATCTAAATTTTACAGAGAGAAAATGTTAAAAAAAATTATTAGAAAGTAAAATTAATTTAGAACAACAATTTTATGATTGTTGTGTATAGAAATGACCATTTTATCTCTACCTCGTCGACATTCATGAGTATGTTTTTTTAAAGAAAAATACATTATGGTGTAAATGTCATACAAATTATATTATTAGGGTGCAGAGTGCCAAAAAAATTAAATCAAGGTGAAAATGCTAATATTTTATAATTTTAGGGTGCAAAATGCCAACATTCTATATTTTAAGAGTGCAAAATCTATATTGATAAAGTGCAAAGTGAAAAAACATAATTGAAAATAACTATTCTATCTTCTATCAATGAATTTTATCACTAAAACACACATTATAATGCAAAGTGCCAAATAAATTATATTTACGGGATGCATAGTGCCATAACAAAGCAAAATACCAAAACCCCTAACATTTTCTCACCAGTTGAGGATGTAACTATTTTAACTTTTAAATGAGCTTGAGAACTATCTTTTATGAAATCTACAAGAAAGTTATATTCAATTCTCATAATTTTAGCCTCGAAAACAAATTTCTCATAATTATTCCTATCCTTCTATTAATCCAAAACTGTAAAATTGCATCAAAATAGATATTTTCACACATCCCGACCAGAAAAAGAAAAACACGTTTTCACGCCCTGTAAAATGCGTCTCGTAGTTCTTGGCTTCTTGCCCATGTCAATAATAACTAGGGTAAATTACGAATATCCCCTGAGGATAAAGCTAAATACAAAAATCCCACTCCCACCACACACGTATTGGATATTACAAAATTTCCCTCAGGTTTGTCTCATTCTTATAATTAACCCCTTACACCTAAAATGTTTCAGTTTTGCCTTTTGGTGTTATTTGTAATGTTTATAATATCTTATAAATGTTAAAATTTTGGTGCTAATTGTTATATATTATAAATTATAAAAGTGATAATTATATATTTAAAACCAAAATAATTCATAAAATTTATGATTGCCCATAAGTTTTAATGAATATTGCAAAAAAAGGAAGGTATTTACATATTTATTAACAATTTAAATTGTATAACAATAAATTAAATAGAAATTTAATAAAAACATTTTATAAATCTGAACAAATTGTTTACAATTTCAGTTAAATGAATTTATTTTATAAATTAGTAAATTTATTTATATATATATATATATATGTGTGTGTGTGTGTGTGTGTGTGTGTGTATTATAAATCAAATATTGTAATGTAATAATATTTATACTGTATTATAAATTCAATATTTATTAATGCAATAAAAAAATCTTATTTATTTCATTAGTGTAAATATAATTTTATATATATATAAATTTTATTATCAAATATTTATTTAATTTGTTATTATAGAAATTAAATTAATAATAAATATGTAAAAAATTTACGATATTTATTGAAATTTATGGTCAATAATAAATTATATCAATTATTATAAGATATAACAATTAGCATCTAAATTTTAAAAATTTATAAGATAGTTTAAAAATTACAAATAACCTCTCAGGGGGAAATTGAAATATTTTAGGGACAAGGGGTTATTTGTAAGAAAGTGACAACAATACTCAATACGTGGGGGGATTTTTATAATTAGGCATTACATCATGGGGTATTCGTAATTTATCCTAATAACTGTCTTTCAATGTAGTAAATTAGTACTACTTGTCTCTGACCTCCAAACGAAAAGAAAGGCCTGTGTGTATGGATTTTGGCCCGGTCTCGCAGATTTCACGAGATCGAGGAAAACTCTCTCAAATGAGTTTTCTTCAGACCCATTATCACAAAACTATTCAGAAATTTACATTCAAAATCTTAAAACATATAACACTTTGATTTGACACCTACCACCTTCTTTTCATCCCCAAACTCTATAATAAAACATATTAATTTCACACTCATCACCTACTTTTTTCCTCAAACCCCAACATTCGAGTTTCAAAGGTTATATTGAAACCACCAAACCCATTATTTTGAATTCAAAACCCGTGAATCCGAGCCAAAGCTTTTTCAAATAGGGCCTTTATGTCCTTGTTATTGAGGTGTCACTCTGCATTAAAATTCAGTACCATGATTCCCTCCCTTGAACTTTGCTGATACATTGGACTTAAAATTCATTACCCATAAATTATGACTGATTTAGATATTTCATAAGTACTTGTATTATATAATATCAGTCTTACTTTATAAACTTACAAGACAAAGTTGAGAGAATACACATACTTTATAGATTGTAAGGGTAAGATATGTAAGACTTTATTTTATATCATATTTATGTGAGATAAATTGTGTAAGAGATGAGTTATTTTATAAAAATTGAAGTAGATTTTGTATGAATTTTTTTTAGGGATAAAAAATTATTTGACTTTTTGAAGAGTAGTTTGAGAAATTAAAGAATGATAAACTTTTTCCAAAATAGAAACATGTTGGATTCGTTTTTCCCAAACATAAAATTTTGGGAAAAGCTAAACAAAATGACCCATAATCTTACATACTAAAGGATAATATAATTATTTCATATCACTAGAATAATCTTACATGCTACAAAGATAATATAATTATTTCATACTACTAGTCACTAGAATAAATATTAAGCAACACCTCAAATTACAAATAAAATCATTAAAGTTACAATAGTGCTAATCAAAATCTTAAATCTTCCTAGATAACCAATAGCAATTTAGAAATAAGAAACATTTTCAAGAATTTTTAATATTGTAAGTTTTAAAGAAATGTGATTTACGCATCATGTAAATTTAAAATTTGTATGAATATGTTAATTAGTTGAGCTTTATTCGAGTTGAACATCATCAAACTTAAGCTTGTCTCATATGTCAATCGAGCCTAATAAAATGACTCAAACTCATACTATTTCATATTTAAAACTAAGTAGTTCCAAATCAAATTTAATCGGACCCATTGGACTTAGGTAAATTTATGGATATCAAATTTTCAGCAACTCTAATTGAAAACAGAGGTAAATAGTTAGGTGGTTGAAATGGACACCCTCAAGGTTGAATAACTATTTTCTTATGCCTCATTCGTTTATCTGGGAAAACATAATGTGCCAAGATAATCTCGACAAATAATTTTTTATTACCGTTTATCTTTACACCATAGCAATCCCACCACTGACCACCCCGTGGAAATCACTAAGAGCCCATTTGGATGGATGGATTTGAGTTGGGTGGATTTGAAATTCCTTGTCAAATCCATCATGTTATTTGGATACAAAATTAAATCCATTCATTTGAAATCCTGGATTTTAGTCCAATGGATTTCATGCCAATTTTAAGTGGATTTGAAATTTCTCCTAAAACTAGTCATTTAAAATCCACTAAAAAAAATCCACATTGTATACTTTCAAAAATTACAATTTGATCCCAGATTTTAAAAAAACCCTAGAATTGCAATTCAGTCAATAATTTTTAAAAAATTAAAATTTACAATTCGGCTACTATTTTCATAAATTGGAATTGCACTTTTGGTCCCTCAATTTTTGGAAATTGCAATTTTGACCCCAGATTTTCGAAGAACCCAGAATGACAATTCAGTCCAGAATTTTCATAAATTAAAATTTTCAATTCGGACCCTGATTTTCAAGAACCGAATTTGCACCTTTGGTCCATCAATTTTGGATATTGCAATTTTGACCCTAGATTTTCGAAAAATCAAGAATTGCAATTCAGTACAGTAGTTTAAGAAAATAAAAGGTTTCAATTCGGCCCCTGATTTTCAGAAATTCAAATTTGCACTTTTGGTCCTCAATTTTAGGAAATTACAATTTGACCCCAAATTTTTTAAAAACCAAGAATTGCTATTCAGTTAATTTCGGAAGATTAAAATTTTCAATTCGGCCCCTGATTTTCAAAAATCCAAATTTTCACTTTTGGTCCCTTAATTTTCAGAAATTGCAATTTGACCCCATATTTTCAAAAAAATCATAACTGCAATTCAATCCATAATTTTCAGAAGGTTAAAATTTTCAATTCGGTACCTGATTTTCAAAAATCCAAATTTGCACTTTTGGTCCCTTAATTTTTAAAAATTGCCATTAGACCCCATATTTTCGAAAAACCCAAAGTTCCAATTCAGTCTAGAATTTCAGAAAATTAATATTTTAAATTCGGCCCCAGATTTTCTGAAATCCGAATTTGCACTTTTGGTCCCTCAATTTTCAAAAATTATAATTTTGCCCCAAATCGATTCATGTGATATATACCACATGGATTTTAAATAAATGGATTTGAAATTCTTTGTAAAAAAATTTATCCAAACAATAGATTGCAAATGAATGGATTTCAAATCATTGGAATTTCAAATCCATTCATTTGGAATCCCTCTTCATTTCAAATCCATCCATCCAAATGGGCCCTAAAGATCTTTTTCAGCTGTTCATCAATTCAGTATATATATATATTATTCTTTAAATGTTAGCCAAACTAAAAGTTGAGGGAAACCCAAAGTATTATTGCAGTAGGCATAGAACCAATAACATGAACTAAATTTCATTAACTTAAGGTAAACCTATTGGTAAATGTACATTGAATTACTCAAACAACCTACTGTTAACTCCTGCTCTGTATAAACTCAAACCCGAGTTTGTTTCCACAGCGATTTCAACGTTTGCAGGCGTGAACATCACATCACCTTCACCAACCATCTCTTCAGAAGAAGCCATTCGCATTGTTCCCTCTCCTGACATAACCACATAAATTGAAGGACCAGGAATTGCAGGGAAAATCGTAGATGTTTCTTGAGGAAGAATACATCGATCGATCTCAAATTCATCAAAAGGAGGTAGATACTTCACTGTATAAGGATTTGAAGCAACTCCATGAAGAACCTCGGGTAAACCCTGCAAGACAGATTTGAGTCGGATGAAGTCATGAGATAAATCAGATGACAAATGAAATAGAGTATCAGATTCATTGATTACCTGTTTGTAAGTGAGCATGGAACAGAGAGTTTGGACATCACGGTACTTTGGAGTAAGACCAGCACGTACGACATTGTCTGATGTTGCCATGCATTCCATACATTCACCGCGTATATAAGCATGTGGTTCATTTGCCCCTAAGTATAAGGCTTCACCTGGATTAAGCTTCACATAATTAAACAAAAAGGCAACCATGACGCCAACGTCCCCTGGATATTGCTTATTAAGACGCAAAATTAGCTCCTCCTTGTCTGTCAGCTCCCTTACCTATCACAAATTAAATTCTGTTGATAAATGAAATTTAAGCTGGAAATCATTATAATGAGTGTTTTCCCAATAAAAGAAGATAAGAATTAACGTGATTCGGCCATTCAACCGAAATCCCCGAGTAAATGCACAAAAAGGCTAGAATACTTTCAATTTTCTCTCTTGAAGTTATATTACAATTTACATTGATCTATTTTTCATTTAGGTACAATAAATATGTGAAGAAAACAATTAGAGGTAAATTTCCTGATCATATCAAAATAACTCATAATTCATCACATAAATCTGCATATCTTAATCAAATAAATTTGTTTATTAACACAGTGGTGATAGAATTTCGATTTTTCGAACAAGTTGACCCCACTAAAGAGATTTGCTTACATACACAACGAGCTTCTTGGTGCAAGATGCAAATCAGAAAGTAACAACAATCTGGCTTTGTGCAACTAAGGACAAAGCAAACATATAGCATTTCAAGTATGGTGAAAAAAAATAATAGAAAACTTAACTCAACATACCTCACGTTTGATGTTCAGTCGGCTTATCAGTTTGGAGACTACTTCCGATATCACAGTCTTGCTAACTGACATGAGTTCAGTAAATAGGGATTGCAAGACCTCTTTCAGTATCATCTCCCCATCCTCTTCGCTTATGTGCAACACTTTATCTGTGTGTGCAGTGCCAACAACTTCAATGATCTCAGGTACGTTTTGAACAACATTCTTAAGTTCCTATAACAGGAGAAAAACATCCAAGAAATGCATTGATATTATAAAAAAATTCTGGATGTACAATTCCAAATTAATAATAATTATCTTGTTTCATTTAACTTAACCAAAATAGTAACAAGTTCTTTTGATAAGAGGTAGGATGGTTGGAAGATAGCGAGCCTCACTCTAGGCCACTAAAATCACTCCTTTACGAATTCTATGCTTAATATTGGATTGAAGGCCTAACTATAGACTCTTTTGTGGAATTACAAATTATTCAGTGTCATAAATTCTTGGTTCTGAGAATCTAGTGCAATACTATTTCTTAAATATCTAAATATTGCTAGAGTATTCAATAAACATTTTCATATGTTGGGTGAAACTAAAAAATTAAATTTTCTTTTTGGGTTTACTATTCAGACACAGTCAAGCACATTAAGTGGGCGTCTCTCCCCGGGGATACGAATCTGGGTTCGACATACTCTAATTTTTTCTTTTACCCATAATTGATCTCATAGTATCAATTAGCTGCCGTCATCTCATGCCAGGTAACACCGTCATGGTTTACGTGTTATAAAAGGATAAGAACGAT
Source organism: Penstemon barbatus (assembly GCA_003313485.2). Classification (NCBI taxonomy): domain Eukaryota; kingdom Viridiplantae; phylum Streptophyta; class Magnoliopsida; order Lamiales; family Plantaginaceae; genus Penstemon; species Penstemon barbatus. Next base: position 11,318,693 of record CM064878.1, read on the forward strand.
AACCGTGTGAGAAAAAGGACAAAAAACCATTGAAACAGGCCATCTTAATTGACATCACTGATGACTCTGCAAGTAGGTTGATCTCTCCAAGCGAGGAACCCAGAGAACAAAGATTTTATGAGTCAGTCCAAAGAGGCAAAAAATCATATTACACGACCAAAGAAATGAACCCAAAAATTACTTCTCATTTTTATCCCGAATGGTCCAACCGAGCATTAAACAACTAATTAACAAATAAAATTCATACATCAGGAAATTCATGCTTCCATACACAGAAATACAGTTTATAAAAAAGACTATTTGGCCAAATCCTTAATCGAGATTCATGAGCAACTAAAGACATAAAATTGAAACCTTTAACGCAAAAATGCAAACTGATATAACTACTAATTAAGCTAGTCATATTGTCATCACATCTAATGAGCTAACGTCAAGAGATTAAGACTTGCGCATTTCTCTAGTGACAATAGTAATTTTCATAACAATAACTGCAAATATATGAGTTTTAGAATGTACAAGTGCAGAGCTAAAAGGACATTAATCAAAGCAGATCTACATAGAGAGACAACTTAATTCCTTATATATTATCTATATTTACCAGTTAACAAGGGAAAAACTATCAACATCAAAGTATTCAAGACAAACATTGAATTCTTAAAAATTAACTCAGGATAAGAAAAGTAATAGATTTTGCATTTCCATATGTAATAATAGACTAAAAAATAATACTAATACCTCAAGACCAACAAAACTGCACAAAGCCTCGAATTCGGTGATCGCCAAAGCCATCTCAGGCTTATGATTATCATCTTTGTACACTCCTGGCTGTTGCTTATGAAGCAGTGCAGCCAAATTCTTATCTGGATGAGCTTGTATTGACAGTGCTTTTTCCACCGACAGTAACTAGAAATTCATAACACAATTTTTCATTAGTAATCAAATAAACAGACAAATTAACCTACTAAAATTCAATAAAGAAAATCATTAAATTGTTAACCTTGAATAGAAAAGGGAGATTGGAGCCCCATTTTTGCAAAACCTTATCACCAAGCACATCAGGATTTTGCTTAATCCAGTCCTTCAAACTCACTAACTTGCAGAGATTATTATCATCACCACTGATAAATCCACCATTCGGTAACTCCGAAACGACGGCGTAAGAAGGCCCTGAGTCGTGAGTCCCCATCCAAAACTCCGCGTAGGGCTCATCATACTCATTAATGTCATCCCCACTGTTGTTGGCGTACAAGCGCGCCACACCAGATTCTCTCCCCACCTTACCCCAGTCATAATTCTTGACGGAGCATTTGAGTTTAACCATTGATGGAACGTCAGCGGCGGCGACGGCCCCCATAGCAATGGGATTTTTAATATTAGTCAGAAAAAGGAAGAGGAATTTGAGTGAACCGTAGGAAGAGTAAATGTAGAGTAGGGAAAGAGAAGAAGAGGGTTGAGTCCATTGGAAAAAAGGAAGGGGAGTTGGGTTTTTGAAGGCAAATGAATCGAGAGGGAAATTAAGGAAGGAGACAAAAAGTTGACTGACGGTGCAAGATAACTCCTCTGCTTTTATTCCTTTTTCTTGAGGGGAGGTTTGACGGCCATTAACGTTAACGTTATCGGAGTGAAGAAGCGGTGCGTTCGTCGTCACAAAATTTGGCAGTTAGGAAATAATGATTCTGGCTGGGTTTGACAGATTCTGGGTTCATACCTAGGCATTAAAACGGAAATGATCTCATTGGGGCCCACAACCCTTAATTCTGGATCCATATTAGGGAGTAATTTAATTCAGAAATGAAATTTTATACTCCATCATATCATACAATACAATGAAAAAGGTATAAATACTTTTAATTTGGGAAAATAATCTTTAAGAAATGAAGTTTTATTCTGAAATATTTAGGAAAGAAAATAATAGTGTCATGCTTGAAAAAGATGTGATATTACTTATGTATCAATCAATAAGTGAGCGGATTGACATAATATTTCATATTCCTCTCTAAAATTAAAAATATGTAAACTGAACCATGCTTCTAGATTACATTACATATAAAAAAAAAAGGGTATTTTCAGCCCCATTAAGATTTTTTCTAGAAAAGTAATAAAATCACACATAAGAATTTACAGCTAGCTGCACCAAGAAGAACTTTACTTGGAAATAAAGTTAGGATGCAAATAATTTTTCTCAGAATATATGTTCGGACCAGCAGCAGATCCTCTGTACCACCTAAATGTACCATATTTGTGTACCACCATTATAAAATTGGCACATATCAAAAATAAATAGCATGCATTACATATGATTATTTACCTTATTCAATCTTCTTTCTATCTGTGATATCTGATATTTATCTTTACCCAAAATCATAGCAAATTCCATTAAAATTATTGAAACTTACAATTCAGAAATCTAAATTGATATTTATCGATAATTTTCATCTTTTAATAAAGCTCCATTGAAATTATTGAAACTAACTATTCATATTTAATTATTGAAACAAAAAATTCAAATATCTGAACTTATTTTGAATCCTTAAATTCCATGTTCCAGCATCTTATAAACACAACAATTTCTCTAATTATACTTGAACAATTACAGTTCCTTTCATAAATAAATAAGAAAAAAAGTTTATTGAATTACGGCGCCCATCAGATTTTTCAATGAAAAATCATTTCCTAATTCAACGAATTTTTTAATTCAATTGAATGAGATCTACATTGATTTCTTTACCCCAAAATCAACTCAAATTATTCTTCTATTTTATACATAGACTGATTTCTTTTACCCCAAAAGTTTATTCATACAGTGATTTCTTTTACCCCAAAATCAACTCATATTTCTTCTTCTATTTTCTTACCAAAAATCAATTCAGATTTTTGAGTTGTTATTTTGCTAATTTCATTAAAAGTCGGTATTATTATTTACAAATAATGGTACACAAATATATAATATCATTAAATCGCAGCCTAAATATATAAAAGTCGGTATTATTATTTATAAAAAGAGATGTTAAAACCAAAAATGGAGATAAGAAGGAGAAAGAGTGGAGAATATAATCTTAGGCAATGCATGCTAGTATTTAGTTTTGACATGTGTCAATTTTATATTGATGGTACACAAATATGGTACATTTATGTGGTATGGAGGATCTGCTACCTTTAGGACCTCATATAAATGTGATAGAAAGTGTCATCCATATTTACCATACCGAGGTGTCATAAATTCATCTTTCAATGAATCTTCCGTTTTCGGAATAACATTTTGCTCTATTTCATTCGCTACAGAATTTTGGATGACAATTAAGAAATCAAGGGACAATTACATGTACTTTCAAATTCGATTTGAATATAAATAATTACAAAGATATCTTCATAAAAAGTTTCATCTTACATATAAGACTTCAGTAATTAAATTTTATAATGAGTTCTGATTAAATTTTGACAATAAGTTTGAACAACAAAAAATATGGACTAATTAAATTATTTTTTTGACCTGCGTGGGGTGATCAGGAAGCAGTTTTGTAATTGATATTTAGCCTAAAAGTAAAAGGTATATTTTGTAAATTCTAAAAAGCTTTAAAATTACTATTGTTTCTAGTAGCTATATTATGCTAATATTGTATGAGTAATTTTACAATATATATATTTGATATAAATATTTAATTATTTATTTTACAATAATTTTATGTCATATAGATATTAAGATAAAAGTATAATATTGAATCATAGAATACAAAACAAATAAAAATAAATTCTAAGTTAGTTTTTATTAAAAAAAATTATTTATAGATATAAGTTCATCTTAAAGTTCTAATATGATTGACCCATTCACGTTTAGTTTTACCCAAGTAAGGATTCACTAAGTGTGCATTTACTTGTAGTATGGATCGCACCAAGACTGGTAAAAATGTCATTGTGTTAAATTTAGTAATGAAACTGTAGACTTTTGTAATTATCGAAACTTTGGGGAGTGTATGTGTAATTTCATAAAACTTTACGGGTCTAGATGAAATTTTCCCAAAAAATAGACTTTTGGGTGCTTTAATATTATCTTTATGCATATTCGTGATTGAAAATTACTGAAATCACATCAGAATTTTATTCGATAGAATAACTTTGAGAAAAAATATTAAATAGAGAGCTTTGTCTAGAACGATTAAAAGTCTAAAGAAAAGAAAGAACAAAAAAAAGCATTTGAGACTGAAATAGCATAAATTAATAGACCAAACAAGTGGTTTGGCTTTTTCATAAGAAAACGAAAAGAATAAAGATGACCATATGATCTAAGATGTATACACATTAAAAATATAGTAATATATTAGGGGATCGATCAAATATTCCATCTTTAGATAATTAAATTTGGTAGAAAGAGGGAAAAACGTGTTTGACATATTCTGGTAAAAGTACGGCGTGACTTGTTCTAATGAGGTATTACTGTATTAGGTTGTACAAGAAATTAAATTAAACGTGATTGGTCCGAGGTTAGCATCAGAAAGATATTTAAAACTGGATTACTTACATGCATGTGAGTTGTGATGTTCAAAGGTTAACGTCCAAGAACTTCAAGTCCCGTCCCAGTCGCGAATAAGAATAGTCGATTAGTTGCCAAATCAATTTGGCATATATCTAAGATAATGCATAAAGCGTTTTTGCGGCATCGGGTTCTACATTTCATTCAAACTAGCCTTTGTGCCACGAGATATGGATGGAAATAACCTCTATCAATTTTCTCCATGCACCTTTCTACAGTGTGTTCGAGTCAGAAATCACATTAAGTATTAAGTTACACGATATTTGACTCAAACTTATTGATAAAAGTTTGTTGAGGTTCAGTTCATTATAAATATTAAACAAGCTTAATGTGAATAATTTCTTGATGGGATGGTGGGTCAATCCGCATATTTTCGTCCACAATGAATATATAGAGGTTTTGAAAGGCTTTCAAGTTCAAAGATCTCGTTGCTATATGAGTTTGTGAAGTTGGATTTGGCCATGGTGGCAAACAAAATGTCCAGGGATGAATCCAAGATTTGTAAGTTGGGGACGATGAAACATATTTAAAGTAATTTATTTGCTTAAGTGTACATAAATATAAACATCACAAAATAAATTATCAATAAGAATTATATTGAATTTTGAATATAAAAACAAACAATAGAAATATATATCCAACTTGTACACGTTTGAAATCATGAAAATTCATGTATACTAGAACCAATATCAAAACAATTCAAGGAAAAATAATTTGTTTGGTCAATCTAAGTAGGGGTAAATGGTTCAAGTGGTATTGAAAAATATATTGTTCAAGCTTGATCTAATTTTTTTGTCATGCTTATTGTATTATTCATAATCTTATTGGAAGTAAAATATCCGGACAGGGATCCGATCAACCAAATCTACCCAAGTTGACCCCGATGAGCGCAACCCGGATCTCGAACTGTTTGGTTTTTTCATGGAACTCTTAGGTTATAATAGTCCGTTACTGACCTATACGGTCATCTGATCTACCATATAAATAAGCGCTCTACGTTTTAGTTCTAAGTGGTTGATTTGATCTACCATGTGGATGAGGGTTCTACGTCTTAGTTCTAAGTAGATTTTCTAGATTGATGAGGTAGGGCATATTAAGTGCTTTGGTCGATGTCGATAAGATCGAACAATCATATTGAGGTCGAGATAAAGAGATCGAATACTCACGAACTAGTCGATAAGGTCGAGAGAGGTAATCAATAGGGGTTTTAGGTGTCTTTGATCAATATTAATTGCCACGTATTGATAGCATGGATGACACACGAGAGGGTCCAAAATATGGTATATCACTTATTTTGAAACATTCTTCCGAACTCGGTCCACATATAACCAAAAAGTACTTAGAATATTACTCATTATTTTTAAGTGGATAAAGTTTTTGAAAACTGACATTTAATTTAATGGAAATTGATTTTCCACATATCATGGTATGATTAACAGGTTTGGGTAAGAATTTTTTCCTAATTTACTCCTCTTAGACGTATCATAATTCATACACAAGAGCATTTTAAATATTTTTAAAACATAGCATAGATGGAGCGGGGCCGTGCAATGGAACAGGGGTACACGAAATAATGAAATTGAAGTGTGACGTAAAGTTAGTTATTTCATTTATTGGGAACATGTGAATTTGTACCGCGTACCAAAACTAGGCAATCCCATGTTCAATGGTCAAAAATGTTTTCTCTCTTTTTCCCATTTGTTGATCCCACCATTTCAATTGTTTCTGGTGCAAGTAAAATAAGTGAATGTCCTTTCACCAATTGTTGATCCCACCATTGCCTATTAAGTCGTTTTCTGAAAGAAAAAAAGGTCTGAATTTTCCTCGTACAAATAAACAAATATGTCGACTTACAAAAACATCATTGACCGAACTCAAGCATTGATCTTTTCATTTGAAATTAATGATTGTTACTTAGAAGATAGACGGATAGACCCGTCGATCAAAGCCTTCATCACCTGTGAAAAAATTCAATTAGTTTATGGTCACCGACTAATTAAAATGTCAACCAAATTTGGCTACATATGTTGTAATGCTCTAATACTATCAGAGTTGAGAAATTTAGGTTTGAGCCTCTTTAAATAAATGTAATACTATAAGAGCTAAGAGCTATGCCTATAGCCTATTCACCTTAAAATTACTGTTGGCTGCTAATATTAATTGCGATATATACTTCTTTATCGATAAAAAGTATTTGGCTTTGTTTGTTTGGTGTTTCCCAAAAAAAATTCGTGTTTGGGAAATGCCAAACAAACATGTTTTCTATTTTCTGAAATAAATTTTTCATCTATCAATTTTCTCAAACTATTCTCTCAAAACTCAAACAAACAACAATTTTACTATCTCCAAACAAAATATATACAAACTCTACTATGATTTGACATAAAGTAACATATCTACTACACAATATATCTCACAACAAACATGATTTGACATAAAGTCTTACACATCTTACACCTACAACTCAACTCTTTCAAAAAAATACTTACACCTACTTTATTTCTCAAACAACTCTCTCAAAACCCAAACAAACAATATTACGCAAATCGATATTATTTCACAAATCTCCACTACTCTCCTAAACTACTTTCCCAAACACCAAACAAACAAGCCCTTTCATTTTTGGCCAGATAAGTCATTTAGGTTGTACGTTATTGACAAATAATTTACTCTACTCGAGCTTGCTTAGGTATATATGCAGATTTATGCTTTCAATTTAATAACAAACAAAAGAAGAAAATGTCAAATTGCAATTCACTTATTACTGAAAACCAATCATCCTTAGCACATGTCCCTGCGAGTAGAAATTCTTTTAAGCACAAAAAAGAAAAATACTTTTTTATATTGGGGAATTGATCCGAAGAAAAATTGAAAAAATAAATTGCACTATTAATATATAATGGGAGAATTAATGCACGAGTTCAAAAGCTACATAATTAAATAATTTTAAATATTAAGAATATTATAAAAAAAAATGTAACATGAGATGACCTTTTTCTTTTTAATGTAGTATAGATGTAATTTTAATATAACTCCAAACATTTATTCCGATCAATTTACCCCAACTTATAAATAAGGTTGCCCATATTCAATGAAAATGGGCCTTGCCTTTTAAATGATACGGCCCATAACCTAACACGATGGGCATAATTTCTGATGATCTGATCTTGCTCAATTAAAATGCCCCCAAGGCCCCAACTTAACTGTCTTGGGCTCCTAGCTACTTGCAACTTCTTATAGTTCTCATTTCAGAAAAATAAACTTGGACTTCACTGGATATATAGATTGGATCTGAGGATAGATCTAGTTGGAGGACGAGTTACAACTCAGTCTATACTAATCACTTTGGTTGAAATTACACTGCAAAATAAATAAATTAGAATTGAAATAATTTTTTTTGATAAAATTAAAAACTAAGATTAAATAAAAGTTAACCAGTTTACAAGAGGGTAACCTCCATCACAAAACAAACTAATAGGTAAATAATCCGGAGAGAGATATAAAGACAAACTACGAGGAAAAGTCCAAGCGGCAAGATTATGGACAGTGCAATTTGCCGATCAAGAAACAAACTTGAAGCACCACTTAGGCCAAGAAGCCCAAAACTCGCGTATTTCCAGAATGATCGAGGAATTCAAAATCAAAGTGATTCAAATTTAACATTATGAATTTCTCATTACTATGGGTTAGCGGCTAATTAATTTTATTTCATAATAACTTTCCATATGTTCTTTTATGTTATATTATTTTCTAATTTTTTTACTTTTAAGACTAAGAGCTAGCATGGCAAGACTGGCAAGTGATTGGAGAAGCAATTATTCGAGGATTAGTTTTACTAAAATGAACTTTGACAATAATCAATAATAATAAAAAATTACTACAAAATAATTATTTTTGCCAACATCTTTCTAATGACTTCTAAAATTAATTAATTTTTTTTTTGTATTTGAAGGTTTTAAAAGTGATTATTATATTGAATAGGGAGGACCAAATGCCATAAATATTATTGTTCCTCAAGATTAATTTTTATTTTTGGTCAAACATCTTCAAAATCATAATAGATAGAAGTATAAGCTCTATTTCTTTGTCTAAACCTTTTTTTTTGGGAAGATAAATGTAATAATTTCAGTATTTCACACTACTACTTCACAATTTTAAGGAGTAATAATTAAAAAAAAAAAAACTTTCTAATATTTTTCTGAAGTGTAAATAAAAAAAATAAAAATTGGTGCCCAAAAACCCCGGTAGCAGGGTTTTGGTATAAAATCTTCTACCTTTTTGAAAATTACAGTTATACAATCTCAAAAAAATGGCGGAATGGATTTGCAGAACACTCCGAGACGGCGGTTTGGAAGGAGAGCACGCTCCAGCTCTCATCATCAAAGACACAATTCGTTGCCCTCTTTCTTCCTTCGTTTTCGATCACGTCCTCTCTCAGCTTTCCTCCTTCATTCTTTCCAATAAATCTCAATCAAAGTCAGCTACTTCGCTCTCACTCATTCAATCTACTATGTATAACTTTTGTTTGATTCAACTTTTGTTTTTTCTAGAGGAATTGTGCTGGTTGCGCTTTCGAGGAGTCCACTGTACTACCAACAGTTTTTGAAAAGCAAAGGATACGACGTCGTGCACTCGCCTTGCTGGTCTGTATTTCCAACTCTCTTTTGGTTCTCATAAATTACAGAAAAACTTTGTGTTAATGAATTATAGCTTAAACAGGATTCAGGTTTTGGATTGCTATTCGGATCCGTTAGGATGGAAAAGTAAGCTCGTGGAGAGTGGGAGCATCTTGAATCGTGATCCTGGATCTTCAATTACAACTAGTTTATGTAAAAATGTTAGGGATTTGGATAACTTGTTTTCGTCCATTATCGAAATTGGGAAAGGTATTATTAATACCTTAGTAGTCGTTTATTGTTGATCAATAATTACTTTGTTTTTTATGAAACAATGTGGTTTGCTTTTGGTTGGTTGCAGAATTAGCTGGAGATGGAAAAGGACGGTTTGTGGTCGCCATAGACTCGGTATTTGGATTTTCTTTGTTTGTCATTGTTTTGGTTTAGTTGCAATTGGAAGTTGTAAATATTGATAACACCGTGCTACTGTTGTAAGTGTTCCCTATTTTGAATAATATATGAAGAATGAAATAAAATGTCATAATTCTAACACTATAATCTAATGTAATCATCATGGCTTATAGTTGTGTCCAATCAACCGATAATAGATATTCCTAAATGAATGAAAATAGAGTTTTATGAGGTGGTGAAGCAGGAGATGTTAGTACCGAGTTTGAGTTTTAAGAATTTATGTTTTCTGTTAAGATTCAAAGACTACAAGCAGTCTGATTATAAGTTCTTCTCTGAGAAAATTGTTAATGAGGTATAGTTGTCTTCTAACCTATGCATGATCATAGCCTACAACTTGTGGTAAACTCTTAATTATCTTTCCAGGTAAGTGAGATGCTAAGACATACGACTGTCTCGTCTGTCGCTGCACTTCTAAGCAACCTTCGGAGTCATGGTATGCAAATTTCTTCCTTGTTATTAATAAGAAAGATGATTTTAATTGATCTTTTAGTTTTATCCTCTCCTTTTACATTCATTACCTATCAAGCTAGTGACTGAAGTTTGAGAATAGGCGGAGGCAAAATATTATCTTATTGTCTGCGACAATAAGTTATCACACTGTTTATGCATAGTAGTCGTAGCAATGCAGTAGCAATATTCATAAGAGGTTTAGTTGTTTCATGGACCTTTTGTACCTATATCACAATAATATTTTATTGCACTGATCATCAGACTTTAATCTATTCAAAAAAATATATATCCCAAAATTTATCTTAATCCACATGGACTTTGTTTCGTTAGAACTTCGAACTTTGTTCTGGGTGAAGCCCCCCCCCCCCCCCCCCTGGCTTGTATGGTTATAATTTTATATCAGGGAGTTAGGGAAAATTTTCCAGGCTATTACGAGTGCCTTCAGTAAGAAAATTATGTGTAATTTGATAAAAAGAGGAACCAGATGTACAGGATAAATCTTCCGGAAATATATCCGGAACCACCGAAAAAGTGGAGTACTGAAAGAAAATATATGACATTCATACGATGACAAAAGCGCTTAAACTAATACTCAACACTCATAAAATAATAACCATCAACTTTAGGTGGATGTTGATGGAATTAGGACAAAAGAGCACCCTATGATTCTTCCACCAATAAAGTTTCTAAATTTCTGCTTCATACTTGTCTGCTTCATTATGGAGGATTACATTGAAAATGCCCATTTCTATATAACTGCATTATGAATTTATGATAGAATGGCTCAAGTAAAATAGGTGTTAGGTTATTACCTCGAAAAGAGTACAAAGAGAGAAGAGAAGATAGGATATATATGAAAAGAGATCCCAAGCCTACAACAAGACTTTTCAAAGTTGATTGTAATTGAGTTGAGAGCCACTCAAAAGAGCCATTTCCATGGTAGCAAAATTATATGCATAACTTATGAAGTTAACATCTAAAGATGGAGGATAGGCATACTAGTATCCTTCAATAAGAGTGATTTTCTTTTGCTACACAGGATATATTTTCAATTGCTTTCATTACAGTAGCATGGATATCATACATATTTCAGACGCAGTGAACATAATGTTAAGAGAACGATATCTGTTATATGTGATCTCATATTTTTCTTTAGCTGATCTATAAATCCAGTCTGGATATTTTTTTTTTTATTGCAGATCAAGTATCTTGTTTGTTTTGGTTATTACATTCGGATCTGCACGAGACCAGGGCTACTGCTGCCCTCGAGTATATGTCCTCTATGCAGGCTAGTGTAGAACCAATTGCTCTTCCAGCCGATGGTCAAATAGGAAACTCTATGAACCTTTCCTTGATGGAACAAAATTTTAGAAGAGGAAAGTTCTGTGTACGTGTTAAACGAAGAAATGGACGTGTTAGAATGATGGTACTCCTCCATCTCCCTTTTTTGGCACCCAAGAATACTGTTAATAATTGATATGCCTATGTATTAAATGTCCTTCATTGTTGCATTTTGTAATCTTGCATTGGCAGTTATCTTATGTTATTCAACATTTCCTTTTAGTTTGAAGAGCTTTGTGTGGAGATATCAGGCATCAAATTTGCACCTGTTTCTTCTGAAGATAATGTAATTGCTCAAAGCCTTGTGCCGAAGGTAAGTTTGATGATTATCTCAGTATAGGACTAAAAAAAAAAAGCGCCTAGACACAGATCATCAAAATCTCCATATGTTTCAACTGAAAACACGAAAACGATGTTTTTCAACCAATTGAAATGAAAATTTGGAGTAGTTTCTACTTCAACATGTTTCTTTAATTTTTTTTTTCCAACTTTTTTGAAATTTTTTCTAAAAAGTTCTCAAAAAGTTTCCAATGTTTTAGAAGAAAGGTTTCCAATATTTACTTCCTTTTTTTTTCAGAATAAAAGTTTCCAACTTTCCAACATTTAAATGACTATAATAAATTATGTGGAGGCAAATGCTGATGCCTATGTAGTTCTGTTGGTTAGCATATAAATGAAATGAATAAAATAAAATGGATCAATAGATTGTTTCTTTCTTGGCAGGTCCAGTTCAATTTACAGTTATCTGAAAAGGAGTTAAATGACAGAGCAAAAGTTGTTCTTCCATTTGAACACCAGGGTATGAATCCATCTTAAACTGTAATTTTTTTTTTTTGTGATTTTCCCTTATTATATCAAATCTTAATAATCCTTCTTTTCTAATTCTTCAACTCATTTCAACTTATGGCTCCAGATAATGGCAAAACCACTCAAATATATGATGGGCGTAAATCTCTCAATGAGGGCGAAACTGAGATTCATGAGAAAGTAAATTCTAGTGGCAAGGGTGAGATCATCTATTTTCGTGATTCGGACGATGAGATGCCCGATTCAGATGAGGATCCTGATGATGATTTGGACATATAACTCCTTGATTTAATTTCTTCTCACTGAATCATTTTGGAAAATTCAGCTATCTAATGTTATTTGTTGTATTCATTAAGTTAATTGAAATCATGTTTAATCAAACTGAGTCTGATCTGTAGCTCAAATCTATAACTGTTATAAATCAATATCAAATATCAATCAATGATTTGAATAAATTTGAAGGTTAAAAGAATGTGACCATTAGGCATGAGGTCTAGAGGCCAAAAATGAATGTCTATACATGAATGAAGGTGTGAAACAGCCAATAGTTTTAAGTAAAATCTTGCTCTTTCTAATCCTTTATACTCAGGAGCTTAAACAAGTCGATGAATCCTCCTGTGGTCAATAAAAATGAAAGAAGATTGTCAAATAACAAAGCAATGAAAATCCATTGAACAAGCATTCAATGCAGTGGGCCGACCGTAATTATGACTGGATTTGATTGGAAAAGACGAAATTGAATGAGTATCAGATTAAGAATGATATAATCAAATAAAAAGCCTACAACATTTTAACATTCAATGTCATAACAAGAAAAAGAAGAATATTGCAAAGTAGGAACTTATTATTCTTGTGTTAAATAAACATAAAAAGGGAAATGAATAGTGAAAGATAGAGTTACCTCAAGACAAGATAACAAGTCCAAGATATATTGCTCCACAAAGAAATGTGAAAGATATCATCCCCCTGCAATAAGTGTTTACTAATTTTCAGCAAAAGGAGTAAATTAGAAATCATAATTACTTGAAAATACGGAACTACTTTTCGTACTAAGGTTACTAGAAGTTTTATTTCTCGTATGTTAAGGATGAAAATTATTTCATTTTCCCAAAAGATCGTACCAAATCACTCCCCACCCAAAACCAGTACAAGGGCAGGGGCAGAGTTCTGCAAACTTCTCAGCATCACTTGTGTGAACCCTTCGAGATATCAAATCATCGTATATATCTGCATCATATATAAGATATAATCTTGTTTGGTTTAGCTACGTATATATGTTATTCATTTATTTAAATATAAAGATAGTGAAGCTTGTACCGTAGACTGAAAACAAACTATTCATAACACCTGCCATTCAAAGAAAATTGCTTAAGCATCATAAACAAGTACTACAATCTTTTAAAAGTTGAATAACTATCAAAGTAAAATAAAGATAAGCCTATACCAATGAAGAGAATAATGTAGCGTAGGATACGAACTGTAGTCATTTCTTGCAGAATCCAGACAACACCAATAAAAACGATAAATCCTACAAGCAACATAATGCAAGAAAATCTTGAATTTTTAGAAGTTACTACTCGAAAAATATGAGTCTATTCGTTGAATTAACTTACCAATACAAAGCCCTCGTAGTGTCCACTGTTTTACATTAATAAAGAAATAAGTAAGAGACTAAGATATATATAAAATCTCAAAATAGTCAAATTTTAGAATGAATCATATATGCAAAACACAAAACTAATAACCAAGATTATTTCTATGTTTCTTACATTTTTTGCAATGAAGAGGACGATAAAAAGGGAAAGTATAAGACCACCAGCAGCAATCCTTGCGGTGAGGAGATTTGTCGATGCAAGTATGAGAGCCATACCCCAAAATGACGAACCAAGATCTATCATTGGAAACAATTATGAAATCAATAAACGAACATATAACTCTAGATGATGAAGTGGGGCATAAAAGAGCCTTGTAAAGTAAGATTACTTATTCGTGAAAAAAACTATTTTAAAAGGAAATAGAGTATTACATCCAGCCGGCAAAATCAACCAATATACACCACCACGTGTTTGAGTTACACCACCTTCATTTGCATGAACTTGAATACCCTCCACCTGCATGTAAATGGGAGATCAGAAATCCCAGGTGTTGAAAAATAGGTCATAAGGAGTAGAAAAGAGAAAGAATTATTTTTGGGTGATAAATATAACCCCAAAATTATAATCAATATTAAAATAATAGTGTTAATTTAATGAAATGAAAGTCATATTTTTATAATTAAAAATAATTATCTCCAAATAATATTCAAATTTTAGGAATCTTTATTTTTAAATAAAGATAAAAAAAAGAACCAAATAAAACAATACAAATTGAAGATGTTAAAATAGTACTTGAAAGAAAGACGGGATATAGTAAAGAAGTGCGAAGACCACACGTGAAACGGAAAATATCAGGCAAAAAGCTTTCTACCTGACCACATGTAAGCCAACAAGCAATTGCATGGCTTGCTTCATGAAGAAATACAGTGATGAGCTTAAAAGGAGTCAGTAGAAATGTCCTCCATAACTGTCATGATCACCACGGAAATATGTTATGATAGTAGAAATTCAAGGTCCATTGTAAATCGGAAAAAGTTCTAAGTTTATCCAACAAGTCGAATGCAACTTATTATAGCATATGATATGACCAAAAAATGTGACCCCAAAAAAAAATATTAACCCTATGATACGCATGGAATCTTAAGAAACTAACAAGATCTTCCATAGATCTCTAAACTTTAAGGTAATTCAATCGTAATTTGATATCTTAACAAGCTGGTAAAAGATTAACATTAGTTGAGCTTTTCTCTTTTCTAATTTACTCCAGAAAAGCTTATTTGGAGCTGAATAAATATGTCTTTGAGCTAAAAACTATATTTAACCTTGTCTTATTTGGCCAAAATTTGGGATCAGACAAGATTTTCCAAAGTGATCTCGAGCTGATCCGTCCTAATATAATTTGTTTGTAATTCATTGATCTGCCATAATCAGAAAATTGGGGAAGGAAAGTCTCTCCAAATCCTCCGTAATGCAGTTACCAAATGCAAGGAGATGTGAACATTTAGGGGGGAAATCATGTTAAATCTCATAACCCACGCTCACTAAACTCCTAGGTATATATATATATGAATTTGGACCCTAATGTACACATAATAACACAATTACCCCTCTCTTTTCATGGTATACATTCTCCATCTGCTTTAAGTACAAATTATTGACTTTAGCATCGTAGTGACTTTGTCGGAGTTGGCCCAGCTTAGGTTCTAACCTCTTTAGCAGACAACCACACCGGAGAATAAGGCAATTTAATTAATCGATCACGGATAAGCATTCAATGGATCCAAAAACCTGGTCAAGTTACTCTTTAAGAGCTCAATTCAACATTTATTTCCCTCCACTCTAGCCAGAACAGCAACAATCTAACAAAGATTGGAAAATTCTTCTTTTTTCCCATTACAAAATACAGTTGACAAATAAGCAGTGTAATTAACTTTGATGCAATAAAATTACTCCACTAAAATTTGTTTCTACACTTCTATATTATATACTCTAAGAAACTCTAATTACCTGAAGTCTTCAAGTGGTATAAATTAATTCAATTTTTTACGAGCACCTCTACTGCCTAGTAAATCGAACAAGAAGTTCAGCAGTAACATAAAGTGAAGGGCCAATTTATATCCCTTATATAAATGCCCAAATTAACTTGATACATGAACACTGGGACAGTTAAATAGGAAACCGATTATCGCAATAATGCTTGAAGCATAGGGGTTACAGAATCCAAGACAAACTTTACAAAAATAGGAATATACATTACCAAAAAGAAAAAGGCTTCTTTTTTCTGAATCTACAACTAAAGAAAACTTGTATATAAAGATTCACAGTCAAAAGGCAAGAATGAAATAAAGCAGAATAAACAAAAGGTAGCAAAAGAACTTACAGCAAGAATAACAACGGTGAATACACCAATGGTGGCAAGAAAAACAACTTGGTCATGCTGGCAACAATTCTTGAGTCCCCAGTTCGGATTCATGATAAAAATCAAGAAACTTGAATCGATGGAAGAATGGTTGAGTTGAAAAATGAACAAGAGCCCCAATTGGCGGAGGAAATTTTCTTTGATTTTGCAGAATTTAAGTTTGAAAAGTTTTGGGGTGCAGAGTTGGTGTCCTAATTGGCATATTGTATATCTGTATGGGGTATTAAATAATGAAAATATATTTATTGCTGCCAATCGCAGTTTCCTTCTTCACTGACCTTTGTCATTTGCTGCAGAATTGGTCCATGACGCGGTCTTTAATCATTTTGACCAGTTGTAATTGTATTATTCAATGGGCTTATTGTATCCATGGGTCTGTAAAACGTCTCATTGTTAATGGGCTTCTTTCCACTTTTCGGTATAAGCCCACTTACAGATGAACTTGTTTTAGTGGGTTGTCCCAAAATGACTAAAAATTAGCTTAGAGGAGGGCTGTCAATGGAACAGACATTAATCTGAGCTTTGATTATCCGAGAAGAGATCCGGTGAATCTGATTAGATTAAGAAGATTCATAGTTCCAAATGTATGATATTGTTATGGATTTGTTCAAAGATTATTTGGGCTCAATTCGTTATAACAAATCTAAATAATATTTCTTTATTTCATAACTATTGAAAGTCGGGTTGAACTTGACTCGAGTTCGTTCGGTAAAAGGTATTCGAACTCAATTTATTTAGCAATCAAATCAAACTCAAACTCGATGCAAAATTGAAATCAAGATTGAATGATAAATTAATCGACATTACTCGACTCGATTATAGCCCTAAATATTTACATATATCATAGTTGAATGAAAAATGTTATTCTTATTTAAAAGAATAATACTCAACCATGAAGTATTACCATTCATTTTAACCCTTTTATTTTTATTACCCTTTTGTTTGTAGGATATCATTTTTCGACTTGGAAAAGACTAGTAAAGCATCTTTCTCTACTCTCTTTTTCCCTTCAATAATTTTGATATTAGTCACTGTCCAATGAAGGTGCTTTTTATCCATGATTTGGAGAAATGAAAAGAGGGCTCCAAAAATATGTTAATACTACTAATTTTGCAAATATTGCATGGACTAAGTCTTACATTTAGGCACCAATAATGTTAGCATCTAAACATGATTAAGCTACATAAAATACAGAGTTAGGAAATTAGTGTTTAATTCACAACATAATCACATTGGACTTTTTTAACATTGCTTGATGATAAGACATACTAAAACCAATTTTGAGGTGGATAGAAAGATAGACAGGGACTCATGAGTGGGAGATGTTATATGTCACTTCTTTTTGAGTGTTTGGTCACATGGCTAGTGGCCATAGATATATCAAAAGGAAGTGAATAAAAAGTAAAGTGTAGGAGTAGAATAATTATTATGATCCTCTAAATTCATGGACCCTTCTTCTTTAGGTCACTACCAAATCATGGTGAAACAAAAGGCAGTACATATTGAAATGAGGTGATATAGACTCAATGTGGGTTTATGAACACAGGCCCACCACAAAACATAAGCGTTTCTATTTGGGCCCTCCTTTTAATTAGTATAGGTCCATCTTATTTTCTCTAGTCCATGCAATATTTGTTTTATGAACTCTTCAAAAAGAAAAAGAAAAAGGAAAAGGAAAAGTAAAGCTTTTATTTTAGTTAACAATTTTTATTGACATACACCCGAGAATTGTATAGTTGTGAAATATGTATTTTTAGTTCATCAATTGTATACATATAAAATAAGTTACAAATGATATAATCTGAATTATAGAAAAAGGATAATTTGCGTCTCATCAATAGAATTGAAAAAGAAATGGTTAAAAAATCACACATGAACACTTGTGAGTGAACGACACAAGAGGGTTCTTTTCCTAATTAAACTATTTTTTTTTTTTTTACAATTACAAATAATTTTCATTTTAAAATTACAAATAACTTTATAGGGATAATAAAATATAATTATATTACTATATATATGGACAATGGTTAAGGTCATCATGACCAAGAATTCGAATTAAAAAATGAATTTAATTATTACAAACATAGTTGTATATCAGACTTATGTTCAACGTGAGGAATGGATTTTTCTAGGGTGCAGGTATGTGAGTTACGCATTCACATGTGGAAAGTTTCCTCATGCCGTTCATTTGGTTCAGATTGATCTGGATCGTTGATTAGGTAATTTGGTCAAATTTAATTTGTAACTATTGACTTTAATTAAATTACAATTTACCTAATTTACCCTTTTAATTAATTTTCTTCTAAAAAAAATAAAAATCGGTCATTATATAAAATGACCACTTTACCCCCAATCTTATTAATTGACTTTGACAATTATGCAAATTGACCCCTATATTTCGCGATTTTACAAATTGAATTATTTTGCTTCTAAAAAATATAAAAAAACCTCATTTCATATAAAAAGACCGCTTTACCCCCAATTTTGATAAAAATTGACCTTGACAATTTTGCAAATTGACCCCTATGTTTCGCGATTTTACGAATTGAATTATTTTGCTTCTAAAAAATATTAAAAAAAACCCTGTCATATAAAAAGACCGTTTTACCCCCAATTTAGATAATAATTGACTTTGATAATTTTGCAAATTGACCCCTATGTTCTGCGATTTTACGAATTGAATTATTTTGCTTCTAAAAAAATGCCTCTCATATATAAAAGATCGCTTTACCCCCAATTTTGATAATAATTGACTTTGACAATTTTGCAAATTGACCCCTATGTTTTCCGATTTTACGAATTGAATTATTTTGCTTCTAAAAAAATAAAAATAAAACGCCTCTAATATAAAAAAGATCGCTTTACCGCCAATTTTGATAATAATTGACTTTGACAATTTTGCAAATTGACCCCTATGTTTTACGATTTTACGAATTGAATTATTATGCTTCTAAAAAAAAATAAAAAACCGCCTGTCATATAAAAAAACCGCTTTACCCCCAATTTTGATAATAATTGACTTTGACAATTTTACAAATTGACCCCTATATTTTTTGATTTACAAATTGAATTATTTTGCTTCTTTAAAAAAAAAAAATTCCACCTCTCAAATAAAAACGTCCGCTTTACCCCCAATTTTGATAATAATTGACTATGACAATTTTGCAAATTGACCCCTATATTTTGCAATTTTACGAATTTAATTATTATGCTTCTAAAAAAATCGCCTGTCATATAAAAAAGACCGATTTACCCCGATTTTGATAATAACTGACTTTGACAATTTTGCAAATTGACCCCTATATTTTGCGATTTTACGAATTGAATTATTTTGCTTCTAAAAAAAACGCCTCTCATATAAATAATTCAATTCGTAAAATCGGAAAACATAGGGGTTAATTTGGAAAATTGTCAAAGTCAATTATTAAGGGCTAAGCGGTCTTTTTTATATGATAGACCTTTTTTTATATTTTTTTTGAAGCAAAATAATTCAATTCGTAAAATCGCAAAACATAGAGGTCAATTTGCAAAATTGTCAAAGTCAATTATTATCAAAATTGGGGGTAAAAGCGGTCTTTTTATATCATAGGCGTTTTTTTATTTTTATTTTTAGAAGCAAAATAATTCAATTCGTAAAATCGCAAAATATAGAGGTCAATTTGCAAAATTGTCAAGGTCAATTATTATCTAAATTGGGGGTAAAACGGTCTTTTTAAATGACAGGCGATTTTTTTTAATTTTTTTAGAAGCAAAATAATTCAATTCGTAAAATCGCAAAATATAGGGGTCAATTGGCAAAATTTTCAAAGTCAATTATTATCTAAATTGGGGGTAAAGCGGTCTTTATATATGACAGGTGGTTTTTTTATATTTTTTTAGAAGCAAATAATTTAATACGTAAAATCGCAAAACATAGGGGTCAATTTGCAAAATTGTCAAAGTAAATTATTATCAAAATTTGGGTCAAAGTGGTCTTTTTATATCATAGGCGATTTTTTTTTTAATTTTAGAAGCAAAATAATTCAATTCGTAAAATCACGGAACATAGGGGTCAATTTGTTTTTAGTTTTAATTATTTTAATTTAAAGGTTATAAATGTCTTTTATTAATTGAAGATTATCTCAACTTTTATTTAAAATAAAATAAAAAAGGGTAAAATGGTCTATTTACAGACCGAGTCAACTCGCCGAGTTACATATTAATTAAGCGCGCCACATGGCATGATTTCAGCGTCGTCCCGCATATGAGGACGAATTACCTTGCCGGCCCGAGGTAACATATGGATACATTATACTAATATCACAGTTTTTGGTGGGACTTAAACCTTCCATCTTGTTAATTGTCTTTGACATGTCTAGTTGACATGTACCTAATACAAGGTTTGATTAGATTTAGCTAAAAAAGTATCATTTATTTTTTTCTCACGATTTAACTATAGACGTGATATGATAATTCGAAAACTGATACGATTTTGTAACGAGTCCATAATTATTTTATGTACAAGATCAATGCAACATAAATCAACATCAAGGTAGCATTATTGTTGCTGCAAAGTGACAAGACATGCAAGCCTACATCAAATAATGCTTACATTACAGTTGGGGCTCTCAATGGAGTAGGCTTTAATTTGAGATCGGCTTCGAGCCGATCTGATTTATTCCTTTTTATCAAATAGAATTTTAATGGATTTGGTTCAATTAAAAAGATATTTAGTTAAAAATACGTGAAGCGTATTTGTGTTTCGGTTGATCATTCGTTTTTGAGAGATTAGAAGTAGATCTTCTCTTCATAACGAGAATGCGCACTCATTTGATCTTGATCCTTGTGGAGCGAAAGTGAGACTAGACTGGACCTGCACGGTCCTCCTAATAATATCCATAAATGTATATATACTATTTTGTCATCAGGTGTTTGGTCTGATAGAACTGACCAGTCTCGTAGTGTGGCGACATCGTGTTCGTTTCTCAAATGAGAAAAGTGCCCACATAATGTTCTCGACTGTGGCTAAAAAGGATTAAACTAGGTTTTAGACTTGAATATCATTGAGAAACAAAAATGAAAATAATTTTTTTTAACATTAATAATGTTTACAATCAGCGTAACAAGATATGAGTTAATATTTCATTCACGATCTAATTTTTAACATACATTAATGTACCTTTGCTCTTCAACGTGATTTGTTAAATTATTTGAAGCAAGTGCTATTAAATGTGTGAAGACTTGATATTTTTTAAAGCTCCAGAAGAACATGCATATGCTCAAGCTAGGAAATTTTAGCATGGACGTTTTGTAATTGATCTCATGATTTCTCCGTAATGGCTTGATTTTATGGCCTTAATTTTGCTATTAAACAAAGATGTGTATTTTTTCCACAACTAACTGATTTGGAAGATCTTGGTGGATCTCGAACTACATTTTAGTGTCATGTCATAATAATTTATGTACTTCTCCAAATCATACACGAGCTCATACTTGATTCAAATATCAATGCACATACATGTGCAGAGAAAAAGTTAGAGCAAAGTGTATATGTGCGGGTACGATCAAGTTGATTAAGAAAACTTTTGAAAAACAAAAAGATATTTATAATTAAATGAAGTGTAAAAACATGGAACGGTTGAATGAACGATCAAAAATAGTCATGGCTTAGTCTAGGTGACCTACATAAGTAAGTGATATTTGAATTTACGCAATAATTATTGTAGAAGACATATACGAATCTATTTAAAAACAAAATGAAAAGAACTAAAAAAAATAAGTATCCTCACTCGACGGCAACGCCGGCGTAAGCCAAAAAAGGCGGATGATGCTAGTGGTGCAGCTATTGTTTTCCCATTAGGTTTGGCCCTCGCTCCCACGCCGGTGACAACGGGCTTGGGCAATGGGCTTTGATTGGCGCCCGGGTCTGTTCTTCACCGTCCCTCGTTGGGGGTGCGGCGTCTAAGTCAACCAAAAAATACAAAAAATTGGAGTCCTCACCACTCAATTAGGTCTACACATTTGGCCATGGTTA
The DNA here is from genome assembly GCA_003313485.2 of Penstemon barbatus. NCBI lineage: Eukaryota > Viridiplantae > Streptophyta > Magnoliopsida > Lamiales > Plantaginaceae > Penstemon > Penstemon barbatus. The sequence continues at coordinate 11,340,933 of CM064878.1, forward strand.
AGTCTTTCCTTCTTTTGAATTGGTTCCCAATCTACTTTCAAATTGTCTTGTTTCTACTCGAAATAATTTGAGCAGCAATTAAGTAGCTATTTTGTTGTGATGATTTCCCTCTTTAGGGAACTTCATTAAGCTATTCACTGAAGGAAAATTATAACCTACATGGCTACATCTTAGAAAGCATGTTTTGATAAAGGTAGTGGTATAGCTAGTGTCAATTAATTCCAATAATAATTGATTAACTCAATTAGAATTCCAAAAAAAAAATAAAAAAAAATAATAAAGTCTAAGATAATAAATAACTTTATTCTCTTTTAGTACTTTATTAATTATACTTTATATCCCATACATAACAAAAAAAAACATGGCTATCTAAATCATCTCTATTTTTTCAAACTCAAAGCAATCTTTTTTTCTTAAAGTTATGTTGTGGATAATGGGGAATTCATGTCATGTGTAGGGAAACTTTACATAAATAAATGAGTATTGATAGTTATTATATTGTATTCTTTTAACTTTTTGGCTCAGAGAATTATCAGAGTGGATATTTTCTTTTCTATTTTAATTCTGGAGGTGGGCTAGAAGCCAGATAGATATAAGGGCAAATGCTGCCACAAAATTATTTTGGTTTGTTCCTTCCTGCACATGTCTGCCCGTATTATGTCCCATTTCTGCACTAACCAAAAACATGTCTTCCTCTTTAATTTTCTCCAAAACCCCACTTCTCCCCTCAATCCTTTTTAACTACTACTATTACTACTATACTTTTCTCAAAATTATTTTGCACTCTTAGAAGTTCATATATAAAATAATTTTTTGGTAAATGATGTACCATAATTGGAAATTGTAATAATCCAGAATAGAATATAAACATGTGATAATGAAAGGATTCAGCTTAGTCATTCGACCTACAGATAATATTGATCACGTTGGAGTGAATCAATCACATCATCGAATTAATCCGCTCAACCACATTAATTGTCGTCTAACCTCGTCTATGGTCAACTTAATATACACCGGTAGATCATCTGCAATCAATAGTATACCATTCATAACTAATTAAGTAGCCCTAAATGCTTGAAAATTATACCTAAACACTTCAACGATTCCTTTTTCTTACTTATGAACCCAAAGACCGAGGTCTGACCCGACTCGTGTTCCCTTGGAAACAATGCTTATAAAAACCCTAATTTTAACACAAAGGTATGCCATATAACTCATTATCATGAACGTGACCAAGTATTATGGTGTCTTATGTGCTATAGTTATAGTTCATCGAGGTCGGACCACTTCATCGAAATCAGGAGTTGATTTATCTTTTGACTAAGACTTCTACGACATTGCCCTACTTGTATTCAATCCCTATGAAGAGATTCGTCTCATCAATATTAGTGGGACTAACTTCTCATAATGTATTGAATTCAAATTCGAATCAAATAAAAGATTTAATATACTCAATTATGACCGGTCAAACTTAGGTGCAATCGTAGTCTAGACTTTGACTCGGTCAAGTTCAATCATTATTCAAAAGATAAGGCACTTTTAGAAGAGTGACCAATTATGTTACCATATTTTTTATTCCAGATCAGCACATATAGTAAAGCCGAGTTGTATATGTACTAGAATTTTCTGCGGTAGCATTTTTAGAAATAAATGGTAGAATTAATAAACATAAAAATAAAATAAAAAATAGTAGCTACCAAATATATCCCTCCCTTATTATAATCTCCACACGGATTTTCCAAATGATTCCCCCGTTTAATTTCATCTCCCCACGTCGCCTAAAACTTCTTCCAAAATCCATCACCCACTTACTTAAAAAGGTCACCCCCTCTTCAAAATTAATTGTTTTATTTTCAGAATTTAAATATTTTCTCAAAAAAGTCTCACTCTTTAATTACTAGTTGAGCAACAGTTGTTTTTTTCCTTATCAATTTCTTCCCAAGGAATCATTCAAACTTCCATGCAAAGAAGCCGTCCACTTGGCGGTTGGCATTTCGATTTCGATTTCCGCTCCTTAAAACTTATCTCTTCACATTAAACATGTTACTACAATTTTGAATTTCCAATCCTTACTCGTTGCACTTTAAAAAGCAACACAAGCTGTTATTTTCACTTATCTCTTGCCCTATTTCTCTGAAAAACAATGGCTATCGAAGTTTTCCCCGATAGCCCTACATTGGGTATGAGTCCTCGAATCTCGTTCTCCCATGATCTTTCCCAAACGGACGTGGTACCTGTCGAACAATACATTGGTTCAAGCTCGCCATCGGCCATCGATTTCGACTTTTGCGTTTTTCGCGAAACTTTCGATCAAGAATCAGCCTCCGCGGACGAGCTTTTCTTCGACGGCAAAATCCTCCCAATTGAAATCAAGAAGAGATTATCTCCGCCAAAAAAAGAGGCTGCGCTGCCACCACCTTCACCACCACTTCCTCCGCCGCCACGCCCACAAATTCAAGAAAGCAAGAAAATCCCAATTTCAGAATCTGAGGAGAAACAGAGTTTTACTAAGTCGTCATCATCATCATTTTGGGGGTTTAAAAGAAGCTCGAGTTTGAATTGTGGAAGTGGGTACGGAAGAACTTTATGCCCATTACCGCTTTTGTCGAGAAGCAATTCTACTGGCTCCGCAAATAGTGCTAGTAAACGCTCCTCTGTTTCGAATAATCAGAAGCAGAATTTGCTTAAAAACTCTGCCCCAAACAGCTCCGTTAAGCAAACAGCTTATTCGTCAAAGCCGCCGTTAAAGAAGAACCCAAGTCATGGTTTTCATGGCAATGGGGTTAAATTCAATCCAGTTTTGAATGTGCCTTCAGCAAATCTATTTCGATTGGGTTCAATCTTTTCTAGTAGCAAGGATAAGAGCAGGAAGAAGTGATTAATTAAATTGTTTAATTTACATCTGCATTTTTATTTTTTTTATTTAACAAATTTGTTCTAGATTTTCAATTATATGTGTAATGGGGTCGATTTAGAAGCCATTATACAAACAAAGGCACATGCTTAAAGAACAGGTAAATTTTGCCTTTAGAGTTGTCCTTCTCTTCTTTAAACATTTTTATTTAAATTTCTTTTTGTCTAATTAATCTGCTGAGTGCTTAGAAATTCTTGTCATCTTTGTCTGTATTCTTTGCTTTTACTTTCAACTGATTCTGTCAGAGATATAGCATAGTATATATCTTCATATTTAAGGAATTGGTATTGTACATGTGACTGATATTATTCTCAAATCTTTTAATTCCTTTTTACCATTTTTGTTTTAAGTTTGTTAGAGGTTTTGGTGAAAATAATTTGATAAATAGGAAGAAGTACGTAGTTGGTTGGTTGTTCAACTTTATCTTTATTAGTTGGTAAAAGAAAAAAGTTGGTTTTCCAGATTTGGATTGACACAATTAGTCTAATTATAGTAACTTAATCACATTAATTAATTATTAAATAATGACTCTCACTTCTAAAGCTCTAAACAACTCAATTAAAGCTCTAAACCACTCAATATGCCAATATGCCAGATATTTTATTGTGATTTGGTTATTAAGATGTTTGTTATTTTCATGATACAGTTATTCATGTATTCACAAACAACTTTTTTTTGAATATTTAGGTGTGTATGTATACATAATTATGTGTCCGTACGATAACCGTTACATTAATGTAGGATATATAATCTTTTGTTCGTACAATAACCGTTACATTATTGTAGGATAGATAACTTTTTTCCGTACAATAACCGTTACATTAAAGTAGCATATATAATCTTTTGTTCGTACAATAACCATTACATTAATGTAGGATAGATAATTTTTTTTCCGTACAATAACCGTTACATTAAAATAGGATTGATAATCTTTTGTCCGTATAATAATCGTTGTAACATCTCGTTGTTTTAATAATTAATACTAGTGTGATCCAAGTATGATTTTTTACGTGTTTTCACACCATGAACTTGGCTAACAACTAACTTTTTGGAGATTGAAACGACAACACATAGATACATTTTTTTATTTCTCTAACTTTATCGCCATAACAGAATTGTCGTTTATCAACCGAAATATTTAGGATTTAACATATCTAATTGATTATTATTAGATTAAATTATGACATTTTGTCATCTAGTCATCTTTTTTAGTTCTTTCCCTTTTTTTTATTATTCAAGAAAATGTTTTTTGTATATAAGAATATAGGACTTCATATATAATATTTGCATAGGAAAACATCATTAAGCAACAAATTTACCAAACGTGCTCCATCAAATTTAAGTAAATTCGATTTGACATAAACTGATAAAAGAGAGATCAATTTACAATGTCAATTAACGTACGAAATGAAAGAAAAATGACCAAATGTTTCGAGCTAAAAAAACAAATGATTATTAAATCTGATAAATAACTGTTCAAGTATAAAGATAAGTAGTAGTACTATTTTCTGTGATGGGCTGATTTTTTAAGAACTAAATATGGAACTTGGTCCAGTACAAATTGTTTATGACCAGGCCAGCCTAATGCTAGGGTGCTGAGACTTCACCAGTCACCACAACTATGGCCCAAATTTCACAACCAGCAGTCCAAGCCCAAAAAAATTGGAGCAGTTTGATATTAAGGATAAGATGTGAATGGGCCTAAGGTTGCAAATGATTTGAGCAGTTGAATTTCTTTCTTGATGTTAATCATAACTATCCGACTCTACTAGTAATATGAGTTCATACAAATTATAAAATGAAAATTATACGAGTTCATAATAATTGCAAAAAGAAAATCGTGAGTTCATAGTAATGAATATACTAAGCTTGACTAGATTAAACATTGTTCTAGTTTGATAACAATTAAGTCAATATGTTGTTTGAACCAATTCGACTAATTTACATTTTACATGCTCTTAAACTTGAGTCAATTTTTTACTCAATTAAATCTTGTTCTAGTTCGCACCATTAACAATTAAAGCATATGTAACTTAGACAATGTATTGTTCGAAGCAATTCAACTTCTTTGCATATTGCATGTACAAGTGAACTTCATTTCCTCGCAAAATAAGGAAATATACTAAACTGAATTGTCATGTGTTTTGTCTTTCATTAAGGTGAACCTCAATTTTTAAATTTTTATTAAGGGATAAAGGAGTACTAGTAAAATTTTAGTGTATTGAGCAATGTTGTTAAAACCGGACCGGACCGACCGGTTCAACCGCGAACCGGAGGTTGGTCCGGTCCGGTTTACCCCCTAAAACCACCTTACTTAAAAACCAGACTGAACCGGGTCGAACCGGTCCAAAACCGGTGAACCGGCGAACCGGTATGGACCGGTTCAACCCGGTTCCGAAAATTTTTTTTTTCTTTTTTTTTTCTTTTTTGATTTTTTTAAATGTTAAAATTAAATTAAAAATTCTTGTAAAATGTGGGATTCGAACACCCAACCTTTTAGGTAAAACATAACTTCCTTACCATTTGAGCTACATCATTTTTGTTGAATTTTTAGTACAAATTAAAATTTATAAATATAGAAACTGTAGCCAAATTAACATTTTATACATTATGAATGAAAATTAATACTCAAGTAATAATTTGTTATTAAAATTTGTTCTATAAAATATTTATTTTCAATATTATTTTTAGGATAAAGAGTCAACTCGATATATTATGCAAATTTGACTTTGAATATTAGACTTTTATACACAATATTTTGAAATTTATGAATTTCTTAGTTTTTTGTATTTTTAACTTACACTTTTAAATTTTTATAAAGAAATGTAATCATATTATATTTATATGAGCATACAAATTAGTATCATATTACCGTTATGATATAAGTTAGATAAATATTATATGATTTAATTTAAGTATATTATAAGATTTTGTATATTTTTAAACAGTTGTAGGATAATGTTTAAATTTTATGCATATTACATATACTTTAAAATTAAATATATTTATTACATTATTATGATGTCATCCGGTCCGACCAACGGTCCGACCGATTCGACCAGTAAAATCACTGACCAGTCGGCTCACCGGTTCACTATCCGATCCGATTATGAAAACATTGGTATTGAGTGAAGATGAAGTTTGTTTGTCTTGTTTTTCATAGAACATTTTAATACTCCCAGAAAAATTAACCAAATAAACAACGTTAAAAGTCTTTGTTTATTTCTTAAACTGAACAAACAAGGACCATTTATAATTAAATACTAGTCAACAAAACCTTTTCACTTGTCCCCGTACGTCAAAACTCACGTGTCGTTTGTTTATTATACAAAACCTATCCCCCAAACGCCATAAATGGAGTGTGATTGCACTCGCCTGTATGACCTTTGGAGAGTTCCTTAATTGACATGCGAGTATACGATCTTCTCCAATACCTGCGAGTGGTGTTTCTTCGATTAAAGAATTTCGAAACATACGCTCCCAATACATAACCAAAATCTACAAGAATAGCAGACAGACGTAGATTTGACGTTTTGCTATTTCCCGCTTTTCCATATCTTGACAATCTAATTATTCTCATTATTTGTTAAGTGTATGACTGAAACTGAATATTGAAATTTAGAAGAAGTTGAAGAATCAAAATACTACCACATTAATGCTAAATGCTAAATTCTATGTAAAATTAATACTCGTTTGATGTGGGAAGTTATTGGACATTTCGTCCACATTAATGAAGATTTAATGTCAATGTCCATGGTCAAGTGAAAACAAGAATGTTATTCCATTACTGTAAAATATTTTAAATTAATTGAAATATTTATCAAATTTTTATGTTTCAAATTAATTATCACATTTGGTTTTTCAATTTTGCTATTTTTTGGGAAGTTTAAGGGTCATAATAAACAATGAAAAAGGTAGAAGATATTATATGAAGTAGTTAATGACAAAAGTGATAGCAATCATTAAATAAGGGTATTTTCTACATTTTACCGTAGAAAAATTGATTCGTTATGAATTATAAGTCTTCTTAATATATGTCAAAAGAAGGAATGTGATAATTAATTTAAAACGAAGGGAGTACTATACTTTCTAACAATTTATAAAATTATCTAATCGTAGTTGAGTAACATTTATTAGCCAATGCAACCAATATTACATGAAGATTTATAGAGTATTTGGAATCTAAAGATTCAATGCTATATGTGGATGTGTTTTGGCTCGATCTCGCGGGTGTCCTGAGAACGAACTAAAACCATTCCAAATGAGTTTCCATCAAATCAATGAAACTCATCACAAACATATTCACATATCTACATCCAAACTCGTGAAACATATATAACATTGATTTAACACCTACCATCTATTTTTTTTTCCTGTAAAAAATACATTGATACTTTTTTTCCGACAACCCATCATCCAAAATCAATGTAAGTTGGGTTTTAATTTTTTCAGAACTGCAAAACTCAATATCCAAAGCCTAACCAAATGGAGTTTCAAGTGTTTCACTAAAACTATCAAAGCTATTTTTTTTAAACTGATACCCGCAAAATCGGGCCAAAATCCATCCAAATAGGCCCCCATAGTGCACAATTTTTATTTTAAGTTTTAAGACTTATATGATAAGTTTTTTTTCGAAAAATAAAGAAAAAATTTGTTTGATTTGATTTTGAGAAACCACTTAAATAATTTTCACCCAAATATATAGCCCCAAATTTGCATTCTGGTTTACTAATTGATGCCGGTAAAAATCTGTAGGATTCGAAATCTTAGTTGAATCTGGTAGATCCGCTTCAAGGGTTTCATATCGTGCGCTTCGAAGCCTGCAAAACAAAAATTACGCGTTGGTGGGGGTGTCGACGGAGCCTCATCCAATGTTTAAGTTAGCAAATTGTTGCCAGAAAACTTAGATAATTTCCAGAAAAGAAGGAAGAATATATGATTGTAAATTAGGTTAAAACAGTTATACCTGGTATATCATGCATGCTTGAGAAGTTACTAGAGATAACTCTCACGTTCCCTATATAAAAAAGCGAAATGAGCCGATATAATCAAATGAAAACCGTTAAAAGGTGACTTTATATTTGTAAAAAATAAGTTCATGGCTAAGACGCATAGGAATAAATTTCTAGTACTCCTGATGTACCACATATGCGTACATCCAAATAAAGATCAGCTCAAAAGCCCCATACCAATCCGTTAAATGTTATGAGCAATCGATTAGTATTGAGCAGATCTTATCTTAAGTGAACTGGTCTCAGATCGATTCGACCAGTCGATATCTACCAAATCATTTTCCGACTCATATACCTTTAGTTGCCTGACTCAAGGTCGATCAATTAATGAGGCGACGAAAGTATTTTCCAAAATCCCAAGTAGACCGATTGTCATGTTCGAAGACTATTTCAGGACGAGGTTGCTTAACTAGGCAGATCATCAACCACAATGGAGATATAAACATAACAATAAAGGAATGGGCTAAGAACGGAACGTCCGTAAATCCCTTAGCGACGCCACATGTCATTTTTCTGAAATGCTTCGAGAAATCTCAATTGTTCAATTGATGCGCCAATGAATCGCACGATAAGTCACTTAAAAAGATTGAAAAGTTGGCATAAAAAAATTGAAAAGTTGAACCGGTTACTGTTGTTAATGGAGTAAAAACAATGGAACGGATGGACTATTTTTTCTGAAAAATGAATCATTTTTCAGAAAAAATAGTCCATCCGTTCCATTGTTTTTACTCCATTAACTACAGTAACCGATTAAACTTTTCAGTCTTTATAAGGACTTATCATATTAAATTATTTATATTAATTTGTGGTGTATTAAACTTCCAAATATTAATATATATAGTGCAATCTCGTATTATCAAATTTAGTGAAATATATTAATTACTATAATTTTTATGAATTTAGTCAAATTGATAAATTGACCAGACTGGTCAATTGTACCGATTATAAAAATATAATACGGGAGAACGAAATATTTAATGTGTAGCTTTTCCTTAAATTCTGACATAATAAATATATAAATGCCGTGGGGTGCCATTCCGTCTTATCCCTATATTTCTATTACGTCCCCCTTCCTCACTGTCCAGACAGTGAAGCCGCTTTCACTACACAGCTTTTTCAGCTGCCATTTCTCAGTAATCAAAGTGAACAAGAAAAACAACAAATCTCCTTCTGTTTAATCTTTCTTGGATTCCTCAAAAGAAGAAGAAACATCTTCATTCTTTCATGTACCATCCAAAAGAATCTCTATATTAGTATCGGATATCTGAATTTATATATAAACACTCAACCGGGTAGCATATGGTATACGGTTATTTTCACTATTTCTCGCTCTCTGTGCATCTGCTGTCAGTTTCAGACTTCCATTCTAACAGTTACTTGTTGCGTGTAATGAAATGACTAATGGTCATACCACTGTTCCAATATTCTGAAAATCTTTGTTGTTTTTTTGTGACCTTTTCTTGTGAAATTGGTAGTGTAGACCACATGGCATTGTCACTATTTTTGTTCAATTTGGGTAATTCTATAGTCTACAGTACCAATTCATTTTGGCACTTTCTTTGGAGAAAAGGGGGAAAAATGTGACTCTTCAAAAGTAACGAGTTTTTTTGCTAATTGGGTTTTGTTTTTTAGTATTTGTTTGAAAGGAAATTTGGGTATTTCTTCTCTTGGAAAAAAGGTGAAATCTTTGTGAACAAAAGTTAATGGTAGGGTTTTGATTGATGTTTGGGTGAGAAATTGGTCTTTTTTATTTTGTTGGAGAAATGAATGATGCGGTGGAGAGAACGACGTCGTCTTTGGCTGTTGTAGAGAAGAAACCTCAGAAGACTGGAGGATGTGTTGGTATTTTCTTTCAACTCTTTGATTGGAACCGTAGATTTGCAAAGAAGAAGCTCTTTTCCAAGAAATTGCTTCCACCAGGTTATTGCTTTAACATATATTCTTTCTGCTTTTTTTTTTTTTTTTAATTTTATTTTTTGACAAAATCTGACTGTATTTAGGGCACTTTTTTGTTGCATTGTTGTTTAGTTCGGTCGAAACAATCTTCAAAGAACTTTGGGGGTAGTGATAAGCAGTCAAAGCTTCGTTTGGTATGCTAAGGCTGTTAATGTTAAATGCTCTGTTTTGATCTATAAATATTCATTAGTAGTTTCTAGGAAAGTTCATTTGAGTTAATAAACGTGTTTTTTTTTTACTTGCTATTTTGTATAGATTGCTGATGAGAATAGCGGTGGTTTTCCTAATGCTAAGAAGAGTAATGGGGCAAATAATCTTGATCTTGGGCGAAGGCATGAAATGCGAGCTCCAGGTTTGGTTGCTCGACTCATGGGTCTCGAATCTATGCCAGCATTACAAAGAGAGAAGTCCAAGAAAGCTCCATTATCTGGATTTGTGAGTAATTACAAAGCAGAGAAGCTTGTCGATGATGTCTGTAGATACCCGAGGGAAGAGTTGGATGTAGAGAAACGAGGGACTAAGCAAGAACTGAGGCCACAAAAGCTTCAAAAGACGAGTATTTGTGAGAGACATCCATCACCAATGACTAGATTTAGTACAGAGACATTGCCATTTAAGAATGTTTTATCAAAATCGAAAAAGCATCATCCAAAACTTCCTACCCCAGTTAAAAGTCCTAGATATATCTCAAAGAAGAATGCATCATCTAAATTGATGGGGGCAGCAACTAGAATTTTGGAACCTGGGTTGCAAACAAATCGGTCGAAATTTGCCCTCACTTACTTAAACACCATGCATCCTACTCCTAAACGAAACACCGTTTTGGAAGAACCAACTGGTTTTTTACCAAGCCAAAGAGAAGATTTTGATGATCTTGTAAGTGTAGCTTCGAGAGGGCAGCCATCTTGTAGTAATTGTGGCCATTTTATTGATAATATCAATTCCAAACCTCGTGTCAATGAATTCTTTGCTTCCGGTTGTGTAGAATCCTCATGTCAAGGGTCGGGAAGAAGTAAGCCAGGAGAGTGGCATGAGTACTGCCCAAGAGTTTCACCTCCGGTCAAAGACAATTTCAGTTCTCAACAGCCTAAGAAGGATTTGCCTCCATACCGTAGGTTTACGGAAAACGGTACGGTTCCTCTTGGATCAAAATTCAACGATTCACCAAGTGGTAAAGTATCAAGAGCTACAGTCATCAATGAGACAAGAAATTATGCTTCATTAAATAGAAATGGAAGTACGAGGTCACGAATATCTGCAAGAATTGACAACAGTAGAAAATTTGAAATGGAGAAAAGAATTGCCAACAAACAGAATGAGTTGTTGCCACCAGGGCGAAAGAGGAGGCCGACTAATATCTCCCCCGGTATAAAACAAACATGTGATTCTCCTATTGCAGTGTCTGGCAAAGAATTGGGATATCAAAATGGATTCACATTTAAATCTCCTATGAAGCGGAAGAGTGTAGTTAATCCAGTTGAAAACAAAAGGGTGTTTCAAAATGAATCTTGTTGTAATGGAAGTTTGCAGAAATCAGTATTGAATGGAAATGGTGGACAGACTAAGTTTGATAAAGCGTTCCCTTTAACTGGAGATGCTTTAGGTTCAATTATTCAACAAAAGTTGCACGAATTGACTTCCCAAGGGGAGGATATTGGTGGCAATAATCCTAGAAGAACCACTGCTATGATTCTGCAAGAGTTAATATCTGCCTTAAACTCAGAGATGCCATGTCAGCAGAATATTGCGGTATTGTCGAAACCAACATCCTACACGAGCTCACAGGTCAGAGCCAACTTCTTTCTGTTTGGAGATAACTAATTATTTATTTTTTTCAAATACTTGAAGTGTAATATTATTTGGTTTCTCTACTCAGGCAAATGCAAATGCAGTCAAGATGTGTGTTGACCAACCACTCGAATGTGAGCACCCGAGCCCTGGATCTGTTCTTGAAGGTTGTTTTTCTAATGAGAGTTGTGTTTCCAGCAGTATTGATGATAGCTTGGGCTCAATAACAACATCAAAGAGTAGTAAAGAATCGGTCATTGATATACTCGAAAATGTCGCTGAAATTTTAAGTTGCATTAACCTTGCTGCTAATTGTGGTTTAATTGGAAGCAAGCTTGACCATGCAAAGGAGGTTCTTTCAAATTCCGAGTTGGTTTTCCAAACGGTGGGCTTTTCAATTAAGCATTTGGTTCTTGATGAACTGGAAACACTTGGAACTCTTCTTTGGATGAATTTTGGTTCATCTCTTGGTATTGAGGAGGACAATAAAGAGATGAATCAACTTAAAGGGTTTGCGTTCGATTCTGTTATAGAACATCTGGACCGAAGATTTGAGATATATCCTTTATCTGTATCTAAAGTGTCGAGTAAAATGCCCCTCTGCATAAACACTAATATGTTACTATTTGAGATCGTAGAAGAAGTTAGAAGGTGGAGGGAATTGTCTAGGTTTGTTCTTGATCAATTGGTTGACACAGAGATGAGTCGTTCTTTGGGGAAGTGGACACAATTTGAAAATGAAACTTTAGAGACGAGCATGGAGATCAGCAGGCACGTGTTCCATGTTTTGTTGGATGAGATTGTGGTAGACTTTTGCAAATGCTAGCTAGCAATTTGTGAAAAAGAGTTGAATACATAGAATTTGTATGTATTATTGTACAAACTGGTGTGTTTTATGGTCAATGTAACAGTTTCATTTTGTCCTTCCTACTTGCAGAAGTAGTCCTGTATTTTGTTTTTCTTTCGGGTTTATGGAACAACAGAAACAACAGCAGTATTGGTTGTTCTTGTTATAGATTATTAGTGGAATTACAATTCTTCTTGTGGTCCTCTCTCTCAATTCTCAACACACTTCTGTACTGATTTGTCAAATATGGTGAAGTCAAGTATTCCTAAACTCATCACAATCAACTAAGAACACAATAATTGCTTATAATATCTTTATGCAGGTAAGATAAACCCTTCAAGATTTAAGAAAAGACACAGAACAATGAAACAATAATATGTGTGTTTGCAAAAACATGACATTGATGTGTAAGACTTCAAATTTCAATTACTCATAAAACTCCTCCACCAAACAAAAGATGTAATCTTACAAACCATATTGCCAAAGCTTCCTATACAAAACACAGTATGGAATTGGAAATCCACCACTCCAATGACAAATTAAAAATATGAAGAAAAAAAAAGAATTTCAAACAATCAATCATAACACCAGAAGAAAGCCGCCCCCCCCCCCCCCCCCCCCTCCCAAAAAAAAAAGAATTATAACCAACATAAAAAAACACATAAATCTCTCAAAAATCAAAACTTTATGTATCCTAAAACAGTCTTCCTCCCTCCTCCCCTGTTTTCTCTACTAATAGCATTTCCTGCAGCAGAACCCATCCCTTTCAATTCCTCCATACTCGCATAACTCTTCCTACTCATCATCAACCCACCACTCCTCTTCTCCGCCGAATTCGTGGACTTACTAATCCCTCTCTTCAACAAACTACTCGGCGGCGTCAAACTCTTCTCCGCCAAAGGCGGCAGCGCAGCCACACTCGGCTTCCGATTCTCCTTCCTCAGCGCGGATGCAAAATCCGGAACCGATTGAGTCAGAATAGAGGGGCCTTTACCCCTCTTAGGCGGTGGTGTTAAATTTGAACTGAATTTGACCTGCTTCTTTGGTGGGGTCAAAACCGATCTATTACCAATCTTTTCCTGCACTGATTTTTCTGGGATTTGTTGTTCCATACATCTCTTCATTCTTAGCCTTTTTTCTCTGAGATCGGAGTACTCTTTGTATCTGGGGCCTCTTTCCATGATGAAGCTATCAGTTGTGAATTGGAGTAATTGAGGTTGATGGGAATCGATTAGAAGTGATTTTGGATCGAGAGAAGCGTATAGGGAGTGGAGGGTTTCGTTTTGTAGGAACAGAGAGACATTGCTCTCCGCCATTGATGATTGAATTGTTTATGACTTGTGTTTGTGTTTTGGGATCTTTTTTAAAAGATTTGTGTTTACAACGGTCTAATAAAAGTCTAGGGTAGAAAAAGGAAAGAGGGACGTAGAAATATAAATCCCAACGTTCTTATTGTAGTGGGGTCCTTGCTCGAATGATCATTAATCTAAAAGACATTGGGAAATTTAGTTTACGGTCGATCCATTTTTCACAAAGATACTTTTAATTTTGCTTTGTTTATTTCCTTTTTTTCATCAATACTAAAAAGGAAAACCCCAATTATCTACCATAACTATGACTTTGGATCAAATTAAAAAGTTATAGTCGTAGGTAGCCCAATAAAAGCCCAAGACCATTTGCAGAAACTTCAGCCTTATTCATCAGAAAGAGAAAAAAAAAATCTGCGGCCCATAGCCTTCTTAAATGGGCTGAAGCTACATTGTTCGGGCTGTCTATGGTTCCTCGATGTCATTCTTGAGGAATCGTTTCATGTAAGATCAAAGCCATTAAAAATTTATAATCTTTAATCTAGACCATTTAATATTGTACAAGAGTGTACAATAATCAGTTATTAAAAAATTTAGTGTACAACATAAAGGTTGATATCATACTATCTTGTACACTATGAAAATTACCATTAAATCCCTGAATTATTTAAGTAAAAAAATTCAAGTTACAGCTAAAACTAAAGGGGAAGCTTCTTCTAACTAGCTAGTACTAATTTCTAAATACTAATCAACTTTCTTAAATCTTAAAACGAGATTTGCTAAACTAAATCACCAGGGGTGAAGAAATTTATAACTTCTGATATATAAGACAAAATACATATGAAAAATAAGTAGTATCACTGAAAACAACAATCAAATAATTAATATTCCTCTAATAAATCATCAAAGAGTACTAAGATGTCAGCCTAGAGCACTACGGTTGCCCTACAAAACAAATTTGTAAAAAAATAAAAAAACCCTAATAATTAGATGTAATCAATATATGAAATTGGAAAGATGAAGATGTCGACCTACACTACTACAAATTTGAGTGAAACGGGGACGCCGACTGAATTCAAATTTTGGAGAAATGAGGGACAATAATGGGGAGAAGGAGAAATATCGATGAAGATGGGAAGAATTTTTTTATGGTTGAAGGAATTAAAATTTAATTTGTTAAACTAAAACTATTAAAAAAGGTAAAAAAGTCTTTTTAAATTAAGTATTTTAAATCTGGGGGTATTGTACATGTGAGCATGTGTCAGAATTTTATTGGATGAAACGATTCCTCAAAGAATGAACTCGAGCAACCGTAGACAACCCCAACTCTCTCAAGAATTTGGTCTACGTATATTTTTTGCAGATAATTCAGTACACAATAAATTCGATAAAAGTTTATCATTTGCAGAACAACTTTAAGATTGAAATCCAACTCAGAACTTAATGTACCATGACTGCTAAACAAGGCTGCCATTAGCAATATTATGAACACAAATAGTATTCCTTACGTAGTAGGATTAATTTACATACAAAAAATCATGATATTTTAAGCCCTTGAACTTTCATGTTATTTAATTTTTTTTTTAAATAACTTGCATTACTATAGATATCTAAAGAATATATATACAATGGACCCTGAGATGGACAAAGAGAAATAACCAGAGAACATTATAAGCTAATAAATTATATGCCTTGAAAATACATCTTGTTGCAATATTTTGCACAACAGACTACATAGAGAGCAAAAATATGTACATAGGAATTAAACTTTGTGATATTTATATTTCTGTCCAAGATTAAATCTATCAATTCGACTGTTGAATCCTTCAAGTACGAGCGTCCTCATGGCCTCAACTCCTTGTTCTAAAGCAGCATCAACCTGCGCCCATAAAACCAATAGAAGTTCAATTTTATATTTAACCGTAGTGATTCAGAATCGTAATCACTTCGCTAATCTAATTGAATACAACATTCCCAGAAAATGGTTGGATTAGTTAGAATATAAGACGGTAAAGGACTCCACTTCTTTCCAAAGCTATCCTGCATTTTTTTAGTTTATATCAACAGTTGTTGCTCCTGCCCTGCCTATAATGGGTCTTTAATACAATATGTCTTTGTGTACATATATTGGGCTAACAATAGAATGGACATACACAAAATAAAATAGCCAACAATTCATTCTTACAACACACATACCTGTTTTCGTTCCAAGGGACTGAATTTCTGAAGAAGAAAAGCCCTTATGTCCATTGTACCAGGTGGATTCCCAATTCCTATCAGATGTAATTACTTATATTCGAACTTATAGGATAAATAATAGTATTAAAATTAAAACCAGGAAAGTATCAGTTACAAAACCAACCTATGCAAAACCGAGGAAATTCACGACGACCGTCTAAGTGCTCCATAACACTCTTCACCCTGTGATACAGGTAAAAGGCACAAATTTAATTGATATTCAGCAGAAAATGTTCTAAATCATTTAATACTCATATTCTATAGTAGGTGATGGATTGCAGAATGTAGTGATACAATCTGTTTGCGTGAACATGGAATCACACAAAAATAATGATTGGCTTGCACGAAGCTTATGTAAGTGAAGTTTTAGGTTAAAAAATACATTCATTAGTCATGTGATGAGTAAAATCAAGAGTAGAACAATTTTTTACCTATTAAAAGTTATGTTGAAACTCAGGTCAAGTAAACATATGAAAAAATCCAAAATAAATTCAACACGCACATCAAGAATCTCACCATCTAAGTAAGAGAGAAGAAATATGGTAAAATATAATCAACAAATAACACTAAAAATTTCACTAGTCACAACAATGGCTTTTGGTGCCTATACCTAAAAAAAATGTGCTTGATGGCTATAAACTACATGTGCTTTCTAACTGATTCTAATAAAGTACAAACAGGTCGACATTTCCATATATGTACTCATTTTTAGCTGAATCACAACCAAATCATAAAACAAGAGACCATGGCAATTGTATGAAACAAAATGCTAGTGTAAACCAAGTGTCACAATATTTAACTCAATCTCAGCATTCTCACAGTCACAGTGGTTAATGAATTTCAAAGATTTCCTTCACAGTCTGTATCTAGAGACGATACCCATTATGGTGACCATGTCCTCCTTTGGGCTGAAGCCTCAGAACTCCATTTGGTAAGCTCATTTCATCATAAACCTGCAAAAATGGTTTTATACATTCTTAGATTTTATGGAGAATGAATATTTTACATCCATAAAATTTCGTATTTCACACTTTTTACTAAAAAAAAAAACCAGAGAAAGGCTTTCTAAGATTGATATTAAACAATAAAGGCTAACCAGTAAGATGTGACGCAGAGGTACTTGATAATATGCTGCAAGAGGTCCAATCTGGTAACACAATTAAGAGAGAAATGATACTCAGTAGTCGATTACTAAAGAAGACCTATATTATGTTGGAAAAAAAGTGGAGCATTAGTTTTACAGAAGACTAGCAGATAATCATTACACCAAAAATACAAAAAAGAATACCTATGTCAAATTGTTTACATCATCACATGTACACATAACCCATGTAATATTTAATGATACAGAAAAATTATATTTAAATTTGCCATTTTCTACAAGAACTGCATTGCATGCATAATGCCCACTCCAGTGCATGATCCCCTTAAATCCTCATACTAACTGAACAAATGCATTTTATTCATCATACTTTATGAGCTCTTATCTCAGTTAATGGTATAACATCCTAAGAAAGCAATCAATTAGAATACCCTAAAAGATGCTAAAGTATTCAATGGTGCTAATGTATCCAAGTCAGTGAAATCAAGGTTGTTTGATCAATATATTTCCTATATAAGCACACTCCTTTTCATATAAGCGACATATTTTTATGGATAGATGATGTTGCCTATCAAGGAAATGAGTCCTACGCTGCGAGTAATGCATTTGAAGCAATTAAGAAACATAAAAAAGATAAAAAAAAATGGCGACTGATGCTTCAACCAAGTCTACTTTTTTTTTATCTCAATTCTAAAAGACTATAACTTTCCCTCTTTATATTGGATGGCTTTATCAAACTATCAAGAAAGACAGTGTACAAGAATTCCAGCCAAAACATCACAAGGAAAAAGTTCGGGGACAAACCGATTCTCCACTGAAATTCATGTATGCCTGAGGTTTGGCCAATAAAATTGGTACTTCTCCAATTGAACCTGCATCGATCATGTTCAATCAGTAATAATCATCACAACACAACAAAATATCCAATTTACCATTGGATTTTTTTTTACTGGAACTTAGGAAAAAGCAGCTAAGAAGCACCTATGCCAACCAATGCTTTTGACTGTATGGTGTTCATCAATATGCCTTGTGCTTCAGAGACACGATCGATCATTTCAAATCCAACCTAGCTCCCAATTTTATTGACCAGAAATCAGATGCATATCCCATTTAATGAAAGAACAAAAACCAATAAAGTAAAACATAAGTAGATGTAAGTGTTATTAGTTACTGAATTACATTATGGCGGGTTCCATGATATTTGTTTCCAGGGTTCCCCAACCCTACAATGAGCCATGGAGTGTACTCAGTCTTGACCCCATTGGGTTCCGCCAACGCAGCCGAAACACGAAGCCTCGTTGAAGCTAAGTGCTTTTGATGAAATTGTCTAGGATAAGAGATTGTAATCGTACATGTTTTAGGGGGAGAAACTGCATATAACATTGACCTAAATTAAACAAAAAAAAATTGCTATTCGTATCAGATAACTGGCTCAGAAACACAACTGAATCAACCGTAAGTGTAGAAGAGTTTTCAGAAAACGTTCGAATTCATAGATAAAAACTCCCAAAAACAGCACACACGAAATAAAGGAGAGGGGGAAATTGAGGACGACGGGAAATGACCTTTATCTTTTGGAGTCCGAATTGTGTCAACTGTATCGCTGTTTAGATAGAAATTTACAGTGAATGTCAGCGCTAAATTTAATTTTAATGGAGTTTACGGAAACGAGTGGAAAATTAAAATTATTGAACAGATTTTATGGAAAAGATTATGAGATATTTTATCCATCTATCCATCATTTATATACAGTGACACCTCCATAAGTTCTCATTTACTCATTTATCTATCATTTGTAAATTTGTAAATTTTTGACATCTATTTGTAGGGATAATTACTAAAACCTCAACAACACCCTTTGATACTATGTTAAAAAATTTCATTAAAAAAAGGGAATTACTTATGTTAAAATATTAAAAAAATGAACACCGGAATAGTTAATGGGTTAATTAAATCCAAAATGTAATAGTTATTTATGATCCAATATACAATGTTAATTTTATGATGTGATGTACTAAAATTGTGAAAAACAATCCTAAAATTGTTTGATTTCAAAAAATAAAGGACATAAATTATTTGTCAAAGTATGAAATATTCTAAAATAACATATGGGTAAAAGTAAAAGGATGTAAATATATCGTGAAATATAAAGTGTCCCAAAATTATGAATAGAATACCTAAAAGTTCAAGGACTTTTTGGTTTGGCAAATTTGCCAACAAATGACATTACATTAGATAATGGTGCTCGGCCCAATTTGTTGAACTGTATAAGAAGAAGGCCCAACTCCCATGTCCATCCAAGGTCGGCAATGACGTGACAAAATCTGCCGTTTGCTGGCCTGGCACTTTTATCCGGACTCTGTGTCTGTCACCGCACTCATGTCATGTCACGTGCAAAACGCGATCCCAATACTCAATCCAAATCTAATTCACTATGAGAGCTTATTTTGTGCCCTGAACGAAATATTTTTTCATATCTTCTGCAATTTGTTTAGTTTCCAAGTGCAATAAAAAAAAAGGGAAATTAAGAAAGAAAAACCAGTATTATTTTAGTATTTGATGAAAATCTTAGCCAATTAATATTTGAAACCATTGAACATGTTTGATAATAAGCTAATTTTCTCAAAACTCACTTCAAATATCGTCAATAGAAGATTGATTATATAAAGTGCATAACTTATCCCTTATATGTTATCAAATATTATTTTTGGTTAAAAATTATAACGAAAAAGATATATAATAAATATATACTTTTAAATTAAATTTAATTATCCGAGCTGAATTTGTATTCAAATTAAAGAAATCTCATTTGAATTAAATCCCTTTTGAAAAAAATAGACCTAAAATTGGAATTCAAATTATATGTTAAGACAGTTTAATTATACTGGTTTATACCTAATTTAAATGACATTACATTTTTCAGCAAAAAAAAAAAAAATGACATTACATTTGAGTGTGGATTTAATATTGGTAATAGTACTAGTAAGATTGAAAAAGAAGGTATTATGAGCATCAGCAAGAGAAGGTTGAAATCTCCACCCAAATTTTGTTGCTCACTGTAGTGTAAGCAAACAGTCATCTGATTTTCAACTCTCCTCGTTCTCCGGACCCCCCAAAGTTTCCTCTGCCAACACACACATTAACCACACAATTTAGACGTACAATTTTATCTCAGTTTCTGAATCTCTCTCTTCACACACACTGTAGAAGCGGCAACGAACAATCTGCTGAATTTCACATTCTGTAGGTGAATAATCTTTTGGTAATTCATTATCACATTCCGTTCTAATAAATTCCTTTTTTTGCTTGGAATATTTCATTAATATACGATTCTCCTCAATTTAATGTCATACTAATCACTAGTTAATGGCTATGGTAATTCGCAATAAATCACGTTCCGACTCGTACTATTAATTCTCAGCATCGTGCGTTTTACGCTGATATTTTTTTCTAGTTGTTGACTTTTCATTCTAAATTGAAGTATTGACAGGTCAGATTATTAGTAGAAATGCAGACTTCTACATATGCAGTCAATAAATCGGGCTTTGGCCTCCATAAACACAGGCTTTTCAGAGAAACACATAGTTTAGTATCAACAAGGAGTAGCGATCTTCGCATGACAAAGAAGAATAATTGCCTGGGAATTAGCCTTGGCTCGGCTTCGATGGGAGCCAGGGGAACTGTTCAGAGTTTGTTTGGATCAACTGCCAAGCCTAGATCAGTCAGAGCTCAAGCTTCTGGTTTGTATTTTCAAAACTCAGTCACAGTAGTGGAATCATTATCTGAAAAAGGAATAATGTTTAAAATCGTTAGTTGGTGAACTATTGTTTCACATTGCTTTTGCGTGGCTTTTGTTAAAGGATGTTTGATAATTATCTGTAGGCATAATGTTGTTCAAGTTGTTTGTTATCGAAGCAGATATAATGGCTATTCACCATGATTTCATGGTACTACATTTAGCTTGAATATCAAACAGTTATCACAGTTGTTCTTATCAAACCAGAGTCCTATCACTCCCAATCTGCATCTTCTTTCTTAATTTTTATTCAAACTTTAGTATTTTTATTTATTTTATCGGTCACTTTATTTAAATTGACCAATTTCTAAGTGCTTTCTTACATTGACAAACAGCATTATCGTCTTGATTGACAGAAGGAGATATTGAGGATGTTGGACCTGCCAAAATCCAAGTAAAATCATCTGCATCAGTGTTACCATATGTTGGAGTTGCTTGTTTAGGAGCCATTTTGTTTGGATATCATCTTGGGTAGGCTTTCTCGATAAGATGAAATACTTGCCTTTTTGTTAAATTAAGGTCAAATGCATTTTAGTCATGTTCATAGCCTTTTGATGGTCGAGGAAACTATTATGATTCTCTTTTAAGTAGTATTTTTATAAGCTTTATATTTTTGAGTTCTACTGTCTCACTTTTCTGATTTAGGGTTGTTAATGGAGCTCTGGAGTACCTTTCTAAGGATCTCGGGATTGCAGAGAACACTGTGTTGCAAGGCAAGTTGTGTCTGAAGCCTTTTCCATTGTTATGGTCCATTTGGTACAATAAAAAAGTGGATATGCTTTTATTTCCATTGATTGGTTTGAAGAAAAATAGTTACATTGAATCTTGACTCTCATTCCAAATTTTAGAGAACCTCGGATTAAGATGGAAATCTATGATTATTGAAAAATACTGATAAAAAGGAGTGAGTTTAAACTCCCCCCCTCCCCCCAATCCAACCCAAGAATGTAGAGTTGTCCTCCTTATAAAAGAATCTATACCGCAGGAAGATATAATGCTCAATCTTGTAAGCATTGTTCATTAGTATTTTATCAGTTCCTCAACAACTTTCGAAGTTACTTCCATGTTACATCCTTCCTTTTGCATACAAAGGTTGAGTGAAGAGAATCCCTCTTGAATGAGATAGAATGATCATCCCTCCTACTTCCATTCCCTCCGCTTTATATGGATCATATCCAACGAACCCTTAGGTTGATTTAATTTTGCACAGGATTTCATAGGTAAAAGGCTATTTGTCGAAGCCCCTGTTTTCTTATTATGCAAGGTTTCACTTATTTGTTTTGCTAAGATTCATTTACCTCAGTAAGTTATAGCTTGTCTAGTGTACCATTTTATTTCAAATTTTTCTTGACTCTAAATGAATCAATGTTTATGTTATCTGTTTATATAGGCTGGGTTGTTAGCACCCTTCTTGCTGGTGCTACTGTTGGTTCATTCACTGGGGGTTCACTGGCTGATAAGTTTGGGAGAACAAAGACTTTTCAGTTGGATGCAATTCCACTAGCAGTTGGAGCATTTCTTTGGTATGAATGACGTGGTTTTATTTGACAATAATTGGAATTAGCGCCTTATATGTCTTCCATTTTTGCAGTGCCACATCACAAAGTATCGAGACAATGATAATTGGCCGGTTACTTGCTGGATTTGGGATTGGTATATCATCTGCTATCGTGCCACTTTACATATCTGAGGTACACATTTTCTCACATTACATTTTTACCTATTGGATTTTTACCTACATCTGACACTCTTCCTATTACCAGATCTCACCTACCGAAATTCGTGGAACACTTGGATCTGTCAATCAGCTATTTATATGTATTGGCATCCTCGCAGCATTAGTAGCTGGTTTGCCTTTGGCCGGGAATCCTCTATGGTAATTTCTCCTTTAAATTTTGTTCATAGCAGGAAGATAGCATTGTATGCCCAATTGGGAGATATGACCAAATACAGTAGAATAGCAAATAGGAAAGTAGGCTAACTAAATGCTACTAGAGCTGTGGTTCTTTTCTTCTGTTATTGCTATGTAGTCCTATAAATTCGGCTATTTGTGAATGGAACTCGATTAAATTTCATGACTGATGAACTAGTCATGTACAAATGGCAAAGAAATTATCTCTAGGTGATTGAGCCTAAGGGATGTTTATAAAATTCTTTGGTATGTTCAGATATTATTGTATATTCAGATATGATCACTGTTAGAATTTGCATCCATCCTGGGGCTTTTTCTACCTGTTTTATAATTTTGGTGTCATTGCTATATGAATATTCACGACCGATTCCATTAAGTCATTTAGTTTCTGTCGCATTGTCATGTTGATATTGTGAGCAACTTTATGATTACGTTTGCTCATGTAACTCTGCGGAGGGAATGAGTAAGGAAAAGACATTGAATGTGCCACATTTATATGTCACGCAGTTCATGTGATATATACATGAGACATATAAGTGCATAGGAGACTGCTAGAATTATAGTAATTACACAGTTCTGTTTTATTCCTTCCCTCAGCCTGAAGAGCATCTAAAAACTTTCTCAGTTTGTGGGCCATATATTATAGCAATTTGGCAGATTGAATCGCATAACTGTTTTGAGTAATGTTTAACTATGTTATCAGTGCATTATTATTGAATAAAAGCAGTGAGATCTCTCCCTGCTGCCTATATTACATGCAGGGGGTGGGTTTGAAGCCTGATTTTGGAGTTCATTTAGATCCATTGATTTTATACCTGGTGACAAACGAACTACAGTGATATTCTGGACCTTGGTGTGGGAGAAGAAGGAAACTCGACATTTTATGAGTGATAATATGCGACTTCTCTTAATTTTATTGTTTTTGCAATTCGAGTGTTCAGGTTGCCAACTACTATAAGAAAATAGCTGACATTTCGACCCGCATATTCAAATTTACGTCTTTGTTGCTTCTGCAGAGACTGAAAATAATGTTGGCATTCCTTGTTCCCGTTTTTGAGCTTATGACATTATAATCATTTTCACTGTGCTGCAACAATCTTATAATGTTGTAATCTTTATTGTCGTAGTGCAGCAACCACCCAAATTCTTCAAGTCACTATTTTTGGTCATTTTTAGTGATATCTCCATCAAAAATGTTGTCAGTTGATCTGTATATGTGATGATGGATGTCTTATCCATTTTTTTTTCTCTGTTGTGTCAGGTGGAGGACAATGTTTGGAATTTCAGTTGTTCCTTCTGTCTTATTGGCACTTGGAATGGCATTTTCTCCTGAAAGTCCAAGATGGCTTTATCAGGTTTCAATGTGAACTTATATATTTAGGTTTTAACATGATTGTTTTTGCTTTGATATGCTTCCTAATTTGATCATAATTTCTTGTGGTAAACAATGCTGAAAGAGCCATAAATTGCATTGCAGCAAGGAAAAATTTCTGAAGCTGAACTGTCCATTAAGAGGCTGTTTGGAAAAGAAAGAGTTGCTGAGGTTATGAGTGATTTGGATGCAGCAGGCAAAGGTTCCTCTGAACCTGAAGCTGGGTGGTTTGATCTTTTTAGCAGTCGTTACTGGAAAGGTATTATCATACAGTAGTTTTTGCTGATCTCACTGAAATTTGTAGAGATGTGATTGATCATGTTAATTGCATTTAAGGTGAAACAAAACTATTAACACAATTGACCCTGTTGAATCTTGAATCTGTCGTCTAGAATTAGTCATGTTAAAAGAATACACGATTCACATCAAGTTAAATGTAGGTCGAAAATACTTGTTGCTCTTGATTAATGTCACAAATCGAACCTCATCTTCATCACTATATGATCTCTCTTTATCCGTATCTTGTTTCTCACTTAGTGGAACCATTAAATGTAATCTGACTGACTAATGTCTGTAAATCGTCCATTTCTCGTGGTTGGATACATTTATTGACAATCAGATGAAAAGTCAATTATATGAAGGCTAAAGCGACTTCTGAATATATTAGGACTTTGGAGACGGACATAATTTAAAATATGCAACGTAAAATATGCAGAATGTAAAGACATTGTGGAAATTGTGACATGCGAAATTCTCTTGCGAGTTTCCCCTATTATTGAATTCACTATGAACTATATACATATTATATTTGCAGCCTTCATTTTTTGTGCGCTGGAAATTAATGATTTTCTCACATGTCTTTTGCAGTCGTCAGTGTTGGCGCAGCTCTCTTCTTGTTCCAGCAGCTTGCTGGGATAAACGCTGTTGTTTACTATTCAACTTCTGTTTTCCGCAGTGCTGGAATTACATCTGATGTTGCTGCCAGTGCTCTGGTTGGGGCAGCAAATGTTTTTGGTCAGTTTCACATTGGATTTAATAATCATTTGTTTGTGGTGGTTGTGTAGCTGTTTCCTCATTATTGGATTTGACTTCTTCCAGGTACTACCATTGCATCCTCGTTGATGGACAAGCAAGGAAGGAAAAGTCTCCTGCTAACAAGCTTTGTGGGAATGGTATGATTTAATTGTGAAAATGTAAACCTGGCTGGATCAAATACTCTAGTATTGGCTTTATATAATCTTTTTATTTTTATACCTATTCACTTGTTTGATCTATCATTTTTTTTTCTTCAGCGACATCAAATTTATGATTCATAGTTCGTATAATTTTTTTTTTTTTTTGTGCTGTCAAAGGCTGCTTCTATGTTGCTGCTTTCCTTGACCTTCACCTGGAAGGCCCTGGCACCATATTCAGGCACACTTGCTGTCCTTGGCACTGTTCTGTAAGTGTAGTTTTTCGAGAGTTCTTGTTTTTTCTTATTTGTATAAAGTGTTCTTTTTTTTCTTTTTTGAAATTGAATGTACTTGCAAATCATGCCTATTATGCAGTTATGTACTATCCTTTTCTCTTGGTGCTGGTCCTGTGCCTGCTCTTCTACTTCCAGAGATTTTTGCCTCTAGAATCAGAGCAAAAGCAGTGGCACTGTCTTTGGGCATGCATTGGGTAAGCAAAAACTTGAGAATGCTGTTTCCATTCTTGTACATCCTTTTCTTATTGATTGTTTATATAGGAACAATCTTTTTTGATATCTGATTTTGAACTCTTATTTATTATTTTATTTGTGGTCTATTAAGAATATGGCTGATGGTTTTATGTTGTATTTGAGCAGATATCCAATTTCGTGATTGGGCTGTACTTCTTGAGCGTGGTAACTAAGTTTGGAATCAGTACAGTGTACCTGGGATTTGCTTCTGTTTGTCTGCTGGCAGTAATGTATATAGCTGGTAATGTTGTGGAAACAAAGGGACGATCTTTGGAGGAAATAGAGCGTGCTCTCAGTGCATCTGTTTGAGACAGTTTTGTAGCCTATGAATTCAGCCATCATTTCAGAGTTCACTTCCATATGACCCCTGCTTGTTAGATCAGCTTTGCCTTATAATTTCCTTGTAGTTATGTAACCAGTAGTCAGACATTATGCGACTCTTCGAATAATATAACCATGTTTTGGTTCTTGCAAAATGGTACTGCTGTATGATGTCTTGTTCATGAGGCTCAAGTCTGCTGATAACAGCCTTAACGAGATTGCTCGCAAAATATCTATGCTATCTGAGTATCTGTTTATGACTTACTACAACAAAGACGCTAGGCGCTAGAATAACCAAGATAGCTTATGTATCTATATTAACCCGATAAGCTTTATCAAATTAATAAGAATTAAGAAAGAAACAATTTAAATGCTGCTTCTTTTACTACTAGAAATGTTTCTTTAAATAGTGTAAGTTTTTAAGCTAGAATATCACTAGTGTTATATAGAACACTGTTCTTGATGTTCAAGAGTTTTAATCACAACTTAAATATCAAATGTACTACTCTATATCTATTGCCAATTAATGTCAAACTATGTCCTTTTCAATTTTGGTTTGATTTTTACGGAGCTTTAAATTATGTTTAAGATTAGTTGATTGTTAAAATGAACTGACCTCAAACAAGCTTTTATGGAACGAGTTCGAGACAATTATTGAGTAATTTGATTTTTTTATACTTCGTATATATTTTTATTAATTTTAGTTTATCAAATCAGACTGGAGTCTATCTTCAATCGTTATCAAACAAATAAGATATTCAAATTTGTTTGATTAATATAAAAAATCAAACGAAGGTCTATTGATTGAGCTCAAATCAAATAGCTTAATTTGATTATCAGTTTTTACTTTTGGGTGAGTAACATGTGTTCCACAAAATCAGATCTCAATACAATATCTTCAAGTATTAGGTAGTCAAATTTAATCTAATTTGTAAATATCAAATAATAGCATACTAATAAAAGAATCTGATTATTAGCACAATATAATACAGCTACGCAACCTACTCATCGTGTGTGGGCCTCCAGCTTTTCAACTAAATTGAGTGTCCTTTTCTCCGTCATCATCTTCAAAAAAAAAAAAAAAAAAAAGAATCTCCACCGTCTTCCGCCGTGGTGTGACGATGGAAGATTATTTAAACTTGTTTGTGGAAGAGACGTCGTGGTACAACGACATTGTTCTGGGTACGATGTTGCCGGAGAAGTGGTGGGCCCCAATCCCTCATGTCTACAGAGGGTGGCTCCGGAACTACATTGGTGGAACCCTGATCTATTTGCTGTCTGGGGTTTTATGGTGTTTCTATATCTACTACTTGAAGCGCAATGTTTATGTTCCCAAAGGTACACTACACACTTTATAAATTTTTTGTTTTCGTTTGGTTTGGTTTACCCTTTTACAATTTTAGTTAAAAAGTATTTTACTACTTTAATTTTTCTATAAGTTCGATGAATTGAATCTTTGTTCATGTTTTTATTTAAAATTGTTTTAATAAAAAATGAATCATAATTGGTGTTGATCTGTAATTAATCTGTAAATGTATGGGTATGTGTACAATCTGATTGAATACAGTTTGAACTTGTGTGTGTTCTCTGTCTGGTTACTGTAAACTTACTGTAAACATGTGATGGTTGACTTGTTAGTTATGGTAGCTGGACATGGTTATTTGTAGTTTTCCTTTTTAGAGATTTTTTATTTTGGTGGGAATTTCTGGATCAATGTGAATTTCGTCTTCTCTATGGCTTTCGAATATACTAGTAGACTGGATATGAAATAATCGAAAGAGGCAATGCATATTTTAACCTAGTAATTGTGTATTACGTGGTGCTAAATAGATATGACTTCGTTCAACATTTCACTTCCGAGCACATACTCCATATCCTTGTATAGAAAACTGAAGTGTAAACCAATCCAGAAAGGAGTATGAGTAGAGTATTTCATAAGCAAGTCTTATGGCTTCTTACATAGAGTATATTCTTTTGCATTTTGAGTATTGGTACTGTTGAAAACTCAGGTTTTGGAAGATGAGAAGATTTTGCCCAGTTTCATGATAATTTTGTCTCAAGAACTTCCAAATGGTGGGGTGCAAAATGGCCCCTGCATATGTGATTATATGGAGTTGAGTATCTCCAGTTTTAAACCATATCATACTTGACTTTGCATTTTGAAGATATCATCTGTATATCCCTACGATACTTATGACTGCTTTCCTATGATACATATGGGGTCTCGTAATTCTTATAGAATACATGCTTTCTGTTTGTTTATGTGCTCTAATGTAGTTTCCACTAAAATTGTATTATATCTGATTTTTTTTTTTCTCTTTGTTGCACTCTTTTGGCTATTTAACTTTGATCTTCCAGTCCAGTATATCTTCCAGAACAGTATATGAAGTAATAATACGTTGACCTGATAAACTATTTGATTTCAGATGCCATTCCTTCAAATAGAGCAATGCTTCTACAAATTGGAGTAGCTATGAAAGCTATGCCATTTTACTGTGCTCTTCCAACACTCTCTGAATATATGATCGAGCATGGTTGGACTAAATGTTTTTCTAGGATTAGCGATGTTGGTTGGATGCCTTACTTTGGCTATCTGACTGCTTATCTAGTATTTGTGGAGTTTGGAATATACTGGATGCATAGGGAATTACATGACATAAAACCTCTCTATAAGTATCTTCATGCTACACATCACATCTATAACAAGCAAAATACGCTTTCTCCATTTGCTGGTAAGTTCCTATTCCTCACAATGATTTTATTTTAATTTTTCTTTTTTGACGGGGTTCAATTAAGGTAAATACAACTATAGCAGTTACTGCACTTTAGTTAGATCACTGAAATGTATGTGCTCTGTCACTGATTATATTAACATACTCGATAAAAATCAATCTTTCAAGCTAATTTTCATGTATGCCCCATCTCATTCTTAGGAGATAAAACTTATGCAGAATCTCCTGGTATAATCCTATGACAAGCCATATTATTCAATGTGGAGTCTTGCATATCTTTTCTGCTATATTGATGAATATTGTGAATTCTTTTTTAAAAAAAAGTATGATTTAGATTTTGTCGTCTTGAATTAGGTCTGGCGTTCCACCCATTGGACGGGATATTGCAGGCAGTGCCACATGTTATAGCTCTCTTCCTAGTGCCAATGCATTTCACGACCCACATAGTACTTCTCTTCATAGAGGCCATATGGACTGCAAACATTCACGACTGCATACACGGGAAATTATGGCCTGTTATGGGTGCTGGATACCATACCATACACCACACTACTTATCGCCATAACTATGGACATTACACAATATGGATGGACTGGATGTTTGGAACTCTCCGTGATCCAGTGGAAGATAATGCCAAGAAGATGTAGTGTATGTGATCTCAACAGGGTTCGTTTGTTTTCTTACGTGTCTGTAAGTTCATATTTCCATTTCCATTTCCTAGGAACCTTTCAGCCCTACTTTATTTCACCTACTGATCAAATGTACATTAAGATTCTGGTTGTCCTGCTAAAAGATTGAAAACTTTTTGTTATGTAGTGCTTATATTTGAGAATCTGTTATAGAAGACGGTTGGGACTTCATCAAATAGTAAATCTTAGTAATTTGTTGTCTTAAGAATCATGTGAACTTTTTGATTATGGATGGCCGGAAAAATACAAGGAAAAGAAAGAAAGAATTTGCTTACA
This sequence comes from Penstemon barbatus, assembly GCA_003313485.2. Taxonomy (NCBI): domain Eukaryota; kingdom Viridiplantae; phylum Streptophyta; class Magnoliopsida; order Lamiales; family Plantaginaceae; genus Penstemon; species Penstemon barbatus. The sequence continues at coordinate 11,370,897 of CM064878.1, forward strand.
CTCAATCTATAATCAGATAATATACATATAATTGCATGTCATATAATTGAACAGTATCCTTTAAGTGTTGGTTAATCATAAGTGCATATGAGTCTTATTGAAATGTTTCAAATTTAAACAAAATTGAATTGAACAAAATGTTCCAAATTTAATATGAAGTAGAGTGCATTAAAATTATTGAAAGTAATTAAAACAATCATTAAAAAGTATTTTTGACATTTTATCTTAGAAAAGTGATTAATTATTGAATTTCTTTATTTTTGTGAAAAATGTCAAATGTGACAATTAAAATGAAATGGAGTAAATACATGACAAGTACATTGTACTTATTTTCGGATTGGATGTAATTTGAATCCAATAAAAAAATTAAATTTATTTAAAGAATAGAACATAACTCATCTTAATTTGGGTCCTGAAAAATTGGGACCGGATCCTAAGACCAAAAAAGTTTCATACAAATGAAATAAGGTACTATTTGGATGTATTTTTTATTCGCTTTCAATAGAATATTGAGATATTAATAAAATAATAATTAATGAGTTGAAAAAATCAAGATAAATTAATAAAAATATAAATTGAAGTTTGAGGAAAAAAAATGTAAATAACATGTATTAAATTAATAATTTTTTAATTATCAAAAAAAGAATTAAGTGTCAATTCAATAGTTTTACAAGTCCCAAATAGGTTTGGCAGACCTGGGCAAATGAAGATCGATCCAATTTGAATGAGTTCAGACTAGGTGAAACCATTTCCAAATAACCTAAATGTTTGGCGTGCTCTCATTTTAATCTCGCCCCTCCATATTTCAAACCCGGATCGTAACAAGCGAGTAAGGCCCCCTCCACCATATTTTCCAAGTCCGAAGTTTGGAAAGAAAAATGTCTATGCTAGATACAAGTAGAAATGAGCTCAAAACAATAAATTAGATGGTTATCATATAACGTGTTCATCTCTTTCACCAAAAACAAATCGGGAAAAAACACAGATTCAGATATACATATTTCAGGATAAGAAACAGGCTTAAATTACAAGCTGTTCACATCAAAATGATACACAAAATTTTACAGAATAAAAACAAATACAGTTCTTAGCTCAACATCACACACACTCGGGAATCGTGTTATTGCATTACCTTAGGTGATGATAGTTGCATAAATTAAATTTGTTCCAAGGCATTCATCACCAGATCAAGCCTTTTCTTCTTCTGAACCTGTCAACTTGGTCTGTACTCATTCTAGATTTTTCAGGCTTGCTCGATTTCTTAGACTTGTCAAGTCGACTATCCAAACTGTTTCTAGAAATTTCTGGAACATCCGGTCGCAACTCAAATGCGTCCGCGGGATTGCTACTTTCGGTGGCTTTGTTCTTATTATCTGAATTTAAAGATGATGTTACAGAACCGTTTACTGCTGTTGGATTCGATTTTCCAAGAGACAGTACAAACTTTTTCAGATGTTTAATGAACTCGGGGTAGAGTTCAAGATTGCAATGCCCACCTCCGTTTACCCATAAAGGTTCATACTTTACCTTGCAAAGCTCCGAAAGCTGTTTCCCATGAGAGCAATCTACCACCTCATCTGCAGTACCCTACACATGGAAATAATAGTTATTTAACTTAAAAGTTATATGAAAAATATCTTCAAAAGAAAAAAGTAGCGAAGATTAAGAAGTAGCTAAAACTGCACCAACTATTATGGCACAAAAACAAAAGTTATATGAAAAATATCTTAAAAAAAAAAAAGTAGTGAAGATTAAGAAGTAGCTAAAACTGCACCAACTATTATGGCACAAAAATAAAACTTGAAAGTACTAGTATAGGATTAACAAATTTTTTTTTAACTTTCTGGTTACAAAAATAACTTGCTCGTTCGTAAATCATCTTGCTTTTGACCAAAATAACTTGCTCATTCGTAATATAGTCCCTATAAAACAAAATGTTTATTTGGCTCAATTGCACTGTGTAAGATCATCTATGTCTAGTTTTTCTCCTCTCTAGCCTGAAGCAGTCAATTTATAAGTTATACCTCTCTTCAGCCACATAAACGAAATATGTAATAGCTAAAATTTACATGAAAATATGAACAATGATTGACTTTTTTATGTTTTTTTCTTCAAATCACAGCCATTCTGAAAAGCTAGAAGCTATATATGATCCCACATGAGTCAAGAATTCTTTTTGGTCCCTACTAAGAGTCATAATAGTTCAAACTACGTAATGAATTGATCATTCCCTAACAAGTAGCACTATAACAATTTTGAATACTTCATGAACTGTTATCATAATTGACACACAAGGTTCTTACGTGCGTTAGTTGGACATGTTATCCATTAGGCCACTAAAGCTAACATTTCTTCTTGATCCACAACATTATCATTGACCCCCAAGTCCCATCCTTCAATATATTCGGGTTAAGATCCACATATCCCAGAGTTGATTAAGATTACTCTTATGAGATTAACCAAATTGAGATTAGTTCCTCCTCATGTTTAATTCATATTTCGCCCCTGCAACTTTACTTATTCCTAACTACTAAAAGCTGTTTCTGGCTTGTTGCATTCTCATTATTCAATGTTACTTAGTCCTAACGGCTATTTATATTAAGTAGATAGACTGTAAAAAAGGTAATATAACACGTAGTCTTTATACTTTGTACAAACAACCGTTAAGGTTGAGCTATAAAAAGAAAAATTACTCTTCCTGATGACTACATCTCTCTCAACATCTAACATTTTTCAAGATCTGTTGGCTTGTCATATTCTGTCAAATAACTAGAGCCTGGGGCCTACGTGAGCCTCAAGCCTGACTTTTGTTAATGCACCTGTGATGAGGCATGCACCATAGTCTGCTGATTGACTTTTCTGTTCAGGCTAGAGGAGCGCCTAACCAAAGAAAGTTTATAGTAGTCTATGTTAGTAATGAAGGAACAATGGCAGCTCCTCTTCTTCAGATTCATCCAACCTTCTTATAAATCAATTTCTTTTCAATTATTGAACACAATTTGGGTTTTAGAGTGCATTTTTTATGGATTGAGCTAGACACCACTTAGTAGCATGCCTAGAGCCTTAACCTAGAAAAGGTGCCACACAAAAGTCTCATCATGTCTGGCGCCCTCGAGCAATTTGCCGACCATATCCAGATGAAGTCAAGATATTCTAGAAAAGTCTCTGCTGGTCCACTGTAATACTAATCGTAGTAGTCAATTTCAAAGTGATGAAATTGTTTCTGTAACATGTATTTACACCTCCACACTCCACACATCATATAATCAACATAACGAGAACGAGGGATCGAGGAAAACACAAACGATCTAAGCTAAGGTATAAAACTTACATGAATAACAAGAACTGGACAGTTGACTGCGCCGATTTTGTCAATATTCTGCAATTAACAAATAAGATTATATAAGTGTCAACTGGCAAGATATGTGAATTGAAAATGCATGCACAATAACGTGAATGCTTACCTTGTATATGTCAAACCAATATGTCCTTTTTACAGGGTACAAAACCCTTAACCCAGATAAAATTGGGCTATGCAAAACAACCCCTCTTAAGTTTGGTACTCGTGATGCAAGATCAACGGTAGGACCACTACCAACAGACTGACCATATAGTATTAGCTGTTCGTCTTTAACTCCGTATTTCTCCTTGAGGCATTTATATACAGCATCAATGTCTGCGTATGTATTATATTCAGTCGGCTGTTCCAAGGAAAAAAGCATGGTTGTGTCATATTACTACAGGGCTCAATGATGTGAGCACTTAAAGGGGGAATACAAAATTCACAGATCAACTATTCTGATTTATTTGATTAAGATTCCTAATTAGTCAATGAACCATTCCTTTTTCTAAAGGAAAAGACATTTTGCTTTCAACTTTAAGTGCACACAGCCGATATTGACCCAACTTTTTAGTTACGCCTCTAATCAGGTAATTTCATTTTCCCAAAAATATCAATTTTTCTACAGTAAGAATCCCAGGACGCTATTAGTAATATAATGATCGCGCAATTAGTACTATTGATAGAAAACTCATCACATTCTTGAGAGATTTAGTGCTTCTTAAACTCAACACATTCCTTTAAAACTTTAATTATGCCCTTCTAATTCACCATGGTGGATGAAGGTCCTTTACCAGATCGCAAAATTATGGCATTAATTCAGCAAGTAAAGCAAGGGAGAGCTCATATTTCTATCCGAATTGAACTCATTTCCGATCGGGAATCACCCAAGTAGGTGTGCATTTTCACTAGACGAACACTGCCAATTTATCTATCTTTGCAAAACAATTCATATTAACAAGCAGGTGGAACAACCAGTACTCTAGGCAACAGGGTAGTGAAGCTACACCAAGAGAACCCACATAGAAATTTGAAACTAGTTAAACAAAGACGTTCAATTAAGGAGGAAAGCAAGTACAACAGGAAGCAGGAAGAGCTATGTTGCAATCACAAAGTAAAAACATTTGTGTAAACATATGTCCTTTACACGTCTTATTTATACTAAATCCAAAGGGACGAGAAATTCACTATGCAATCTTTTTTTAAGTCTCATTGGTGCAAACTGCAAACTAGTGAGCCATAACATCTATAATTTCAAGTTTCAAAAAGTAGGCATCTGACCTTTCCAGTGGACTGTCCATAACCCGAATAATCATACCTGAAGAAGATAAAGGAACAAGCAAGTAAAAGAAAGTACACTGTCATCTAAAACATCAGCAATATTCAATTACTATCAATTCAACAGTTGATAAAATCTGCACAAAGATTTTCCATGAAGGTCCAATCATGCATAGGTCAGAACAGCATAAATATTTTTCTAAACCAAATCATTTGCCTCCTATTAGTTTATGCTAATATTAAAGGAACCAGAAAACTATAGTATAATCACCAAAAAATAGTGAAGAATATAGTTAAAAAACTGGATGCTTAGCGGCTTAGCGCAACATAATATCAGTTACATAATCCAGAAAAGGAATGGGGTTAAAAGGAGTAACTCTACAAGATGAAGCATCCAAGATATGCCTATTTGAAGGCATATTTGGAGGTTTTTTAAAACAGTAAACTACTTCTGAATGTAATACCTACAACCATAACTGCTCAGGACCAAGATTTACATTTTGTTTAATATAACTACAATATCAGAATTTTAGTCTTTATAAGACAATCATCAACGAAATTACAATGGTTTGGTTTCTATAGGACATATATATAGTAAATATAGAAAGACCACCCAAAATCTTCCATCTAATCTGCTGAACCCAGCTGGTACACCTTTTCTGTTCAAATATTATATATAACATTAGCTCACAATTACAATGAGTTTGGTAGAACATGTGGCTTTAAATTCATTGCTCATAGTCATAGTAATTAATTTTTCAATAGGATTAAATGTGATAACTATGTCATCTGTTCTATCATTAAGTACGCTCAACATAGATATTATCTTGTTTTTACCTCTCCATTTGAAAATGAATGTTCCACTGTCATTGTTGGAACATCTGGCTGAAGATATAATAATTCTTAGCTTGTTGCTTAAAAATCTGGAGATAACCAATGATGATTCACATTTATTTACTCCACCTAATAATATTTCTCTTCAGATGAAAATAATGTCATTATCATAGTACGGAAACTTGGTCTCAAGCTCAACTATACAGCCAAATGTGATCTCAACACTAGGAAAACAAATTATGAAGTAGCAACGACAAAAGTTCAATCATTATTTAGTAACCAATAAAACTGATCGAGTATAGGAAAAATTCTCAAATTTCTTCGCACTGAGCTGAATCCAATGACTCCAGTAGATAGCAGATACTAAAGAATTTTTTACTCGAGAACTACTCTCAAATTTCAGAACTACATAAAGGAGAAATATTGCTACAAGATAGGAGTAAAGATTCAACATAAGACTCTACAAAAGGCAAGTGTCAGCCGGCCTAGAATAGCATATCGACAGGATGCTGTATTTCATGAAAATATTATTTGCTTTGGAAAAGACCTATGTAAAAGGTTTTTTCTTTTCTTTTCGAAGTAATATGTTAATGAACAAGCAACAACGTACCTCAACGTCCTATTAGACAAACAAAACACAGGTAGCAAATACACTGGGTTGGCTAGATTAAAGGTTATGATACCCTTCAACTCAAGCCTATTGGACGAGTTTTTATTCTAATATCCCGCAATAGGATTCAGTAAAGTACATAAAAACTTCAATTTCTAATACTTAATTTCATCAACAGTTTCCTAAATCTTGTAATTTGGCTGCCAACTGTACTACACAGGCTCTAATAAGCAAGAATGAGGGACATACGATCCTCTATTCTTGAAAAGGAGTAATATTGCACATTTCTTTTTCTCATACTACTGTTTATTGAAAGCACATTGATTATAAAAAAAAAATCATTAGAAACATCTTTGATTGTATAAGCAGCTGACAAACCACTAACATACTAAGTAGTAATCATGAATTTCTCCTTAATTATTCTTTTGTAGCAAAAGTAACAACATAAATTACCCCATGAGATTGACGCGGAGGCGGAGGCTAATCTCAACGAAAAGCTCATACATCTGACCTAAATCGGCGGCGTTACCGTGAGAATAGAGGAGCGTGGCGGTGGCCTTTGGGTGGCCCACGTGCACCGCAACGACATCGTTTCCACGCCGAGTTCTCAGCCTCAAAACGTCAGCGTCACCCCTCCTCGGCACCTCCGGTATGCAGAGAGCTCCGCCGCACGACTCGTCCGCCACCACCGTGTACGACGGAGGGTTCGGCGGATAGAAAGCGAACTTAGCTGCGATGGATGACGTCATACCACCCATTATCCACGTCAGCAGTTGTATTGATATGATTATTCTTCCCCTCTCTGTGGCGGCTCAGTAATTTAACTGCAAAATTCATAAAGTAAGCTTGTAGCTGTATTTTTTTTTTTTCTGACTTTTTTTTCCTTTTTCTTTTGTTATGTAGATCTCCTTTATTCTAAGAATAAGAAAAAAAATTATACAGAAAATTGTGGTGGCAGCGGTGGCGCGTGGGAGGATGAAAAGGGGAGTGAGATTGGGGGAAGTGAATGAGGAATTTGCAAAGGAATCTAGGTGAAGTGTATCTTAATAAATGTGAGGGGAATTTGTGAACGTTGGGGTTTATCGGGTATATACAGCAGTAGATGTAGATACAGTTGCGTCTCTTGACGGCGACTTTTACACATCGATCGTTAATTGGATAAAATAAAATACGTATTTCAGAAACTGTACTTTTTCTGGACTGTGATGTTTTGTTACCGGTAACTAAATGTAAAAAATGATTGAAAGTTTTTTAGTTGTAATTATAGGTGGACAAAATATCTATATTTTATTCTTATTTTGAAGTAACATACATAATTTCTTAGGTGATATCACTATCAATGAAAAGCACTTAAACCGGTAACTAAATGGGAAAAAAAATGATTAGTTAGTTTTTTAGTTGTAATTTTAGGTGGACAAAATATCTATATTTTATTCTTATTTTGAAGTAACATATATACTTTCTCATGTAATATCATTGACAAACGAAAAGCACTTAAACCGGTAACTAAATGGGGAAAACAATGATTACTTAGTTTTTTAGTAACATAGATACTTTTTCTTAGGTAATATCAATCACAATGAAATACATATGGTTCATAAGTCATGACAAATGAGCCAAATTCCAATCCATCTTTGAATAATCTTCATCCAACTTGTGTGTGAAATCCCCCAACCCCACCCACCCTTTAATTATGTAAAATCAGTTTTTGCTCTCCAAAAAGTGCGACCGTTGGAGATTTTCTAAGCTTTTTTTCCCTTCATTATTACTTGGGTCTACCTAATTTTACCAAAAGCTTCTTATTTTTTTCATAAATCTAGTGGCTGTCAATTAGTATAGTGTCATCTTATGTATCTCTACGCTTCATGAATAATCAACACGACCAATATCCTTTAAAATAATTATCATCTTTACTATTTTTTATTACACCGTGCAATTTTACAATTCTAAGATTGAAACTTCAATACCATTGAGACTTGAGAGAAGATTGTTAGAAGAGATTCAGCGGATATTGGGCTTACTGGCCCAAGCAAAAGATTGAATTTATATCGTAAAGCTTTAATTTTGCAGTCCACAACTTTCTTGTACAGGCTTTTGATTCGAATATTCATTTCAAATTTTCAGCTTCATCCAAACCAAATGTGAAAATTATTTAAAATATATAAATAAAAATTCTTTATCTGGCTATTAAATCTTGCACTTTTCTTTGGCGAGTAAGTCTACGTATTCTTATTTATTTCTCGAGAAAAAACTGTACTTATTCTCAATTAATGAAAGTAAAAATTTAGACGAATTTCAAATGATCTACTATAGACCATGGACACTTGTCACGACTTTGCAGTTCGGGTCAAACTCCAAATATTAAATTATACAGGAAATATAAAATTCTAAAATTGCAAAGTGTCCAGCAATTATTAGTGTAAGACCAACTCGTCAAAGAAAACATATCTTATCGTGTTGTTAATCATGATCTAGTAAATTGGATTCGTCTTTTACGATGCTTCATAACCTCAGATTAAAAAGTATCTCTATCCAAGTATAACATTACTTTTTTTTTTTCCTGATATTAATGCAATGGCAATAATAATATTTTTGAGCATTTGGACCATAAAAGTAGGTTTTTGTTCTTTCATGATTTGGTCTAGCATATATCAAAGAAACCCATTTCGTAATCAGTAATTATTCTCATTACCTCTAAAAAAAAAAAACTTTTCTAATTACTGTTGTTCGTTTCACCATGTTTTACTCAAACAATTGGAAAACCATCACAATATAAGAACTCTTTCACACGACAATAATTAAACTGAAATATCATCACATTATATAGAATTCCAATGCTAGCTCTAATTAATACACTTTTCACATCATACTTTCACTTATTTTATACATTTTTAACATATTTAATACCATAATTTCAGTCTCGACACATTTTTCTTTCACCGTCAATTTTTTGAACAAAAACAAACGTTAAGTCACCAAAATTATACGTTTATGTGCCCTATATCATACTTAAAAATTATTGTGACATGATTTCTCGTATCGGTAGAAATCTTTTATCAAAAGCTTTTCAACCATGTCACAACAATTTCCAAGAATGAAATAGGGCATATAAACGTGCCATTTGGTGACTTAAGTACGTGAAAACGAAAATGAATAAATAAAATGTGTCGAGGAGAGGGAAATTATGATATTCAATATATTTTTTTAGAAGACATTCTATTAAATGTATAAAGTAGGTGAGAGTTTGATATGAAAAATTGCAATTTCCTCAATTAGTATTAGGACAATTTTTTCATTTTCTGGTATTTTAATTTACTCAGGAATGGAGACAAGTACAGGTCGCCAAGCTTTCCGTAACAAGCGCTGCCGCAGTGTTGCTGAAAGCAAGCGGGACCCACCACCTCCCCTCACTTCGCGTCTCGTCGGCAGCATCCCTTCCCTCACATTCTCCTCCAACGCCGGCGGCGAGGACAGTACAAATAGATCCTGTAGCTTATTCCTCACCGACAACTCCTTAACCATTTCCGTTGAGCTCCTTTCGTCGTTGCTCCTCCTCCGATCCGGAAACCACCTTCCGGCGCCAATCCCGGCGCGTCCGAGCAGCATACGTAGTGTCTTTCTGCGGCGGAGTTGGATTACTGGGCTAGTTATGGGGCTTCTTGTTGGGCTGGCAGCAACCGCACACTGGATTGCTAGAAACTTGAATTTCTGTAGAGACGCCATTAGAAAGTTGCTCCTAAAAAAATTGAGAAGTAATTAATATATCTAAGGGGTGAAGGGGGAGAGAAGGGAAAAGTGAGATCTGGGCATGTCGACTATAGAAAATATTCTTTCTTGCTTGCTTAATTTATACAGTACTTATTTGGACTGGTCCACTGGAAAGTACTGTATGGGATTGAGTGAAATGCAAACAAATAGAGAAAAGGAAAAGAAAAAGAAAAATAAAAAAGTGAGCTGCAAGTGGAAATGGAATATTTTGAGAATACGGGGCGGGATCGAAAGCTTTAATACTGAAAGCAGTATGGTTCGAGTCTTTTGAGGCTCCGGTCCGGCTCACACGTAGCGGAATTCTGGACCATTGAACCGGTCTCCTTTGGGGCCATCCAACTTCTTCTTCTTTGTTTTTCTTTAGAACAACTTCTTCAAGATCTTCTCTTTTTGGCCACTATAAAACATTTTTTTTGGTGTTATATATAAGAGAGATTTTAAGGCTTCATTGGATAATAATTTGGTTATGTCATTTAAGAAAAAGGTGGGATATGATTGCAAGTGTGTTTGCTATGATGTGTTCGACTGTTTCGATAACTTTCATGTGCTAGTGTCCCATATATATATATATTTGCAATTCAAAAATATCCGGTACAAATTTCCAGGTTCTAGAAAAGCAACAATTTATTAAAAGTCTAAAATACAACAATATTGACAATATCAGCAGTGGCCTGGTTTGTACATTACCACATGACTAATCATTAAAATTTTATATTCAAAATTAGAAATGCGACATTACCCTCTGAATAAGAAAACATACAAAGTGCAACATTTTTTAGTATTCCTTTGAAGCTTGCTGTGGAAACCATGTAACGTAATACATAAACAAATAGAACAATCAAATTGATGGAATAAAAACTCATCTTTATGACACCTAATAACAATTTCTTAGTAAATACAAATACTAATCATATTATTCAGACTGACAAACGGCAATAAGCTCACCTGCTGGAATCAGGTGTCGAGCCACTTGACGGTGGCGTAGCACTACCCTTCAATGGCTCCAATCCATTATCCACCAATATATCAACAATTTCCACTTTATGAGCATTTAAATCTTCATTCTTGATCACTCTTAAAGCCTCAAGCACTTCATCCATCGAGGGTCTCATATCTCTCTCCTGCTGCAAGCACCGGAAAGCCAATTCCGCAACTAAAGTAACCATCCTTCTCAAAACACTATTAGTTTCAAATCCAAGACTCTTGTCAACCAACTCATGCAACCTATGATTTTGAATCTTGTTTATAGCCATATTCGACAAATTAATATCATGCCTGTGCCTACTGGTATCCACAGCTTGTAGTGATGAAATAAGCTCGATTAAAACAACTCCAAAGCTATATACGTCACTTTTCTCCGTAAGTTGGTAGCACTGGTAATACTCAGGATCAACATATCCCGGAGTCCCTTGTGGAGCAGTCGACACATGAGTAACGTCATTTGGAAATAATCGGGAAAGTCCAAAATCGGCAACTTTTACATGGAAATCGTTGTCTAAGAGAATGTTGGTTGTTTTGACATCTCGATGTATGATGTCTGATTGATGGAGATAAGTCAGTGCTTCAGCTGTTTCAATGGCGACATTCAAACGAATAGGCCAAGATAGCAAGCCAGATTTCGCTCGTTTTCCATGAAGATGTTCAGCCACGGTTCCGTTAGGTATATATTCATAAACAAGTAACAATTCTCTACTTCGTTTAGATGTACATCCGTAAAGAACCACAAGGTTTTGGTGCCTTAAACGAGTTAGTATCTCGACTTCGTTCATGAACTGTTCCACACGCTTGAAATTGTTCTCATATAAACGCTTAACTGCAACTATACGACCATCCGGTAGCGCCCCTATTTAAAAAAAAATCTGAGTCGTTAAAAGGCCGGGTTAATGCGAAATTTTACCCCATTTGATTTGCATAATGTTCAATTTACCCCCTGTGATTTGAAAAAGAGTACTTTACCCTCTAATGAAAAATTTAAGGGAGCAATTTACCTCCTTCCAGTGAGTGGAACACCCTCACCCGAAACTAAGTGGCATGAAAAGTGTTGCGTAAAAAGACAAAAGTACTCTTTGGGGGTGGGGGGGAAGTGCTACATTTATCTAACACATGTTGGTAAAGTGCCACATTTATCATAATACAGGGGGTAAATTTCCAAATTATCATAGCACATGTGGGTAAAGTGCAACATTTATCATAAAACTTGTGGTGAAGTGTGATATTTATCATAACACAAGGGGTTATGTGCCACATTTATCGTAACACATAAATAGCACAAAGATAAAGTGCGATATTTATACTAACAGAGGGGGTTAATTGCCACATTTATAAGTTGACCGGGTCAAAGTATAGTATATAAGATGGGTAGTTTTTTCAGTTTCTATTTTCTTTAAGTTTAAAATGTCAAGGAGGCATTGTAAAACTCTTATAAGATCATAGGGGTGCAAAGTGCTCTTTTTCAAATCACAAGGGTTAAATTACGCATTATGCATATCACAGGGGGTAAATTGAACATTATGCATATCATAGGGGGTAAATTGCCATTAACTCTTAAAAGGTCTTATATTTGGCAAAATCGAGTAAAAATTGTATTCGTACCATAATAAACGGTACCAAATCCACCTTCTCCTAGTTCTCTAGAAGCGTTGAAATTGTCGGTGGCTTGTTCGAGTTCTGTGTAGCTGAAGACCTGCACCCCAAAGTAAGAGCTGTCTCTACCGAATTCAGAAGTTGAAGATGGATATGAAGGTATGCTTTTGGTGAAAGCAGTTGAAAGAGGATTGGATAGGTCTTTGCTTGAGGTGGGAGGCGTAATTTCCTTGCTCAAAATTTGGGCAGATTCGAGCCTCTTTTTTCTCCTCTGTTTACAGTACAAAATTAACCATCCCAGGCCAACACCAGCAAGAACTGCACCAGCTATAGGAAGGCCTGGGATATAATGGACACGGTGAAAAAGTTACTCAATTTTACAAGAGGCGAAAAAAAAGATATTTCATTATATTGGAATGAGATCATACCAATTGACAGTGCCATACTATTTGATCCATTTCCTGCAGCAGCCACGGGATCCCGATATGTTAGTTTTCATGATTAGAGCACTTAATCTCAGCATTGTTATATAAGGGGTACTAATAAAGTTTATCTATTCTAAAATCAAGAAAGCAAGAATAAAACAACATAGCCAAACTCGTGAAAAGAGAATGATGAAACATATGCATATTGGTGCTTTATTATTGATATGTCTTCAATTCAACAAACACGAAATTCATTAAAAAGGTACAAATTGCCACAGGTAAAATAATATGTTAAACTCCTTACAGTAGTTTAGGAGCAACGTAAAGAATGTATAATAATCAAATCAAGACACTGAATAGATTATTTTTATAGTTGTCTCTGCATTTCCCAAGCAAGAGCTCACAGCAAAAGCCATAACCAAATAAGAGAAAATGAATATATAGATAAATCAGAATCTTAGGTACCGTATGATGCATCATAAAACTTGTTGCAGCAAAGCATAAATTCAATTAAAAAAATAAGTACTAAATTGCTAAGGAACCGTAATTAGGTAATATCATCACACACCCTCTAACTCTCGACTCTACTAAACGAAAGATTAGGCCTCCTTTCTGAATTTAACAACGTGACAACACTAAAAGGCCAAATCTTCAATTATTAACATTCTTTCACAACCCTCCATAGCATACTCCATTAATCACAAAGAAAATAATCACTCCACATTATCAAACATACAATTAAATCACCAAAAAACCAAATAAGAAACCCAAATTACCTTCTACACCATTAGGACTAGACTCAGGTTGAAGTTCGACAATGAAAGAACATAGGCTGTCGTCACAAATACAAACGGGCCGACCCAAGTCCGAATCATACCCGCATTCCCCACCCAACCTGTTGCACTCAGAACACCATCTCCCATACGGGTCACTATAACTCACGCTAAAACCTTCCATCAAAGCCTCCCCAATATTAACCCTCAAATCCGTAAGCGAATTCCCAGCTGACCTCAACATTGGGACACTAATTCGCACACTACACGATATAATTCCCAAAACCGGGTCACTGGGAACCGGCCCGAGTAAATGATAAGCGTCCGTAAAGTTCAATCGACTCGAATTGCAGGTGAAAAAATTGGTAGGATTTATAGTCCTGACATTTGTTGTGTTGCATCCGTAGAATAAATTAATCATTTCATTTTGAATGGTATTGTAGTTAAAAAGAGTGGAATTGAGGGTAGTGTTGCGGAATTCGGAAGGGCAGGTATTGTTGTAGAGGTCGGAACGGGCGAGAACGAGAGTGTTTTGGGTCGGGTCGGGTTGGAGGATCCGGTAAGTGAGTTGGTCGTGGGTTAGTTCAGTGATGATGTTGTTGTTGCAGGTGAGATGGAATTCGGGTGGGCCGCAGTGGGTGGGGCGGTCGCCGCCGGTGAAAGGGTAGGTGAGGTCGGTGATAGTGCCGCATGAGAAGGTACGGTCGCAGTCGGGATAGGTGGGGGGTTGGGCGGAAGCCGCCGTGAGAAGGGTGGCAGTGAGGATGATGAGGAGAGAGGAGAGAGAGTGAGGCATTGGTGGGTGGTGGGATGGCGAGATGCCATTTTTGGTGAATGTTTTGAAGAGGAAAAGGTTGGGGAATTTTGAACGTTGAATGGTTTATTATTTTTATTTTTTTTATGGAGGCAGCTGAATTTTGTTGACGAAGGAATTGACAACGTTTTCAACGTCATTATAAGTTCAGTATTAATTCATCATTCGTTAACTGGATCTACAAAACAAGTGATTAATGTCATGAAAAATAAAAAGGAATTCACATCTTCTGATATTAAATATTAAGGAAAGAAAGAAAAAAGTCATAAATGTTGGCTAAAGATTTGTATTTCTTCTCCTACTTGCAAAAATAAATGGGGTTGGTATTTGGTAACGTTCCGGTTTCTAGAAATAATAAAACACTTCTTCATTATGTATTTTATAATATTTTTCTTTCTACTTCTAAGTTCTAAGAGGAGTACATTTTTTATTAATTTGGACTGGTGGGTTTCAATAATTGATTTGACCAAAATTCTAGTGATTATAGATCCCATATTTACTATGACTATAAGTCTATAACATAGACGACAAAAACCCAGTAAAAAAATCAACAAATTCTAAAGTGATTTTCATTTAATGGATCCAACACTCCACAAATCACGATATAGATCTAAAAATAACTATAATAAGTAATAAACTTCAATCTCTAAAATCCCAAATCTGAAACTCTAAAAAAAGACACATGACCCAAAATGAAACATGGCCATATCCGCTGAACCAGAGCAAGAGTCCAATTCACACGTATACACACCGGGAAAAACGCAAACTAGGAGTCATATATATTATATACGTTTTAAAATAAAATTGCTGAGCTAAACAAAGCCCATTTTCTTCTACAAAGTCTATTTTGTGACTCTGTGACGAACAGACAAACACCCGCCCCGAGTAGGAGTAGGACAAAATAATTTTCTTCTGAAAATTGCAATAAATGTTAACATCTTAATTGTTCCTTAATTCGGCAAAAGCGATGATAATTAACCTTTCATAGAGGGTCAAATAATATTGATTATTAAAAAAAAGTTCAAATAATCGAAGGTTTAATTAGGATGCACAACTGAAGAAAAACTCAAACTTCAACAAATTTTCAGTCTTGTAAAAAACTCAGGATCAGGAGAAAACTCACATAAAAAAAATCAGTTATACGTACCATCATTTCCAGTTTGAGTATTATTACTACAAGTAAATTCATGAGATCGATCAGCGCAGTGGCAAGCAAACGACGCCGTATCCTGATTATACCCACAAACCCCACCCGAATCCACACAATTCTCGCAATTACTATCATTCGCCGCCCAATCAATCCAAAACCCGCTCGCTAAAGCCCTCTGCAATACAATTAGCGACGCAGTCGCAACATTTGACAAATCACGCGCCGCAAATTCATTCACCGGAACCGAAACCCTGCTTGTGCACCCGATTCCGGTTCCAGAATCCGATACATCCCCTGTCAGGTAGAAACCAGATATTCTCGTTTGGTTCACATCGCAACTTAACTGATAAGGGCTCAGTATTGGTACCGGCTGAGGTTGACTTATTGAACAACCATAGAACAGGGTAACGTTTTGGTCATTGGAATTTGAAGAAAAATCGAAAAGGGTATAATTTAAGGTCGTATTGTAGAGAAGAGTTGGACAATAGGTGTTCCATAAGTCTTGCCTTGCGATCCTGAGAGTTTGAGTTGTGTTGTTGATTTCGAGGACTCTGTATGGTATTGATGAGATGCTGAGTGTAGCAGTTTCGCCTTCGCAATTGAGGTCGAAGCCCGGATAACCGCAAGAAACGGACCGGTTATTACCGGCCCAAAAGGGGTATCTTATGTCCCTTAAGTTGGCACATTGAAAAGGCTGGCTGCAGGTTTGGTATTGTTCATTTTGACAGAAATAAGTTGGGATATATTTTAATGTTATTAGGATTGTGAGGATGAAAAGGGATAAGTTCGGGTTGTGTTTTGGATTCATTTCGGAGAGGAGAGGATGGTTGGAAAAGGTTTAAGCTGGCAAAGTCATTTCGAAGAGGATGGATTTTAATTTGAAATTAAAATAATGAATTTGTCTTCAAAGTCATTTGTGGAAAGGACTTGGAAATGGAGAAAGCTCGCCCATTTTGTGTGGTCTTTTCCAACGTATATAGAAGGTTCTGTTTGAAATGAGCGGCATGGTGACGGCAGACACAAATGTATTTACTGACTTGGTAATTTTGTAGTGGTGTGGAACAATAAATATAGGAAAAGTCAATATACAGGGTGAAAATCAAGTTGATCTCCCTCATAATTTTAGTGCAACTTGCTAGCTTATGATTGAGAACATCCCTCGAGCTGGGAAATGCATCCCAATTCGAAAAAGGGCAACCATAATACGCATCCTACATAAGGGCATCTCCTATATTTAAAGGTGAAGTTGAATTTAGATTTAGAGGGATGAAAATGTCAAGTAAAATGAATAGAGAGGAAGAAAATGCATTTACCCCTTCAATCTTCATCTCACCCGCTTGAAGCGGTGAGGCAAGTCAACTATGCCTTGCCTCACGCGGTGGATTATTAAATTCATGGTATATGGATTAAACAAATTCTTGGTAACCACAGTTTCAGGATTAAGATGTTATATATTCCCATGGGATCGTGGTGGGATATCATTTTGGTATATATGATTAAAAATCATCATATATATTTTATTTTGTAATCTTATCCATCCTTTTTTTTATAGGAATAATATTTTCTTAAATCTTTTTCATACCTCATGGATCGGATAAATTGTTGAATAGTTATGAAGATGGAAAAGAAATTAGTGGATTAAGATGTTATAATTTGTGTACTATTTTTAAAAAGTTAATTTTAGTATAAAAATGTAACTCTTATTTAATAAAACAAATTTAATGTAAATTTAGTAACTATTATGTTGGAAAATTTAATGTCAATATTAAATTATTTTTATTATTTTCAAATCATGTCAATCAAGTATTTAATTGTTGTATTGTTGTGTTTTTTTTAAAAGAAATATTGGTTGTCAAGTATTTAATTGTTGTATTATTGTGTAACAATTTTATTTCTTATTATTAATGTCAATATTAAATTATATCTTATTGTTATTTATTATTGTTTAATTTGTATTATTATTAAGTGAGAGTGAGGAATATGAGAATTGAAATTAAATGAAATTAATAGATTGAATCATTTTAGATGACTTATGAAAAGGAAAGGGGAAGCTGGACTAAGTGATGGGAAACTGGACTTGGGCTGAGGGCATCACTAGAGATGCCCTAAACTCTAATTTGTAGCACATGAATCATTTCTTTCTTTGTACGATATGTCTTTGATAAATATCTCTCCCATGCTCTCAAATACTTTTAAGTAGTTAATGTCTTTAGCATCATAGTATATTTTATCGACGGCTTAACCTAACGTGCATTCGTGATTTTAAAACAAGGCTCGGTATGTTCATTCAGGCTTGTATTGGAACAGAAGATCGGCTTCGCCAGGAAAATGTCACATCAGTTCATAAAAACCTAATTTATCCTCGGGAACTATTTTAGGAGAAATTATTTAATACAACCGCTGCACCACGTCATCAAGTACACGTGGTGCAGCCCATCAATACATTTGGGACATGTGGATTAATAATCCATATCACCCATGTTCTGGCAATGTGAACACAATTTTCTGAATTTTTATTTTTTTGGAACATGGCTAGAATATGGGGTGATGTGGATTATCAATCAACATGTCCCAAGTGTATTGGTGGGCTGCACCACGTGTACTTGATGACGTGGTGCAGCGGTTGTACTAAATAATCTCTCCTATTTTAGGGGAGTAGTAAATGGATGGTAAGTTGGTAACAAACCAAGTATTGGTTGTTTAGTCTAAACCGGTTTAACATGGCCAAGCCCACTTAAATATAGTGAAACCGAGTCTTTCTAATCTAATTATACAATGGACTGGATTCCAGCCCAGCCCACAATAACTTATGTGTACTATAAATGCAGGCCCACAATCCCAGTTAAAGTCCAGCACACTATCTATGTTTCTCCATTCTAATACAAGAAATTGGTCCTCGTCTCTAATCTACTAATCATGCTATTCACGATCAAATGTGTGTATAAATTAGGAGTCAACCAATCACTACTAAAACCCATTGGCATCTGGCAAACATATCTTCCTAACTAAATAAAAGATTATTAAAACACCACTTATCTTCCATTAGTCAGATTGACTTGACCTATACGTTACCTCGAGTTTCCAATGATATATACGGTTAATCTTATGAGAAATGTAACTTGTAATTAAAGCAAAAATCCTAAATTGCGGAGATTGCAATGTTAATTTTGCCATAACTATTCCATCTTCTAAATCTGTTAATGACATTGATTTCGATTTATTCAAAATAATAAGAAATAAGAATATGTATACGTACCCGAGGGGGGTGGAAAGGCTCCGTGAGCCATCGGGCAAGTACGATTAGAAACGTAGGGCGGATCGGGACACAAACAAGTTGTTTGATTAGTCGCATAATCAAATCCACACCTTCCCATTGACTCAATACATTCATTGCAAACTTTGCTATCAATTTTCCATCTAACATCAAATCCCTTAAGCAGAACTGATTGATTCATTTTTGTTTGGTTCAAAGATCCTCCGCCTTCAATATTTTCGTGAGAAACGAGCACCGGAACTGTAACACTAGCATTACATTCTCCCGGCCCCGTATTTCCGGGAAAAACATATACATTATTATTCCCATTACAAGAAGCATGACTAGATTCCGGAAAATTCAAGAAAGGAGGACACCCGTAGAGAAATGTCAAATTTGTGCAGGTATCCGTGTAATCGAAGAGCGAGTAATCTAAAGTCGTGTTGACCATGATTTCCGGACATGTTTGGTCAATTACGTCTTCTCTGACGATTCTCATGGTCTGGTTAGTTTCGTAAATTCCCTGGACTTGGTATGTCGAGTTCATGATATCGATGGTTGTTATGTTTTGCTGAGAATCGCACACGAGTACAAAATTGGGATGGCCGCAATATGTAGGATCGTTTATTCCACGGAAAGGGTACCCGATCCTGGTTATTGTATTGCCACAGCTGTATGTGTTGCCGCATGTACGATAGGATTCCTCAGGAATATTCCATGATACATTATTCGTGGATTGAGAAAGAACCAATGATTGTATGGTGAAAAAGAGATGGAGGATTAGAAACTTTGGAAGGATTTTGGAATTCATGAGAAGAAAAATAAATGATAGTGTGCAGAAGACTTTGTGATCATATGTTTAGGCAGGTGGTTTGGGAAATTGGAAGAAGATAAGTAGAAGTAGTTGGCTATTATATTTCTTTTCTTATTACAATTGATTGAAGTTGGTACATTATATTCAAGGAAAGTGATGGAAAAACCAGAGGTTGTGATATTTACTTAAGAATGATGATGTATAACTATAACATCACGTCCATGGACTAAGTAAAAGATAGAAAAACAAATATTGTTGGTAGCTAATTATTAGAAATAGGTAATGGCTAAGTCCAAAGGAAGAGGAAGAATTGGATGATTGACCAATTAAGTACCTAACTTGGCCCCCATACCTTCTGTAATTGGCTGAGTCTTGTACCCGAAGACCATATATTTTGTTCTGAGTCCCATAAAAAATGTACTAGTAGCTTAATTAGTTTTAAATTAGTTTGTAATTTATATATATCAAGTGCTCTTGTTATTCAATTTTCACTATTAATTGACCCCTAATTATTTCAATCTAGCTAGTATAATATATTAGAAAAAAAAGAGCAATTTTATTTGTGCAAAAGAATATAAATAAATACACACCCAAATGAAGTAAGCACCACCAAGTACATGGGTTGTTGAGCACGGCAAATGATAAAAAACAAAAACAAAAGAAAAGCAAAAAAAACAATAGGGAGGGTTTTTAAGTTGGGCCGCAGAGAGATACAATTCACATATGATTGAATTGTAGATTACCTATGGGCTTTGGGGTTGGGCAGCATGTGAATTTCCGGAATGAACAAAGTTACTGGACAGTGATAAATGCTAATGGGCTGCGGAAAAAGTAGAGATAGGGGAGCCTTAGGGCCTGTTTGTTTGGTATTTCTCAAAATTATTTTATGTTTGAGAAATGCCAAACAAACATGTTATCTATTATCTAGAATAAAATTTTGGTCTTTCAATTTTCTCTAAAGCCTAATTCTTAAAAAAAAAAATTCTCAAAAGTCAAACAAACAACAATTTTCTTATCTTTAAATAAAACATATATAAACTCTACTCTGATTTGACATAAAGTAACATATTTTTTATATATTTTTTTCATAGAACAAACATGATTTGACATAAAATCTTACACTTCTTACACATATGACCTAACTCAATAAAAAAAAATTCACATACTATATTTCATAAATCACTCTCTCAAAACGCAAACAAACATACCCTAATTTTGGATCCTTAGACAACAATCTGAGTTGCCTAAGGTTTGAGCCGGCACTAGTGTGAACTTCGGCCAGTGCTGCGAGTTCAAGGTTGATTCCTTGATGCTATTACATGAGCTTGAATGAGCGTTACACATAAAAATCAACGATTTTTAAGAGCGATAAAATGTATCGTTTGACCTATCGTAAAACAACATAAGCAATTACTAATTAAACCTAGTCATTAAAAATATGATTTGCAAGTTCCACCTTTTGTACAAATTAAGTTGTGAAAAATTTCTGCCTAAACCTAGTTTTTTATAGATCATCATAAAATTTTATAAAAATATTTAGTGAATGCACTAATTTATTCATAATCTATGATAGATCTGGTGTAGACAATAATTTTCCTTCAGTTATATATATGTTATTGTAACTCTATAAGTCATATTTTCATTAATAAATTAATAAAGTTAATTATCATTTGCTTATGAGAATTGCAAAGTGTAGGAAGTCCACTTCGACTGCGCCTAGTCAATGGGGGCCTATATTTTGTTGCCATTTCTTACCTAAGTTAAACTAATAAAATTCGTCATTCATTTAGACAACCACGTTTGTAGTTTGTCTAGACGTCTAGACTCTAGTGGTTGGTTGAAAATTAACGAATTTTATATCAATAGTAGGACGAGCTGGCAATCACGATCGATCTTCCCGTTTTAACAAATTAATTAATGATTTTGGATTTTTGTCCCATAATTTAATATTTTTTTAAATATAGTTTTAAACTAATTACTAATTTTAATTTTTCGTCCCAAATATATTAACTCGTCGAATTTCATCTCATAATTTACCATTTTGCATGAAATTTAGCCCCATTATTAAATTTTTAATTTAATGGAAATGACTGTTCAACCTTATAACTAGTTTGAGACGAATTCTGTAACATTAAATAATTGTTCATATTAATATTTGCCACGTCATGACACGTAAGCAGCCATATGGCAATTTAATGGACAAATGCCCAATTTCCATCTCATAATTAATAGTGAGATATATTCTAAAAAAATATTAAATTACGAGAAATTCTAATTTGAGACGAAAATTTAAAATCAATGATTTGTATGAGACATTTTCTGCTATAATCTGCCATAGGAATATTTTGACTTAGGCTTCTTTGATTATATGTAGTATATTTTGTATGCAATATATAGTTCCTATATTTTACAGCCACATGTTAGCTCAGTCAGAAGAGTTTGATAGTTGGTATGATTGATCTAGTGATAGTGAAATGAATTGTGTCAATAATGTGAAGGATTCATGTTCCAATTGGAAGAGTTTTCCACTTAATATGTCCAACGTGGATCGAAAAAGATTAAATTACGAGCAGTGGTCAAATAGTTCCGTAAGGCATTGCCAAAGAATAAAAGATCCATTTGCCACCAGACATATTTCTCAAACTTTCTTGAGTCTACAATTGTCAAATATTTTCACGGGAAAACAAAAGTTGAAAACTTTAAACTTGAAACAGTTGACAATCATCCATCATCATTCAACTTTCATGTGTTGTTTCTTCCAAACACCAAGTATGACAAGGAAACATGAAAAGAAAAATGGAGGCCATAGATCATCAAATGGTTAGTTCATTAACGATCCCATGAAGTTTTCTTTCCAAGACTTCAGAACAAACTTGTCCCATCATGTGGTAGAAAGACATGAGATCGGATAACTGTTCTGCCGACATTTTCCCCATCACACTCCTAGCTAACTTCTCCCTCTCCTCGTTTAGTTTCAATCTTTCAAAGTATGAAGAAGCATTTCTTACAGTTGCACCCATCTGCTTCAATCTTGTCTCTTGTTGCAGACTCAGAGCAGTATTCGACTATAACGTAAAATAGATAAGGTCTAATTAGTAAATAAAGTGCTAAAAGATATAAAACCATATAAAGATTAAGGATCTCTTTTGTAAAATTGCATAGTTTAGAGATAATGTATAGTAGATATGATTTGTAGCAAAACGTGAAAAATTCATCATTCTTGAACTGATTGTGACCATTTATATATGTTGGTATTCTCATAAACCATACGCAATAATAGGTAATGAATACATGTGCAATTTTGTATCGACATAGATTTATATATTAAAGTTAGTTATACCTCAAGAAACTCGGCTCCGGCCTCAAGTTCGGAATCTTTGGATGACTTCGTTCTGTAGCTTCCTTGATATATGTTTCTTGCAATCGAAAAGCTCTTGACTATGATTTTCCTCTTCTTCTCCATTTCTCCATCAAGCTTGAGAGCTTTGGGTACACTTGTCAAGCAGTTCAGCTTTTTTTGATAGGCAATTACTGCCTTAGCAAACTCCTGCAACAATTCCACAACAACAATAAACATTTAATACTCATATTCTACCTAAAGTATACATAAGCATTCAAAGAAAAAATGCAGACATATACTGCAAAAGATTAATCAATTGAGCACCTTATAAGCAGAAGGGCATCCAGGATAATCAAACTCTTCAGAATCCGGTCTTCTCATCCTTTCTGGATGAAACTGAAGTCCCATTATGAACTTACCCTCCTCGGGATTATAAGCATCTGGATCATAAAAGCCTTCGACCAAACCATCCGGAGCAAATGCCATAGGCACAAACCTCTGAGCCAATCTTTTCACCCCTTGATGATGATAACTATTAACAAAAATTTCCATTTCCGATTCCTCCAAAGAATCACAAAACCATCTATGCAAAGGGGTGTTCTCTACAATGCTAACCGGATGCCTATGCCCATCGTAATTATCATAATCCATATGCGCCACTCTCTGATTTTCAGGCACATTTCTTGTAAGCTCTTTACCAATATCTTGGTAAAGGGTACCCCCACACGCTACATTTAGGACTTGTGATCCCCTGCATATTCCCAAATAAGGTATGTTTCTCTCTAGGCAGAATTTTGCTAGTCTCAATTCAATGGTGTCCTTTTCTATGTCGATTGCAGTGTCACTTGCGTGTAACCTGCGAATTTCTTCTAATTCCTCTGCGGATAGATTTGAGGTTTCGGCTTCGTAGAGAGATGGATCAATGTCTTCTCCTTCGCAAAGAAGAACACCGTGAATAGGCTCAAAGCTTTCTAGCAACATGTGGACTCCGGTAACTCGGGGAACGATAACCGGTACCGCCCCATAACTTACAATGAGATCAAGATGATATTCCCCTGTACAATCATTACAATTATGCCTCAGATTAACATACAAAACTTGAAAACTTTTTTATATAGTTATCTGTAAACAATTATTTATCCATCAATTAATTATACATATACGATTGAAGTTGACTGTATGAACATAATTGACAAAATTATGCATGCAACCACAGTATTAGCTATTGGTGAATTTAAGTATACATTTTCTCATCACATTCAGTCATTCACAAAATAATACTAATAATAATTCTCTCTGCATTTGACTTAAACTTGATCTGTAACCAATTCATAGAAAATAGATCTCCAAAGAACAGAGTCTGTAATAGAAACCCACCGAATCAATACAAAGAGAAAAACTAAATTATGGGATATTTGGGTTATTGGTTTATATATATGCAGAAGAATTATGATGAAGAATTGGTTACATACCTACAAAATCCACAAATTTGTTCTTACGAACGCATCTTCTGGATACAATAAGAACCCTAGGCAAGATCACCGAGAGATCAGCGGCCATAAAATTATTAATTAGAAATCAAAATCAACAATCTGTAAACTTTTCTGCTAATGCGAGAAATACTCTATAGTATATTTTTATCAGTTTAATCTATTTTATGTGAGAGATTAAGAAAAGAGAATGCGGAGAAGTCTAGGCGCCGCGTCTGGTATATATATCCACAATAAGTAAAAATTTAAAAATTAATCCAAGATCTAGGGTTAGTTATTACTAATTAATCCAAACGAATAATATGGATTAATATTAGTCCGTAAAAACAAACACGTGGACGGCTACCTTTGCCAGTTGCAGCTCAGGCGGGTCAAACCTGACTAGTTTCTGACCTGGCACAGCTTAAAATAGTGTAAAAGGCCGGAAATACCCCCCATGGAAACTCTATCCAAGTTCCAATTTAATTACGAGTTTTTTATGCTAAAACTTGGTGGAGGCTTTATCCAGTGACGTATTTGCATGCATGGAACTTGGACACTTTATACATATTACATACAGTATTGTTGAGATTAAATTTATTTCAAAAGAAAAGATAAGCTAATTAATTGCGTTATCTAAATCCAAATATAATTAATATTTGTCATCAGTTTTTATACGATATACCTTGCCTGGACATAATTTCAATATTTTATTTTTTATGTTATTCTTGTGGATTAATTTTCCCTTTTAGGTTCCATTACCATCATATAAGTAATGAATTTTCTTCTTAACTTTTTGGAAATTTTAGAAAAAAATTGGATTTTTTTGAATCAGAAAACTTGTTGAATTAGAAAACATTTTTCATTTTAATTGACTCAGAAATAGAAACTTTTAGGTGTTTCCGATGAAAACGTATTAAAATTTCGATCCATGCTATTTTGTTGCTAGCATTTACCAATTCTGGCGGTGAAGTAATTTTTTGCATCTAGTTTGTTAAGTAATCATAAAATTAGTTAGACTATGTATGATTCTTGAATTTCAGTGAATAAAATGATATGATAAGAAAAATTTCTCTTGCATTCAATATTGATGAACTGTTGTGCTTCGACTCTTGTTCATAGACATTATCTAGAATTATTAGAAAGTTAAGCTTTTAGTTATTAAAAGAAAAAAGAAAAAAAGCATGCTAAAGACTAAAGTTGTTGAGTTGACTCATATCCTTTCGTCAAGATGCTGATTTTAGGGCCTATTTGGCCATGTTTTGGTCTGGTATCGCCGGTCTAGCGAAATTGATCGAGCAAAAACTCTTTCGAATACAGTTTGACAAAATTCATGAAACTCATCACAAATTTATTTAAAAACTCACATCCAAACTCTTGAAATTTATATAATATTGATTTGACGTTTACCACCTACTTTCTCTCTCAAACTCTATAAACAAAAACATTGATTTGACACCTACCATCTACTTTTTTTCAATGTTATTAAAACCCAACCGGCCCGGCCGGTCCGACCGCGAACCCGAGGTTGATCCACTCCGGTTTACCCCATAAAATCACTTGACTCAAAAACCAGTTTGAACCGGTCCTGAACCGGTCCAAAACTGGTAAACCGGAGAACCAGTTTGGACCGGTTCAACCCGATCCTGAATTTTCCTTTTTTTTAATTTTTTTTAATGTTAAAAATAAGTTAAAATTTATTGTAGAAGGTGGGTTTTGAAAACCCAACCTCTTGCATGAAACATAACTTCATTACCATTTGAGCTACATCATTTTTGTTACATTTTTAGTACAAAAATTTATAAATATTAGAAAACGTGTAGCTAAATTTATTTATAAATTAGATTATGATAATTAACTCAAATTAACACTTTACACATTATCAATGAAAATTAATACTCAAATAATAATTTTTTATTAAAATTTGTTCTATAAGATATTTCTTTCCAATATTATTTTTAGGATAAAGAGTGACAAATTTTGAAAGTCAAATCGATATATTATAAAAATTTATTTTGAATATTAGACTTTTATACATAATCATATTTTAAAATTTATTTAATATCCTAGTTTGTTGTATTTTTAACATACACTTTTAAAATTTTATAAATAAATATAATCATATTATATTTATATGAGCTTACAAATTAGTATCACATTATCGTTATGATATAAGTTAGAGAATTATTATATGATTTAATTTAAATCTAATCTAAGATTTTGTATATTTGAAATCAATTGTAGGATAATGTTTAAATTTTATGCATATTACATATACTTTAAAATCAATTATATTTATTATATCATTATGACGTCATCCGGTCCAATTAGCGATTCATCTGGTTTGACCAGTAAAACCAGTGGCCAATTAGCTCACCGGTTCACGTTCCGGTCCGATTCTGAAAACATTGCTTTTTTCCCCAACACCAATATCAAATGGGGTTTCAGCTTTAGCAAAACCAACATTCGAAACATAACCAAACAGGGTTTCAACGAAATCACCTAAATCATTTTTCAAAACCAAAACCCGCAAAATCGTTCCAGAACTCTTTCAAATAGGCACTTGGATTCTACATGTGAAAATTTACATGTGCAGGTATATATTGATCAAATATCAATAATAAATTAATTAGTGCGTCCCCTTGACTGAACCAAGAGGCAACAATGAACGATAATTAATTGATTAATTCAGAACGTGTTTAAACTGATTAATAGAAAAGAACTGAACTGATTAATAGAAAACAACTTCGTTGAAAACATTGAAAAGTATTATTTTTTGAATCAAGGAAAATTGAAATAAGGTGTAGTTCAGAAAACTATTTTTTTACTTAAACTCTGTATTTTTTTTTTTAATTTAATAACTTTTTTTAAAAAAATTCCAAAGGTTTTTGAAACGTTTTCGAAAAATTCTCAAAAAATTTCCAATATTTAGCTGACAGAATTAATACACTCGAAACAAAATTTCGATCCATGAAAAAGAAAATGATACAATTAATTGATTAAATAATTCAAACTGATATGAATATTAAGGGCCATTTTGGATGAGTTTTGACCCGGTTTCGTGGGTCTCGGTTTAAAAAAAATGATTTTGGTGGTTTCGGTGAAACCAATAAAATTTCATTTGGTTAGGTTTTTTATGTTGGATTTTGTGACTCCGAAAAAGTTGAAATCTCACTTTAATTGATTTTGGATGTTAGGGTGTAAGGAAAAGTAGGCTGTAGGTGTAAAATCAATGTCTATTATAGAGAATTTGGGGGAAAAATTGATGAAATGTGTCAAATCAATGTTTTTTAGTTTCAAGAGTTTGTGTGATGATTTGTGGTGGGTTTTTTGTATCTAACAAAAACTCATTTAAAAGAGTTTTGACTCAATTTTGTGAAACCTTGTATCAAAACTAAAATCCTTCCACATAAAGCCTAAGGAAGATTCTTAATTGAGGTTATTTCTTGGAACAGTTACAAGTATTAGTCCAGGTGCCTTTATAAACCCTTGTGGCATTATCTTGTACACACTTTAGTTTTTCATTGTAGCTTGATGACTTATAAATATCCCATCCAATAATTCACTGGTAATTCTCTAAATCAATAAATTGTTAATATTTTATATGTCATCCAGACACGTACTGCTAACTGTTAATTATTTCTTTTTTTAAAAAATCCATATTGTAAAAGACAAAAGTACAATAATTCGGTAATAGCATCCAGATTCCAACATTAAGAATCAAATAATAATACCCAAGAAAGCTACTTCAATAGAATATGAAACACAGCCAAGAAAATTCAATCATCATTACCTATCGAAAATTTTTGCAATAACATTGAGGGAAAATTCTTTGTCTATCCATTAGAAGTTACATTCAATCACAAAATAAATATATCGTATTTGTAATCTAGTTACTTTATATTCGATCAAACTCAGCCTGAAATATAATTTTCCCAACATTGAATTGTGCTATTTTAAGTACCAAGAATCCCGTTGTCCTTTTTTTAATTAGCAAAATAATTTATCTCAAGCCCGAGTACATAGTTTACAGAAAAATGACAATTTTATCCCATAAAAAAATGCTAAAACATCCATATTAACTTTAAAAAATAATAATAAGACTCCTATTAACTTTAAAAATTGACAACAACGTCTCTGTTCAGATTAAAATTGACAGTGACCTTCGTGTTGATTTAGGAAGAATTTCAGATGGAGTTCTTTAATTAGAAAATACACAAGTGAGGTTTTAGTTAAAAAAAAATAACACATTTTTTTCTTTTTCTTTTTTCTAATCTAATTCATCCATCTCACCAAAATAATATCTCTTCAGACACTAGCTCGGGTTCTCGGGTCTCACAAAACTCAATCAGGCATCATTAATATTGAATCTGACACCTATTAATATTTTTTTCCCACATTATTTATGAAAAAAAAAGATGATTTGATATCTATCATCTATTTTTTATCCAAATCTCAATATCCAAATGATATTTCAACTTTTTCAAAACTATAAGAGTCAAAATCCAACACTCAAACATAACTAATATGTGATTAAATGTTTTATGGAAACATCCCAAACTATTTTTTTAAATCGAAACTCGCGAAAAGAACCGAAACAACACCCTTCCAAACAGTGCCATTAAAATTTCACCCCTCAAATTCTCTCACATAGTTCATCCCATTTTTTTCACTTCCCATTATCCATAATAAATAACAGAGTGGCGCATTCTACTGTTTTAATTGGTGAGTTTTCTCTTTTCCGTTCCATTACTGCTATAATTATCGAGTTAATTCAGGATTTCTTGTATCCATAATAAATAACAGAATTGTTAATTAGGTATTCCTTTTTGCTATTTTTATATTTTTCCAAATTAATGTTAGCACTAAAAAAGTTGTATCCCAATTCCTTTTCGTTTTCAGTATATCCTTTTTTGTTTTCAGTGTTAATCAAATGATATTTTGATTTTTGAGCTTGAAATTTGTGGTTGAGCTATTGATTTGATTTGATTTGATCACTGGATGATGATGTTTTAGTTTGTAATGATAATCAGAATTGATGAAATCTATTCGGAATTTGGTTAATGTATTATATTTTCATTTAATTCTTTGATAGTACTGATGAATTATATTTCTACTCTATATTTTCATTTACAATAGCTAGCTACAAAAAATTTAATCGATTAAAGATGAACTAAACTGTTCACAAATCTACGCAATAAGGGAGGGACTAACCACGTTTTGGCTGGTAGCAAATTTGTTGATGAAAATGACTCATTTATTTTTGTTGCATATACACTGAATGCAACAAAGTATATTTATTACTGGAAGAAAGCAAGAAAAACAATCCAAAATTAAAATATTTTAAATATTTCATGTTGATTACATATGATATTATCTAAACTTTCTTTCTCTCCAATCTCCAGTCCAGGTTGGGGTGTAGATTTTAACACCGGGGGGTGTTTACGCCACAAGCGGAAGCAACCTTCCTGGCATTTGGAGAATTAACGTACGGCCTCAGGGAGGGGTTTCTGAGGTAGCCGCACAAGCAAGGCTGCTGCTCCCTGAGCTTTCCACAACACTGTGGTGACGGCTGTCCTCCCCCTGTTATCGCTCCAAGGCACGAGCTCAGTTCCAGCGGGCTGCAATTCACCGCACCTGCATCCTGCACCTCCACCACCAGCACCACCGCCAAAGCCACCAGGCACCAGACACCAATCGAAGCAGAGTACTTGTTCATTTTCGATTTTAGATCTTTTCTTTCAAGAGAAAGAGAAGAAAATTTATATATTCAGTGTGTGTAGTGATTGAGCTAAAGAAAGGTGTGGTTTTGGGGGTAGAAATGATGCAGATTTATAGGACTTGGGTTGGGGTAGGATTTATTAGTGGTGGTACCAATTTAAGTAGTATTAGTCATAAAAGAAAAATACAGAGAATAGAAAAGTCAGGAGGTGGTCGAAAAGTCCTTAACAATTCCTCGTTGTTGACCGACTAAGAACCTTCAAAGCGTGTCTCTAAACAGTAGTATCTGTAGTAGTACGGGCCCTCTAATTACAATGGGCAATCTCAATTTCTTGTTCTAAAAGGTGAAATCGCTCATCTCGGGCGCTCTTCACCTCCTGCCCGATGGGATTGTGAGAGGAGGTAAATCATGGTGACTCAACCGGTAATAGAGGCTGGGACCAGTGCTCACTGCGCACAAGGAGCCCCCTCATTTTTTGAGAGGTTGCTCCACACTGTCGCTGGTAAGGTTCGATCATTGGTCTCCTGTTCCAAATTCCACCTCTGAAACCAGTTGAGTTGCCCATGCGGACAGGCAATCTCAATTTCTAATTCTATGGCCCAACCAACATGGCCTTCTACAATTGAAACAAATCACTGCCAGGTAGGTAGGTCCTCACATTCATGACCCACACCTAATATTCTCGGTCTAAATGCGGCCACCAAGGCCTAAATCCATGCACTAGACAGACCATGTTTTTAAAGTAAAAAAATCCAAAAATCCCAATTTAATGTCATCTGCATGGCACACATGATATTTCTAGTAAAATATAAATTTTATAATCAAATAGGACATAAAATTGACATTGATTATACAATAAATGACTTAAGTTGAGAATATACCATAATAAATGAGTTGAATGACCAATTTTACAGCACAACTACTTTAGGAGGTCCATTTGGATGAAATGATTTGAAATGAAGAGGGAAATCTACTCATTTGAAATATCTTGTTTGGATAAATTTTTTTACAAAGAATTTCAAATCTATTAATTTAAAATTTCCTATCATACCTTATAATTTTTTCTATGTTTTAATTCTTGCTCGTTATTTGTTATTGATATCGGGATAAAATTGCATAAATTTATTTGGGACAAAATTATAATTTTTTAAAATTGAGGGACAAAAAGTGCAAATTCGTATTTCAGGAAATCAGGGGCAGAATTGAAAATCTAAAAACTGGGTTAAGGGACCAAAATTGCAAATTCAGATTTCTGATAATTCTGGATTGAATTGGAACTCTGAGTTTTTCTAAAAACTGGGTTAAGGGACCAAAAGTGCAAATATGAATTCTTGACAATCAGGGACTGAATTGAAAATTTTAATCTTATGAAAATTATGGATAAAATTGCAATTCTGGGTTTTTAGAAATATGGGGTCAAATAGAAATTTCTAAAAATTGAGGGACCAAAAGAGAAAATTTGGGCGAATTGAAATTTTTTATTTTTCAAAAATTATGGACTGAATTGTAATTCCAAGTTTTTCAAAAAATTTGGGGTCAAATTGCAATTTCTGAAAATTGAGGGACAAAAAGTGTGAATTCGGATTTCTGAAAATATTAGGCCGAACTGAAATTTATAAATTTTATGAAAATTCTTAATTGAACTGCTATTCAGGGTTTTTCAATTATTTGGGGTTAAATTATAATTTCTAAAAATTGATGGACCAAAAAAATCGATATATGTAAATAAGGTCCTAATTGAAATATGAAAATTCTAGGTTTTCAAAAAGCTAGGGTAAAAATTGCAGTTTCCAAAATTGAGGGACGAAAAATGTAATTCAAATTTTCTGAAAATAGGAGTCGAATTGCAAATGTTATATTTATTGAAAATTCTAGATTGAATTGCAATTCTTTTGAAAAACTGGGATAAAATAATTTTTGAAAGTATACAATTTGGATTTTCTTTTTAAGTGAATTTCAAATTACTATTTTGGTTTCTCAATGGTTTAATCCCTTTCGAGGCGCGTCGAACACATAAAGTGAGAACAAATTTCATATTACTAGTTTTAGGAGGAATATTACTAGTTTTAGGAGTAATTTCAAATCGACTTAAAATCGGATTGAAATTCATTGGACTAAAATCTAAGATTTCGAATGAAAAAATTTAATTTTGTATCCAACTAGCTTGATGGATTTGACAGGGAATTTCAAATCCACCCAATCCAAATTCATCCATTCAAATCAGCCCTAAAGGATCAAAATTAATTTTTGCTGATAAATTACGAATATGCCTTGGATAAAAATCTAATAAAAAAAAAAAATCTTACAAATGTTACTCCCTCCGTTCCATAATATCTGTCATTATAGAGAATTAATTTTTTTATTTCAAGATATATGACTCTTTAGGATTCCAATGTAATATTAATCGAGAGAATTTCACTTTTGATACCATAATTCTACCTACTTTAGGGATTTGATACCATAACTTTTTATACCGACACATTTGATACCATAACTCAAATCAACTTTGCACATTTAATACTTCGGTCAAATTGGAAACAGAATTGTCACAAGAATGTCACGTGGCCGTTACAACTTTACACATTTGATACCGTAACTTATGTTGACTGATAATTTTACCCCATAACATTTCAGGTTACCAAAAAATCCCACATCTCCAAATTTAGTGACGATTTTAGTCCACATTGTTGCCAAATTTTCAAATTGACTCGAATAAGACCACGTGTTGACCAATTTAGAAAATTTTAAATCTGAATTTGGGGGGAGAATTGCAATTTTGGTTGACTGATAATTTTTTTCAGGTTACCAAAAAAGCCCCACATCTCCAAATTTAGTGACGATTTTAGTCCACATTGTTGCCAAATTTCCAAATTGACTCAAATAAAACCACGTGCTGACCAATTTAAAAAATTTTACTTATTTTATTTAAATAACTAATTTAATTTATAAACAATATTAATAAATTAAATAAATATTCTTTTTACATTAACATAAATATCACCAAAATTAAGAAAACATATTATTTTTAAATATAAAATTTATATAATAGAATTAATCTATTTAATATTTATTAAAATAATAAATTATATAATTCAAAATATTTAATATTTATTAAAATAATAAATAATATATAATTTTAATTTTAAAAAAAAATCACCACCCCACCCCTTCCCCATCCCCTCCCTACCCCGATTACCAGGCCGGCAGCCTGCGGCCTGGGTCTTCGGTCCCAGGCCACCGCCGGCCTGGGATCTTCGGTCCCAGGCTACCGTCGGCCTGGGATCCTCGGTCCTTGGCCGCGGTGGCTTGGATCGAAGAACCCAGGACGACGGCTTGGGTTCTGTAGCAGTACATAACCCAGGCCGTCGGCGGGATATTCGGACCCAGGCCGGAGGTGCCATGGGACAGAACACCCAGGCCGTTGACGGCTGGGAATCGGGGGGTAGGGGGGAGGGGTGGGGTGGGGTGGGGAGGGGATTTTTTTTAAAAATTAAAATTATTTATTATTTATTATTTTAATAAATATTAAATATTTTGAATTATATAATTTATTATTTTAATAAATATTAAATAGATTAATTCTATTATATAAATTTTATATTTAAAAAGAATATGTTTTCTTAATTTTGGTGATATTTTTGTTAATGTAAAAAGAATATTTATTTAATTTATTAATATTGTTTATAAATTAAATTAGTTATTTAAATAAAATAAGTAAAATTTTCTAAATTGGTCAGCACGTGGTCTTATTCGAGTCAATTTGGAAATTTGGCAACAATGTGGACTAAAATCGTCACTAAATTGGAGATGTGGGGCTTTTTTGGTAACCTGAAAAAAATTATCAGTCAACTAAAATTGCAATTCTCCCCCCAAATTCAGATTTAAAATTTTCTAAATTGGTTATCACGTGGTCTTATTCGAGTCAATTTGGAAATTTGGCAACAATGTGGACTAAAATCGTCACTAAATTTAGAGATGTGGGGCTTTTTTGGTAACCTGAAATGTTATGGGGTAAAATTATCAGTCAACATAAGTTATGGTATCAAATATGTAAAGTTTTAACGGCCACGTGACATTCTCGTGACAATTCCGTTTCCAATTTGACGGAAGTATTAAATGTGCAAAGTTGATTTGAGTTATATATGGTATCAAATGTGTCGGTATAAAAAGTTGTGGTATCAAATCCCTAAAGTAGATAGAATTATGGTATCAAAAGTGAAATTCTCTCAATATTAATCACTCATTTTCCAATTTAGCCCATATTTTATACATCTAAAATTTTATCTTATTTATTCCAATACAATATTAATTAAGAGTATAATATACATAATAAAAAATTCATGCTATTTATTAGTTTTTTTTATACACGTGCAAAACACTATAACAACAAATATTATGTAATGAATAGAGTAATTTTCTAGCGAGTACTCTTGACTCATTCCATCGACTCTAAATAAACAGACTATATATATGACTATCCTATATAAGTGAGGAAAACAATCCAAATTACTTTATTTTATGACTCGTTTATTTTCTTTGTATAGTGAACGCAGTGCAGTACATTTTATTACTGGAAGAAATTAAAGGAAGAAAAACAATCCAAATTTCTTTATTTTAATTATTTCGTGTTGACTACATATAATATTATCTAAACTTTCTCTCCAGTCCAGGTGTTGGTGTGTAGATTTTAACAGCGGGGGATGGTTTGGCCACAAGCGGCAGCAACCTTCCTGGCATTTGGCGAGTTAAGGTACGGCCTCAGGGAGGGGTTTCTGAGGTAGCCGCAGAAGCATGGCTTCTGCTCCTTCAGCTTTCGACAACACTGTGGCGACGGCTGTCCTCCCCCCGTCACCGCTCCAAGGCACGAGCTCAGTTCCAGCATGCTGCAATTCACCGCACCTGCATCCTGCACCACCGCCAAAGCCACCAGGCACCAGACAACAATCGAAGCAGAATACTTGTTCATTTTCGATTTTAGAATTTTCCTTTTAATAGAAAAAGAGAAGAAAATTTATATATGCAGTGTGTGTAGTGATTAAGCTAAAGAAAGGTGTGGTTTTTGGGTGGAGAAATGATGCAGATTTATAGGACTTGGGTTGGGTAGGATTTATTAGTGGTGGTCGTAGTATTACTAGTAGTCAGTCGGAGTCATCAAAGAAACAGAGAAAGAGAAAAAAAGTCATATACTGTATGAATATGATTTACCTTTGTTAGGCAAGGACGACTTTGTTATTTGGTTCTTGACTTGTAACAATTCCTTGAAATTACGTTGTTGACTATGAACCTTTGGGTCTTGGTCCGTCATAATGTGTCCCTCTGATTACAATGGGCAATCTCAGTTTCTAATTCTATGACCCAACCAACTTGGCCTTCTACAATTGAAACAAATTACACGTAGGTAGGTTCTCAAATTCATTACGACCAATAGCTAATGTTATCGGTCTTAATGGGGCAACCAAGACCATATACATTTCCGGCAAAAATTACATTTGATAAACTAAATTATCTGACTTGGACTTGTAAGTCTAAAGTCAGAATTTAAGATTTTTAATTTTTAAGTGTCACATCTTGTTTTACGATATTTCAGGCGAAAATTAAATTTCATGGTCAAATAAGACATAAGTTGAGAATGTATCAAATTAAATGAGTTAAATGACTAATTTTGAAACACTACGTTAGCGGATAAAAAATAAAATTTTGTTAGTGAATTACGAATACCCCTGGATAAAAATCTCGTAAAAGAAATTAATTCTTCTTAATGTTAATAAAAAGAAATTACGAACCACGTTTTCGCTGGTAGCAAATTTATTGATTTTTGTTGTAGATATACAAGAATGCTAGAGAGTAAATTTATTAATGAGGGAAAAACACTTTTGATCCCAAACTTTATCCCAGAAAACACATTTGGTATCATACTTTGCAGAAAAATATATTTGGTACCACAATTTAGAGAGTCTTGACACATTTAGTTATTCTGTTAAATTTTGGACGGAATTTTCGCGCGTGACTGTCACGCGCGTGTTAAGTTCAAAATGGTCACGAGTTTTGCACGTGATAAATCGGTCAAAACACTTTTGGCCCCAAACTTTATCCCAGAAAACACATTTGGTACCATGCTTTGCAGAAAAACAGATTTAGTACCACAATTTACATACTCTTGACACATTTAGTGTCAAGAGTATTATAAACAGACAACAGTGTATCCGTTAAATTGATAAAAATCACATATAATGAACAGACAACAGTTTCTCTAAAAGATTTGATAAAAATCACAAAATATACTTAAATCATTAAAAATATTCTTAACAAAAGTACATTGAATACCTGACTTGGTGCATTTTGATTTGCACTTGTATCCATGGATCAAAATTTCGTTTCGAATGTATGTTTCGGAGAGCCAAATATTAAAAACTTTTCGAGACTACTCGGAAATATTTCGGAAACACTAAGGAAAATTTGTAAAAAAAGTTACAAAATTTAGGAAAATAACAAATAACAAAGTTTAAGGCAAATAAATAGTTTCGGAACTACATCTTGTTTTCGTTTTGCCTGATTCAAAAAGGGAAACTTTTCAATATTTTCGATGGAAAAAATGAAAATTTTGATCGGTGCTTGTATCAACATTGGAATACAAGTGCAAGTCAAAGTGCACCAAGTCAGGTATCCAATGTACTTTTGTTAAGAATATTTTCAATGATTTAAGTATATTTTGTGATATTTATCAAATCTTTTAGAGAAATTGTTGTCTGTTTATTATATGTGATTTTTATCAATTTAATGGAAACACTAAATGTGTCAAGAGTATGTAAATTGTGATACTAAATCTGTTTTTCTGCAAAGTATGGTACCAAATGTGTTTTCTAGGGTAAAGTTTGGGGCCAAAAGTGTTTTGACCGATTTATCACGTGCAAAACTCGTGACCATTTTGAACTTAACGCGCGCGTGACAGTCACGCGCAAAAATTCCATCCAAAATTTAGCGGAATGACTAAATGTGTCAAAACTCTCTAAATTGTGGTAACAAGCCTATTTTTCTGCAAAGCATGGTATCAAATGTGTTAACTGGGGTAAAGTTTGGGAACAAAAGTCTTTTTAACACCTGGGGTGTAGATTTTAACACCTGGGGTGTTTACGCCACAAGCGGTTTCCTGGCATTTGGAGAGTTAACGTACGGCCTCAGGGAGGGGTTTCTGAGGTAGCCGCACAAGCATGGCTTCTGCTCCTTGAGCTTTCCACAACACTGGTGACGGCTGTCCTCCCCCTGTTATCGCTCCAAGGCACGAGCTCAGTGCCAGCGGGCTGCAATTCACCGCACCTGCATCCTGCACCTCCGCCACCAGCACCACCGTCAAAGCCACCAGGCACCAGACACCAATCGAAGCAGAGTACTTGTTCATTTTCGATTTTAGATCTTTTCTTTCAAGAGAAAGAGAAGATATTTTATATATTCAGTGCGTGTAGTGATTAAGCTACAGAAAGGTGTGGTTTTGTGTGTAGAAATGATGCAGATTTATAGGACGTAGGATTAATTAATGGTGGTCGTGGTACCAATTTGTGTAGTAGTTTTATTTATTAGTAAAAAAAACAAAAATAGAGAATAGAAAAGTCATGAGTCGGTGGAAAAGTCGTGTAACAGGTCATCTATATGAAATTATATATGGATAAATGATTATCAATATCAAAATTATATATGGTGAACAATCTTTTAACTATTCAATTTTAGCTATTCACCCAGTCATCATCTAAAATTTTAAAATTATTATATTTTATTCTTCCTCCAATATTAAAATATAAATGACATTATAAATAATATTTTATACGATCTCAAGGTCTCCCAAATGATCCTTACCAACAGTAAGAAGAATTGTGCAAAATAATAATGTCTCAATAATCTAAAACGTACAGAGTTCTCAACTAATATAGAGTCTAAACTCCCTAGGCTACCTCCTAACTAATAAAACAATAAATATGAAATAAATACTAATAACTAGAAATACTAATAAGAGACCCAATTTAGCCCTTGTAACGTGGGTTCGGTTTTGGTGCATGCTGGCTGCGCCAAACCGTAACAGGATGGTTTGGCCACAAGCGGCAGCAACCTTCCTGGCATTTGGCGAGTTAACATACGGCCTAAGGGAGGGGGAGGGGTTTCTGAGGTAGCCGCACAAGCATGGCTTCTGCTCTTTGAGCTTTCGACAACACTGTGGCGACGGCTGTCCTCCCCCCGTCACCGCTCCAAGGCACGAGCTCAGTTCCAGCATGCTGCAATTCACCGCACCTGCATCCTGCACCACCGCCAAAGCCACCAGGCACCAGACAACAATCGAAGCAGAATACTTGTTCATTTTCGATTTTTTCTTTTCAGAGAAAGAGAAGAAAATTTATATATGCAGTGTGTGTAGTGATTAAGCTAAAGAAAGGTGTGGTTTTTGGGTGGAGAAATGATGTAGATTTATAGGACTTGGTTTGGGTCGGAGTTATTAGTGGTGGTCGTAGCATTACGTACTATTAGTCAGTCGGAGTCATTATAAGAAACAGAGAAAGAGAAAAAAAGTCATATACTGTATGATTTACAGTACCTTTGTGAGGCAAGGACGACTTTGTTATTTGGTTCTTGACCTGTAACAATTCCTCGAAATTACGTTGTTGACTATGAACCTTTGGGTCTTGGTCCGTCAAAATGTGTCCCTTTGATTACAATGGGCAATCTCAGTTTCTAAGTCTATGACCCAACCAACTTGGCCTTCTACAACTGAAACAAATTACACGTAGGTAGGTAGGTAGGTTATCAAATTCATTAAGACCAATAGCTAATGTTATCGGTCTTAATGGGGCAACCAAAGACCATAGACATTTCGGGCAAAAATTAAATTTGATAAACTAAATTATCTACTTGGACTTGTAACTTTAAAGTCAGAATTCAAAATTTGTAATTTTTAAGTGCTACGTGCTTGTTTTCCAATATTTCAAACGAAAACTAAATTTTATGGTCAAATAGGACATAAATTGAGAATGTATCGAATTTAAATGAGTTAAATGACTAATTTTAAAATACTATGTTAGCGGATTAAAAATGAAATTTTGCGGGAAAATACGAATACATCTTGAAAAAAAATCTAATAAAAAAAATTAATACTTCTAAATGTTAATCACTTTGTATAGTTTATGTTATTCTATCATTAATATATTTTCTAGTACTTTAAACTCAATGACTATATGATAATGTGACTTAGAAGGGGCAAACCTCAAGAATGATGGGGCCATGATCCCCCGAGAAAATAATTATGTATACCATATATAGGTTATGTGTTGTCATGAAATTATTGTTGTCGAAGTGGTTAGATGTCTTATGTAAGAACGAATGTTTAGGGTTCCAATCCTTTGTACCTCCTTGTGGCGACTTAATAATTGCATTTTTTGGCCTTTTGATTAACTTTTTTGTTTTAGATTAAAATCTTTTTTCTTCATCTTGGCCAAGTGGTAGATAGATATTTATTTTGGTGATATACTTATTTCTTCATTTTTCACCCTAAGATCTATTTAGTTTTTCCTTTTTTAAATTGTTAAGTAATTGATGTTTTTTCTCATGAATTTTACCTTTGTGCAAACTTTAACTTCCTTAATCTATATTAAATATAATTTTATTGAATTATGAGATCATAATTCAATTGTATATTACACATATATATTAGTGTGACATTCGACATTTACATGACTTGGTTAAATAATATTAATTTATTTTTTGATCAATTGGATTGCATCTTAAACATTTATTTTGAGTGTTTAAGAACTCGTGTTCTTGAAATATTGATAATATATTATTTCATTTTTCTCTTGAATAAAATTATTGAAGTATTACTTTATATTAAGTTAATTTTTATCATTTTATCAAAACATTGAAAAGATACCAAGCTTTGTTACCTAAAAAGCTCGTCTATGTCTGCGGCTGAGTAAATTGTTTATTCCTCGAATGAAGCAAGTTAATTAACACAATCTAAAATCACAATTTATTTTATATTTTATGAAAATATGGTAATTAACAGTGGGGCATGGTTACGCCACAGGCGGCAGCATCCATCTTGAAATCGGGAGAGTGAATAAACGGCGTAAGGGATGGGTTTCTTAGGTAGCCACAAAAGCAAGGCTGCTGCTCCTTTAACTTGGCGCAACACATCGGCGATGGTTTTCGTCCTATCATTAACGGTCCAATGCACGCCGAGCTCAGTTCCGACGGGCTGCACTTGACCGCAGCTGCAGCATCCTGCACAACCAACAATAATGCCATCAAGCACCAAACACCTGCGTTTGCCACACAAGACTTCTTCATTTTCGATTTTATAATACTTTTTATTTTAAAAGAGAGAGAATAATTCAGCGCAATTGTTCTGAAGAAGTGTGTAGTGGTTTTATAAGTTAAGATTTTTGTGCTTTGGGGTGGAGAAATGGTGCATATTTATAGGACAGGAGAGGAGAGTTAAAAGCGAACATGAGATTTCACTACAAGAAAAATGGATTTTAGTGACAAAATATTAAGTGATATTGTTGAAATTGTCACTTTTTGCATATATTTAGTGATAAAAATATTAGTTTTGTCACAATAATAATAGTGACAAGTGCAATAGTGACAAAATATATCTTTAAGTTGTCACTAATGGCTATTAGTGACAAGTTTATGGAACTTAAGTTGTCACTATTGATAATTAGTGACACCCTTTTAGTGACAACATAGTGACAATAAATATTGTCACTATAATTTTGTGATAACTTTTTAGTTGTCATTTTTGGGGTATTACTAAATGTCAATAGTGACAATTTTTTCACATTTCTTGTCACTAGTGTGTCTATATACATTACTTTAGTGATAATATTTAAATTCTTGTCACTTTGTAATTTATTATTTTGTCACTAAAATTTAAATTTTTTGTAGTGTTTCTTTACACATAATAAAAATAGGTAAAAAATAATATATAGGTATTTTTGTATTTTATAGGAGTGGATGGAGATGCCTGAGTTGGTTGAGAGATTATTATGTACTACCACCAATGACGTGGAAAATAAATACAGAGTCAAAAATTAATTTATTAACACATTAATAGAGTGAGAGTTTGAAATTAACTTTACATGTATGTATTTTATTTTTATTTTTTGACTTACCGAATCGAGCTTGTGACGAGTTTGAAAGTTATCTAACTATATTATCCATCCAAATTTCATTTTTAATTGTGTGAAGTCGACTACGCTCATTTTTTGATTTACCAAATTTGCTTTAAGTCATAAACATGTGGTAATATGAAGATACAAAAAATTCAATTATAAAGAGAAAAAGTGAAATTATGCAATAGTTCATTTCATCACAAATTAATTTCTTTATATATTATTGTGAATTACATACCAGGCGGATTATACTATTATATAAAACTATATAATTAATTCTATGCTTGAAATATAATAGGACAAAGAAAAAGAAGTTAAATAATAAAAGAAAAAAGGAAAACAATAATAATATATTAATAAGAGAGAGAAAACAATGCATTAATATGAGAGATAAAATTGAATTGTCATAAAATAATAATATGGTGTGTCACGGGGATTGAGAATTCCAAGTTTTATGATCTTGACTAGAAGGGGTAGATTAGAAAATTAAAAAAAGTTGCTCTGACAGCAACAATATGTGCTCTGACAATATCGCTAGCCTATATTATATTTGTAACCGATGAGAAAATTTAGTAACGGACGAATAGAATAAATTTGATAGTTGGTGAACTGGGATTTATTGGGGTGATGCCAATTTGTGGATGAAGTTTGTATTTATGGTCCTTGGGAAGGGAAGTCTTAGGGTCTATTTGGATGGGTTTTGGCTCGGTTTCGCGAGTCTCGATTTAAACAAATTGGTTTGGGTGGTTTCGATGAAACCTTTGAGACCTCACTTGGATTGAGTTTGGATGTTGGAGTTTAGGAAAAAAATAGGTTATAGGTGTCAAATCAATGTCTTTTTTAGTGAAATTTGAGGAAAAAAGTAGATGGCAGGTGTCAAATCAATGTTTTATAGGTTTTTAATGGTTTTATGGGTTTGACGAAAACTCATTTGGATGGGTTTTGGCTCGATTTCGCGAAACCCACGAGACCGGGCCAAAACCCATCCAAATACAGCCTTAGGTTCTCATAAAAAGTAAAAAGCAAAAAGCAAAAAGCAAAAAGCAAAAGAAGGAAAAAAATATCATTTTTTTTTTCAAATTATACATTTTACATCAAGTTTTCTGAAAATACACATTTGATATCATCTGTGTTTTAAGTCACCCATTGAACTCCGGCCCTGCAGTACTGCTCAAAACACAGATGATGGATAGATAGGTTCTCGTATATATTGAAGGGTGTAAAACTTGTTATTTACATTATAAATAGCTATATCCAAATGGCAAGATCTAAAAAAAATGGCAAAAAAATATTTTATTCAAAATTTGTATCACATTTTAGTGTTAAGTGATGGGTATGTACAAGTATATGTGTGACATATATAAGAAAATAATAGCGGTATACAACTATGTCACGAGTCTGATAGTACATGATTCATCATCAAGCATCAAAATAAAAACTAAAAAATTAGACTTTACAGAGACATGTATTAAACCTTTGTACATTTTTTTTTTTTAAATTTGAGAAATTGTTCAATTATTTCAGGATTTCTAATATTGGAATTCCCTCATTTTTTAAAATTACGGAGTATTAGTATTTCATTTGGTTTTTATTCTTTAATTTCATCATATCAATTATTGTATTGATCCCTTTTGATTTCATTAATGCTTTGGTGTTAATAATTAATAAATTAAGATTAAAAGAAACATTGAAAGAAAAGAAGCAAGTAGTAACACAATCCAAAATTGTACTTTAATTTATTTATCATTAAACATATATATACTCCATATTTAATTAACAGGTGGGGATGGTTATGCCGCATGCGGCAGCAACCTTCTTGCTATTGGGAGAGTCAACATATGGCTTAAGGGTTGGGTTTTTTAGGTAGTCACAAAAGCAAGGTTTTTGTTCTTTAAGCTTGTCGCAACACTGCTGCGACGGCGTTCCTCCCCCTGTTAACGCTGCAATGCACGGGCTCAGTTCCATCGGAGTGCAATTCACCGCAGCTGCATCCTGCACCTCCGCCACCAGCACAACCACCAACGCCACCAGGAACCAGGCGCCAATGCTGACCGAAGCAAACTTCTTCATTCTAGAGAAAGCTAGAGAGAGAGAGCAATTGTTCTCAAGTGTGTAGTGATTTTATTATAAGCTGAAGGAATGTGTGCTTTGGGTGGAGAAAATGGTGCGTATTTATAGGACTGGAGAGTGAACTGCAACAACATTTTCTGTGTTATTTTTAATTGGTAGAAAATTTTGGTGTGAATTATCTATCACATTTTTGTGTTACACATGTAAATATATTGACAAATGTACAAGTTTTAAATATGTAAGGGTCCACATATATATACTTGAAGAGTGATTTATCACGTGACACCCAAGTGAGATAAATGATATTTTCACAGAAAATTCGGATCTTCTAGCCCCACTTTGGAGTCACGTTTTTTTGTCACACAGAGATTTTTTGACAATTGTTCAAATTCAAAATGTATACAGACCCACACTCACATTTGAAATGTGGATTCATCATGCGACACAAAAGCGTGACATCAAAATGGGATAGAAGATATTTTGCAGAAAACTCTCTATGTTAGCAAAACTTTTTTGTGTTAACAAATCAAAACCAATTACACCTTCCGAGTTTGCATTGTGTTATACTCGTTGTTCGTGCACAAAATTTTCATGATTTGCAGGGCAAGCGGCAAATGTACCCGACCATAGATGGATTTTTTGGAATTAAAAACTTAAAAAATTTACAATAATCTCCACACGACCAACTGTTCATTTTAAAATGAGTTTAATGAACTAATAAAATGGTAAAACATTGGTCAAGAAAAAAAGAAGATAACACGGGATTTTCTTTACTAATAAAATAT
Source organism: Penstemon barbatus (assembly GCA_003313485.2). Lineage (NCBI taxonomy): Eukaryota > Viridiplantae > Streptophyta > Magnoliopsida > Lamiales > Plantaginaceae > Penstemon > Penstemon barbatus. The sequence goes on from CM064878.1 coordinate 11,415,078, forward strand.
ATAACACAAAGAGTAAATATTTTTGTTAATAAATATAACATATTAAAGAGGGTTTTTTTTTTCAGTTAAAATAATACGAAGTTGTTATGCATTTTACTGTATGAGTGGATGAAGACGAGTTTGTTGAAAGATTTCTCCGTGCGTGACGAATGATGTGGAATAATATACGGATGGAATTTAATTTAATTTAATTTATTAATACACAATGGAGTGAGATTTTTAGATTAACCACCTTGAATTTAAAGACTGAATATGATTCAAAGTGCATGTTATTGTTATATCATGTTTTTGTGTAACGTATGTAAAAAAAGTAGTAACGGATGAATAAAATAACTTTCGGAGTTGGTGATTGGGATTTATTATGGTGATGTCATGAATTTCAGGGTGAAATTTGTATATATTAGAAAATAAAATATTGGGCTGGGGTGATTGGGAGAAAAGAAATGAACATATGTCAAAGTGATCCATTGATACGGAGTAGTCGCTTTAACAATCAAACTATCAAGCAGCTGGTGTGCAAATTAAAGCTTGTTTTAGGGTGTACTGTACAGAACTATTTATTATTTTAGTCGCTCGTGGGTTGCATTTTCGCGCCGGACCATATCTATAGGTTATTTTTTTATCTAATTTACAGCTTGCTTTAAAACTGATATGAAAATTTAAGGAAGTTTCTCAATTGGGGTCATTTCTTGGGACAACTATAAAGGCCAAACTAGCAATACTATAAAATATGCGTGTATCAACTAAATATTTGATTTAGAGAAAGAGACTAATTCACGAAAAATCAAGTTCCAATATTTAATATAAAGGAGGTTCTTAAGTAATGTGTCCAAAGTGACTAAATCAAGTCTAATATTAATATACTCTTGGGAAACAAAAAAAAAAAAGGAAAGAATAGAATATCTGAATATGTAGCTGATGAGGCCTTATCCAATTGGTTAAGGATGAGGCTCCATGATCAGGAGGTCATGTGTTTAACTCCAACAAATGTGGGTATTTTCTCTAGTTTCATAATACTAGTAATTACTAATTATCTGAATATGTGTACCTTAAAAAGAAACAAGAAACAAGAAAAAATTGATTAAAAAAATGAAAATTTAGTAAGCAAATTACGTACTCCGTGAGTAGAATTGAAAATCAAATCATGTTACTCTATAGTTAGCTCGAGCATGTTTGAGCTCGGTTAATCATATTAATCAAACAAGCTCTTGAACATTATTTTTTGTTTGATAATTTTTGAAGTTCAGCTCGAGTTTGACTCCATAATAAAAGATTGACAGTACATGTATAAATATCAAGCTACTCGATACTCGGTTCGAACTTTGTTCGATAAAAACTCATTCGAACTCAGTTCGATTAACAAATCAGACCAAGTTCAAACACAATTTCAAACTCGATACAAAATTAAAATTAAGCTTAAACAATGTATCGTTCGACACTACTTGACTCGTTTACACCTCTATTTATCAGTATGATTTTACTGAATTTAGTTAGACGTTCAAAAAAGAAGAAATTAGATATTTTATAAGACACTTTTTGAAAGAATTGGTTGAAATAAAAATTCATCTTAATTAGAAGCACATAGTTAAGTGTCCTAATCGATATGACGGAAAAGAACAATACTTAGTTAAATGTCCTTATCAATCTAAAGTACAAGTTCATAATTTTATTATTATTATTATTTATTTATTTATTTTGACAAAGAAAAAGGTTCATACTTGCGCGAGTGTTTTTTTCTTTCTTTTTATTTTTTGGTAATTTAGGTATATTTTAATTAGTAGGGGAGAGGGTTTAATTTCTTAAACGTATTATATAGGAAAATATTTGTAAATTATTCAAATCTCAGAACATTTTCTTAAATCACGTTTGAAGTAAGATGCTCATTTATATATCTTACGAAATTTAAAATAAGAAAGAAAGAAAGAAAAACATTAAAAATGCATATCATGATTTCACCACAACAAATTATGTAATAAAGTTTTTTTTTTCTCCTTCTAGCAAACGAGATCCAATGTCATGAACTCATGATATCGCTCTCCATCAAATTAACTTTTAGGTAGCAAGGAAAAAAAACAAAGGGACCTAACAAATTACAAAACAAAGATTGAAAATATAAAGACGAAAAAAAAAAAAAAGGTAAACTTCAGTAAAGTGAATATGTTTAGTTTTTCATTTGAGCGAAAAATAGCAGTATCTTTTCATTTTGGTATAATAATATTCCCTTGAAAGTGAAAACGATTTTTTTCCCATTTTGGGATGAATAAAAGCATATTTTCAATTAATTAATAACTCAATTATTAGGTGAAGTTTAAATATTATTATATTCAAAATCACTATATTGTTTATTAATTTTGAGTCACGATGTCTCACAATCTATTTAGAGAACTAGTATATAATTTATTTATTAATTTTGAGTGCTTCACATATTGATTTACCGTCATTGCTAAATAAAATTATAGGCAATAATTAATCAAGTAAATTAAATACATTTTTTAAATAAATCAAATTAAATATATTTTTCTTGTAAATTGACTTTTTCTATAAATTTGAGAGAAACGTATTTTTTGTTAATTTTGTTCATGCATGTAATGTTTAAAAATTCTTAATTATAAGTATAATTTCAATAAAAATGATTATGTTGATCTACCAACTTTTCTAGTACTAGATCTTAACACAGTTCATAGTTAATGTTCATTAAGTATTACAATTGAAAGAAGAAATGAAGTGGCACAATGGAAATTACATTTTATTTATTACATCATCGATCATGAGTCATGCATAATTATTCATTACAATTAAGAGATAATACTTTATGTATTTAACAGTTGGGGATGGTTACGCCACAGGCGGCAGCAATCTTCTTGGCATTGGGGGAGTCAAGATATGGCTTAAGGGATGGGTTTTTTATGTAACTACAATAGCAAGGCCGTTGTTCCTTCAGCTTCCCGCAACACTGTTGTGACGGCGTTCCTCCTCCTTGTAGCGCTGCAAGGCACGGGCTCAGTTCCGTCGGGTTGCAATTCGCAGCAGCTGCATCCTTCACCTCCGCCACCAGCACCACCACCAACGCCACCACGAACCAGGCACCAAAGTTGGCCAATGCAGACTTCCTCATTTTCGATTTAGGATTTTAAAAGAATGTGGGTACGTGGTGATTTTATAAGCTAAGGAAATGTGTGCTTTTGGGTGGAGAAATTGTGCATATTTATAGGACTGGGAGAGTAAAATATCATGATATCTTCAGTGTAGAAATTACTTAATTATGTTCTTTTCGGCAGCATTTATTTATCTATTTATTTTTATTTTTTTGTAAATAAGTTAAAGATATTTGTCCAACTCCGAGTTCCTATTGCATTTCCCTCGCTCTGAGTGCAAATATTTCATCATGATTTGCATAAAAAAAAGTGACAAATACATATACCTTAGACTTAAATATGGGCTAGTAAGCTAATAAAATAAAATGTTAACACATTTTTTTTCTCATAAAATATTAACACCCAAGTGTTCTTCTAAAAAAATATACCGATATAACGGCATTTTGATATCAGAAACCAAATTCCAAGGAATTCAAAAAAAAGGAAAAGTTGACTCTATGTTCAACATATCACACCTAGCAAGGTGGGTGGGACATTATTGGCCCAATTGAAAGAGTGGATTTCAACCTTAGGCTAATGAAGGTGAATAAATGAATTGGGTCATATGCGTGAGGTGGGTGGGACATTTTCAGCCCAATTGAGATAGTGAGCTCCTCTCCGTTGCATGTGAATATGAATTAAAGAATTGGGTCATGTACTCGCACATATGACCCATGAAATTTTTCTTTTTAACTTTTGTGAGGGTTCCAAACACGATTTTTTTACAAATACTTAATAGTTTTTTTTGCTTTTAATAATCGCGATTTTGAGGCAAAAATTTCATTTTTTTTTCTTCCTAATCACGATTTCGTGGCAAATTCCTAAACGTGATTTTGGAACAAAAATTCTTCTCTTTTTTTCCGAAAATTCTAATTGCGAATTAGGAACAAATATTTTTAGAAATAATTATTTTTTAATACTCTTCCTGGTCATGATTTTCGGGGAAAAAAAAAATCTTGGTCGTGATTTTAATTGCAATTTCGGAACAATTTTTTTTTCTCTTTTTAGTTTTTACTTTTTGAAAAGCGATTAAGGAAAATAATTCCAAAATCATGATAGGAAGATTTTTCACCCAGATTAAATTTTTTTCCTATCTTTTTATATTATGAAAAAAAAAATTCAATTAAAATTCATAAATCCGTGAGTGAAGCTAACTCTCTCAATTGTGCTGAAAATGTCCCGAATTTTCTTCAATTTTGTGACTTAAGGGTAAAATTGAGATCCCGAAAACTTATGGAACATACTTATCAACCATCATAAGTTATGAGACCAAGTTTACTTTTTTCCTTATATATAAGTGAAAGGCAGTAAATTGTTAATTACTTGAAATTAAGATGCAAGCAACACAATTTAAAATTACATTTTATTTCATGATCATGAGTTACTACTTACTACTCATGATGGTTATTCATAAAGATCTATATATTTAATCAACAGTTGGGGATGGTTACGCCACATCTAGCAGCAATCGTCTTGGCATTGGGAGAGCCAACATACGGCCTAAACGCTGGGTTTTTCATGTACCCGCACAAGCATGGCTGCTGTTCCTTGAGCTTGCCGCAACACTGTGGCGACGGATTTCCTCCTCCTTGAAACGCTCCAAGGCACGGGCCCAGTTCCGTCGGGATGCAATTCACCGCGGCTGTATCCTTCACCTCCGCCACCAGCATCACCACCAACGCCACCACGAACCACACACCTATGTTTGCCGCACTAGACTTGTTCATTTTGGGATGACTATGATTTAGAGAGAAAGAGAACTCTGTAATGATTTTACAAGCTAAAGAAATGTGTGATTGATGTGTGCTTTGGGTGGAGAAATGGTTCATATTTATAGGCGTGGAGAAATGAGATGAAAACAAATTCATTTCTTTTTATTGAAAAAAAATAAAAAAACAGTTAAGATTAAAAATGTTTCACATTAATTGAAAAACAAGAACAAGTTACTTTTATGAGGTCCTCAACAATTTTCATCTCTTGAGCTAACGGTTGAGTTTGAGTAAGGCCCAAACTATTAAATGGATTTAGTCCAAGTCCATGTGAAAAAAAAAATAAGAAAAATCATATATATTAGATTTCACAAAAAGATCTTTATGGTATCTACACCCTTCGAACTAATATTGTGCCTTACTCGTTCTATGTATGAGTATTCTTCATGATTCGCATGAGAAGAGACTGACATATCCTTATATGTTACATATTTTTCTTCGTAAAAATATGTTCACCTAAAAAGTTGGGATTAACTCTCTTGCAGTCAGCTCTTAATTTTTATATAAGTTTAGTAAGTTAATTAAATGATAGCACAATTTTCTTTTTTTCTAATGAAGTACTAAAACACACGGTTTTTCGTTAAGAGAGTTTTCTGTCAGTGGAGGCAGAAATTTGGTGTAGTTGGGTTGAAGTTCTATAATAAATTTAATAATTCAAGTACAAAAAGAAAAAAATCAATCAAACAATTAAACTTAAATTTATATTTCATTTACGAGAAAATATATGAGGAGATACGAAAATAGAAGGTGAAGTTTGACAAAAATAATCTCCAGAAGTTACTTTAGTTATATATATAATACTCCGATAGGACCCAAAAAAATCCAAAATATATATGTATTTTAATTACAATTTCAAATGACACTAATTACATCTATAAATGACAGCGCCATTTTTTGTTTTTTTAAATCGGTCCACAATAGCTAGAGACGGAGCTAGATCAAATATATTTTCTTTGGGGGAGGGGGAATTCGTATAGTAATATACTATTAAATAATAATAAAAACGTATAATAAAATAAAATTTTATTTCTCTTGATTGTTATTGAGAAAGAAATAAAATTAAAAGACCAACTATTGAGAAGGATAAATAGATTAAGGGAATTATTTTTAAGAAAGAAAAAAGACTATAAAAAAGTAAAAAAAAATAAAAAAATTTCCCAATCTAGGTTTCAAACCAATCAAATGTAAATTTTATGTGAAAGAAAACTAATATAAAATAAAAGAATAATGGTTAGAAAATAAAAAAGACTTTAAAAAAGGAAGACTTATGTAGCAATTAGGAAGACTTATGAAGACTTTAAAAAAGGAAGACTTATATTATACTCCCTCCGTTTTTTTTTAATTGTCGCTTTGGCAACTTTTGTTTGTTTACTTTTATTTGTCGCTTTAGGAAATCAACGTAATTTCTTCCAATTTTGCCCTTATTTAATGATTCTTTTTATGATTGTAATAAATGTTCTAATCATATGGTGAAAAGGGTATTTTTGGGTTTTTGCTTTGAAAAGGTAGTTAGTTATTGCATTCCTTAATTTGTGTGCACCAACCCAAAGCGACAATTAAAAAAAAAAACGGAGGGAGTATCTCCTATCCACTAAAGTTATTACGAGGAGAAAACTGTTACTCCCTCCGTTTTTTTTACTTGTCGCTTTAGGTTGGTGCACACAAATTAAGGAATGCAATAACTAACCACATTTTTTAAGCAAAAAATCCAAAATACCCTTTTAATCAAATAATAACATCATTAATTAGCATTTATTACAAGCAATAACAAGAAGGGTAATATTGGTAGAAAACAATTAATTTTACATTGAAATCCTAAAACGACAAATAAAAGTAAACAAATTTTTTTTGCCAAAGCGACAAATAAAAAAAAACGGAGGGAGTACAATAATTATATAATGTAATAATTTTGAGTGGGGATGTAGACATCACTAGGCTTTATGTGGGTCCGCCGTTGAGAGATTTTACAAGTGGAATTAATTTAATTTATTAATACACTATGGAGTATGGAGTGAGATTTTGAAAGTATCCCCTTCATGACTGTAAAGATTAGAAATGACTTTTTTGTGTAACGGATGAACAAAAGTTATTAACGGCTAATAAAATAATTTTCGGAGTTGGAATCTACAGTACTACACTACATTCTGTGGATGAAATTTGTAGTACTATTTTTTATCCTCGGGAAGGAAAAAGTTAAGAGCCAGGCTAGCTAGCTATGTGATTTAAATCTGGTTGATATCACATGGTACGAGGTATGCATATTTTGCCGATTGGGTGGAATTATGGTGGACAGGCCCATTTTTAAGTCGGTTATGAAAATTTTGTTGTTTATATGGGTTTGAAATCAGTCTGATTCAGGCTAGCTGTAAAATAAATCGGATAAACATGATACTCCAGTTTTAAACCTTTTTTTTCATGGTCTTTTATTAGTATTTAGTTTTTGGTCAATTAAACATTTGTCCATTAATTCCCTAAAAAAAAAAAAATTCCATTAAAAATGTATCTCTGTCTCTGAAATTTTACTTATTTCTTTTTTTAAATGTCCCAAGATATTACTTTATTTCTATGTATGGAATTATTTTTATTAAAAATACTCTCTCTCACATAGATTTAACATCACTAACTATCAATCATTACATTTTAGGGCAAATATATAAAATTTCAAAAGTTTCATTTTTTCAACTCTTACCTAAAAATAATTTCCAAAAGTGGAAGGATAAAAAAAGGCCAGTGAAATTGTCAGAGCAAAATTATCATATTTCCAAAAGTGACCTTGTTATTAAATGTTCTGAATGATAATGTTTGCTAAGTTTTAAATGACAGTTCACTAATTAAGAGTTTCTAAAATTAATTGTTATTAGCAAATTTGTTTCTTCTCTTTTCTCCTAAATACATAAAGTTCACCATTATTGTACTGAATTCCTCCACCCATCTTAACACTCCACTCATCAAGCCAACTGGAAATACAAAACTATTTCTTTTTTAAATTTCACTTTACTTGGTTTCATACTATTTGCTACAAGAAATGGTTCAACATCTCTTAAATGAAGAGGGTAGATAGAAGGGGAAGGGGGGGATCATTGTTAATTTAAAGATTGAAAATTAACTATATGATTTCATCTTCACCGTTGATTTGTACGAAAAATTTAAATTGAATAAATATTATCTCGATGAATAAGGCAATATTTTGTTTTCAATTAAAAAGAGTTGTCAGAGCAAACACAATTACTGCTAAAATATTTTTTTGATTATGATTCATTTACCCTTCACATTAATTATAGAAACTAACAAAAAAAGTAATTACTATTTCATATCTCTTCGCATTCCTTTTCATGGCTTGGTGGGAGTGGGAAGTTGTTTTTGTCTCTTTCATCCACCCACAGTGTCATCACGATCTGTGTTTCTTTAATTTATTAAGATGCCGTTTGGCCTCACGATTAGACAGTACAAAATAACGTTTGGTATCTAAAAGAAAAAATGGCACCGTTTGGCCCCTCAAAAATTAAAGTGCGCTCACGATTGACAAGCTGAAAAACAAAGGTCTTGCAGACTTGCTTTTGCCAATGCTATATATTTATTTTAGACAATAGTCTATTTTGCCCTCACAATATTTTTAAAAATCCAAATCTAACCTTGTTTTATATATTTAAGTAGCTAAGGGCTTGTATACTTTTTGCCAACGCATAGTGTTTTCCCTATTTTATTCATTTCTTGTTTATCTTATTTTTCTTTACTGTTGAGTAAAAAAAACTCATAGTTAATCTTAGTTTTTTTATAATAGTGTTGTATTTTGTGATAGGTAAAGAATATTATTGAATATAACACTTCAAGAAGGTTAATTTTGTAAATTAGATAAAAGACTTCATTTTTATAATCAATTTTGAAAACATGAATCAACCTTTAAATCAATTATAATAGAAGATAACTATGTTATAATCAAATTAGGGTAAACGTAATTATGTAATCGCGGGCCAAATTCACCCTATATGCAGTTATCATTATGAAGTTTTTTTATTCTAATTGATATACCATTAAATTCCTTCAATATTTTCTGCGACACTACAAGATATATTTATATAAGAAAAAAACATTTCAATTTAAATCATGGTAACAGATTTTAAAAGATAACTTTAAAGTGGCTTTAATCTGACCAAGAGAATGAAAAATTTAGATGACTTTGGCGGGTGTTGATGAAGCAGACGGTAAAGAGATTATGGTGGTTTTATGTTTTCCAAAGAAGATTTACACTTCATAATTAAATTACCTTTAACTAATGTGAAAGGTAAGTTAGTCCTATAATTTACCAGCAACAATATGTGATCTGCAATATCGCTTGCCTTAATTATTGGTATAAATTTTATAAATCTAAGTTGATAATCCATTATATGAAATATGTTATAAATTTTATTGGTATCCATTACACTTCATAATTAAATTTTATAAGTTGATAATCCATTAAAACTCTTCACTTATGGAACGGTAGTGAGGTTATAGGTTTTCCCGTCTTCCACAGAAATATGTTTCTTTTTGAGATTATTATCACATGAAGGTAAAACTGCAGAAATCGTCTCAAATTAATTAGTGATTTTGAATTTTTGTCCCAAACTATATTACATTATCGAATTTCGTGCCGCAATTTAATATTTGTTTGAAATATCGTCTCAAACTAATTACTAATTTTGATTTTCGTCCCAAATTAATCAACTCGCCGAATTTCATCCCATAATTTACCATTTTGTATGAATTTAGTTCTAATATTAAATTTCTAATTTAATAGAAATGACGGTTCAATCTTGCAATTAGTTTGGGACGAATTCTGTAATATTATATAATTATTCATGTTAAAATTTACCACGTCATGACACGTAAGCAGCCATGTAATAATTTAACGACAAATGCGCAATTTACGTCATATAATTAATGGTGGGACGATATTCCAAAAAAACATTAAATTACGGGATAAAATTTGCCAAGTTGAATAATTTAAAACGAAAATTCAAAATCAATGATTATTTTGAGACGATTTTTACAATTTTGCCTTACAAGAATATGTCAATATCTTTTAGTTTAAAAAAAGAATGGGCCGTAACTATCAAAAAGGAAAAGGAGAAAAAGGGGATGGGCCTTACTTCCAATTCCGACCCAATCCAACTACAGTCCACAAAAACTATAAAATCTATACACGAATTGATCATTTTACTATTATTATTCTTTTTGTATTATTATTCTTTTTGTGACACTACAATTAACCACAATATTTTCACGGGGTTTTCTGTGGTTAGTTCAAGTTTGTGCTAATTCTTATTAGGTCCCCTTTAAAATTCAGTAAATCTTACCTGCTACCTTCAAAAAAGGTAATAATTTAAAGATGATTTAATTAAAGAGAAAATTGCATTTTTGGTACTGAACTATATGTCAATTTTCACTTTTGGTACCAAACAATTCGAGGCCAACATATTTTGTACTATAATTTTATAAATTCCCTCATACTTGCCATTACTTATGTTGACTTACACTTTTATACCATAACATTTCACGTTACCAAAATAATCCCACATTTTTAAATTCATTCACGATTTTAGGCCACATTGTTACTAAATTTCAAAAATGACTCGAATAAAACCATGTGCGTGCCAATTTGAAAATTTTACATATTATATTTACATAATTAATTTGATTTATAAACAATATTTTAACATAAATCTAAAAAATTAAGAATACATATTCTTTTCAAATTTAAAATTATATGACAATATTAATTTATTTAAATTTTATTAAAACAATATTTAATATTCATTAAAAAATAAATTAAATAATTACAATTATAATTAAAAAAACTAAAAACCTACCTCACCCAAACCTCGTAATTAGGGGTGGCAAATGTATCACCCGGATCGAATCCGGACCTACCCTACCCTACCCTACCCTACCTTACCCACCCACTCATCCCCTAACCTACCTCCAACCCAACCCACTAACGATTTTCATTTGTTTTTCACTAATTTAATCAATTTAACTTATTTTTTCGTCGTTTTTCATGAATTACATCAATTAAAAAAACGTTTTTTTGACTAATTTAACTCAATTCTTCACCATTTGCATCAATGTTTTCATCAATTTAATCGATTTAAACTGTTTTTGATAGATTCTATCCATTTTTTCACTAATTTCATCGATTTAAATTATTTTAAACCGACTTATCATATTTTTTTTTACTGTTTTCGCCCCATTTTTCACTAGTTTCATGGATTTAAACTATTTTTGATCGAATTACCTCATTTTTTCACCGTTTGAATCGATTTTTTAACTAAATTTCATCTATTTGAATAGTTGTTGGCTAATTTTATCTGTTTAAATTGCTTCTGAGTTCTGACTGATTTAGCCTGTTTATTCAACGTTTTCGCCCATTTTTCCATTAATTTCATCGATTCAAACCGCTTCTGACCGACTTAACTCATTTATTCACCATTTGCATCGATTTTTTTCACTAATTTTACCGATTTATACTCTTTCTTACTGTATTAACTCGTATTTTAACTTATTTCATCAATTTAAATTATTTGATTGGTCTAGCCCCTTTTTTCACTGTTTTATTTCTTTTTTTTACTAATTATATCGATTTAAGCCATTATTTACCGATTTAATTTATTTCTTCACAGTTTGCATCGATTTTTTCACTAATTTCATCGATTTGAACGAATTTTGACCAATTTAACCCTTTTTTTTTTACTAATTTCATCGCTTTGATAGTTTGACCGATTTAACCCAATTTTTTATTAATTTGTCAAATCGGTCAAAATCAATTTAAATCGATAAATTAGTGAATAGATGGGTTACATCGGTCAATAACTGTGCAAATTGATGAAATTAGTGAAAAATTGGTTAAGTCAGTAAAAAAAAGTTCAAATTGTTGAAATTAGTGAGAAAAATAGATGCAAACGGTACATAAACGAGTTAAATCTGTCAAAAATATTTTAAATCGATGAGATCAATTTTAAAAATGATCAAATCGGTAAAAAAAAATTAGGTTAAATTGATCAAAAATAATTTAGATGGATGAAATTAATGAAAAATTGATTAAATTGATAAAAAAATGTTAAAACCGATGAAATTAGTGAAAAAAATCGATGCAAATGGTGAATAATTTAGTTAAATTGGTAAAAAAATTGGTTTAAATCGATGGAAATTAGTGAAAAAACGAAAGAAAGTAGCCAAAAGGACTAAATGGGTCAAAAATAATTTAAATAATTGAAATAAGTTAAAAGACGTGTTAAATCGATCAAAAATGGTATAAGTTGATGAAACTAGTGCAAAAATTGATGTAAGTTGTGAATAAATAAGCTAAATCGGTCGTAAACGATTTAAATCGATGAATTTCATGGAAAACTGTGAAAAAAAATAGGCTAAATCGATCAAAATCAATTTCAAACGATAAAATTAGTTAAAAAATTGGTTAAATCAGTCAAATATCATTCACTTCGATTAAAGTAGTTAAAGAATCGATTTAAACGATACAAAAATGAGTTAACTCGGTCAAAAATAGTTTAAATCCATGAAATTAGTGAAAAAAATAGCGAAAACGGTGAAAAATGAACTATGTCGGTTAAAAACAATGTAAATCGATGAAATTAGTAAAAAATGAGTAAAATTGGTCAAAAACCGTTCAAATCGATGAAATTGGTGAAAAAATCGATTCAAACTGTGAAGAAATGAATTAAATCGGTCAAAAATGGTTTAAATCGAATAAATTAGTTAAAAATTGCAAAAGCATTAAAAAAGATGGGCTAAATCGCTCAAAAATAATTTAAATTAGTTATGTAAATATAATAGAAGTAAGTAAAATCTCGAAATTGGTCCGTACGTGGTCTTATTTGAGTCAATTCTGAAATTTGACAACGTGGTGGACTAAAATCGTCAATAAATTTGAAGATGTGGGGACTATTTTGGTAAGCTGAAATATTATGGGGTAAAATTGTCAGTCAACCTACTTATGAGATCAATTTTGCAATAAGACTTAATTATTTGTGACTTGAGAAAAGAGAGGAGTACAATAACCTAGAGCACAGGTCACCCTTAAAAAAAATGAATGGCAGATTAAAAAATAAATATGATCCAACGATAATTAAAGGGAGACCTAATGAATACTTAGCACAAGTGGTACTAACCATAGAAAAGTCCTATTTTCACATGAAGAATTTAGAAGAATTACGTAGTTTTTTTATTAAGTTATATGGTTTTCAAAATAATATTTAATTCTCACATGATGTGGGATGTAACTTACATGTTCGAAGTTTTAGGTTGGAATTCATAATTTCAACCCATGTTCGCGAAATATATACACAAACACCGTTTGAAAGAAATTTCACTCAATTTTGTGAAATTGCAAAATCCGACCAAAATCAATCCATATGGGTCCAAAGGTCAAAAAAAAAAAAAAAAGGACTATGTCTTCATCTTTTGTTTTCATTGGTTTTACTATATTAATCACTTTAGTTTAAGAACTGCTTGTGGCCTAACTAAATTCCAGATAATTAAAAATATAAATTTAATTCCCGATAATTAAAAATTTGGGGAGGAAACACTAATCATGGATCAAAATTTTCTTCTTTTCTGTTGAAAATATCGGAAAATTTATGTATTTTAATCAATCGAAACGAAAATAAGGTGTATTTTCGAAACTGTATATTTGCCTTAAAATATTCTTTTTTTCTTAATTTACTAATTTTTTCCATACTTTTTCTTAGTTTTTTCGAAACATTTCCGAAAATTTGTTGAAAAATTTCCTATATTGAGCTATAAAACATACATCGAAACGAAATTTTAATACATGACACTAATAGAACTTTTCAAGCATTGAATAAATTTTTTTGATATGTACCCATAAAAAACGCCGAAAGTTTTTATTTTTGAGTCAAGTGAAATTGACAACATAGAGTAGTTTATAATTCAACATCTCTGATTTACAATTTTCCAATTTTCAAAACATAACCCAAAAAATGAAATTTTATTCCATGGTCTCAAAAATTGGGTGAGTGAAGCAATTGGTCCTACCAAACACAGCCTCAATTTTCTTGGGGTCCACAAATTAGGGAATATTCCAATGGCTAGTGATGTAACCAATAACAGCCAATCACCAGTAATGTACAATTATCTCCATTTCATGGCTTTCCCCATTAAACCTTGAGACATGGAGTCCACTACATCCAGCTTACTTCCAAATCTCTTATAGCAGATTCAGGTATGCATTACTGCACTCATTCTTTGCCCATGTCTTGCTCTGAAAATTTCTTACCTACAACTTGTGGTTAGGATAGGAATGCATTACTGCACTCATTTTCTGCCTATGTCTTGCTCTGGAAATTTCTTACCAAGAACTTGTGGTTAGGATAAGAATGCACTAGATCACCACATTGAATAATGTCATGCACTACTAGCCACAAGTTCTAGGAAATTTTTTTGAAACTTGGTCTAACTAAGAATTTTCTGTCTTGATCTATTAGTCTTATTTTACAAATGAAGCAAATCTCAACTTTAAAGAATGGAATCGAAACCGTAAATAGAATAATTTTTTAGACCAAACCGAACCATATTGTGTGTTTAAATGGCAGTAATGAAGCAATGTATGATTTTTGGAAATCATGAAGTCCAATTGATGTTTTGCAAGTTTGAAAATGTGATTATGTACCTAGATTCTTTTTTTATTTTTATGGTGAATAAAGGAGCAGGAAAATTGTGAAGAGGTTTGGGCATATATAATGGATGGAGGCAAGATGCATGAAAGGAAAATAGTCTCGGGTAAGACGGTCATTAGTTCCTACAGGGGTCGGATTGTTGAAGGAAGTCCGACAATGAAGGAGTTCCAAACAAATTATCCAGAGGTACGAGCATTTCTTAAAACTATATTCTCTAGCTTTTAAAAGGTCTGATTCCTTCATTACTGAATTTTGAATTCTTTAGAAGCACAATGCCAAATCAAGAGAGCTTCACTTGGCTAAAAGAGACACAACCCAGTTCAATAAGCACAGAGAACTTGCAGAATCTCTAGCAGCGGAAGCAGAATCCAAGCTATCTGCTGCAAAGAAGACAGTAAAATATCTAACTTTAAGAATAGAAGAATCAAATTCGAGAGCAAAAGCACAGATGGGGGACTTGGAGATGGCTAAAAGAAGAGAAGAAGAATGGAACTCTGAAAATTTCGAGTGCATGAAAGTGTTAAGAGAATTGGAAACAATAAAACGAAAACTGAGTAAGCTTAAGCTGGACATGGCTTCCATATTGGAAGAAAAGAGAATAGCGGAGAAAGAAATGGAATCCTCATTGTACAAATCACAGTCTCTGTCCAATTCTATTGAAGCACTTACTAAGAAAATTGAAGAAGTAAATGAAGAGCATGTACTAGTTGAGTTGGCTCGTATAGAGGCTGTTAAAGAATACAGAGAAATCGAAGCTCAGAGAAGAGGTAATGCTGAAAAGTACTCTGCTTCAATGGAGGAAAGTCAAAGGGAAAAGCAGAACTTGATTCAAGAAATTGAAAATGGAAAAGATCTGGAAACAAAACTAGCTATCACAATGTCAGATATGAATATGTTAGAACGTAAACTAAAGGAAATGGATAAGGGGCCAGAAATGAAAGAACCAGCTTTGGAGTCTTTGTTGGACTCGGTGATGAAAGAGTTGGAGAATTTAAATAAGGAATTGGTTCTAGTTAAAGAAGAATGCTTTCAGTTTATGGCTTCAATTAATGTTATTCAAAATGAGATCAGGCATGTTACTGAAGAAAAGGATCGATTAAACAAGAAAGAAGAAAAGGCTGATATGGCCATTGAGAGCATAAATTCGGAGCTTCTAAAAGCTAAATCTTACATGGAAGAAAAATTTGCAGATGAAGACAAAGCTAAATCAGTGTCTTCAAATTTATATCTAACTCTCAAACAGCTAAAATCAGAAGCTGAAGCAGCTAAAACAGAACAAACCTTAATCAGCGAAGAAACTGCAATAACCAAAGCCGAAATTCAGAGAACCGAGACAGAAATAGACTCAGCAGAGGAAAGATTACAGGCTGCAATGCAAGATCTAAAAGTAGTCAAATCATCAGAAGAAAAAGCACTTGAGAATCTTAAAGAAGTTGCTGATATTACAATAAGAAATAGAGCTTCTGCTTCTCAATGTAGCTTAACTATCACAATTTCCAAGTTTGAATACGAGTACCTGATGGGTCATGCGGCTAAAGCCAAGGAAATCGCAGACAAGAAAGTTGCAGCAGCTCAGGCTTGGATAGAAGCTTTAAAGGCAAGTGAAAAAGAAATTATGATTAAAACTGAGATATCGCGAAAAGTAACTAGAGAGCTAATGGTGGAAAAAGAGCTCCGTGCAAAGAAAATTGTTGAAAATGATTTTGAGAAGTGGAAGAAAAAGATGGAACCTGAGAAATTACAGCCTGAGATTGGACTTCCTAGCAAAGTTATGAACAGAAGTGTTAAGAATACACCTGCAAGGCGAGCAAAGGTTAGAAAATCCGCTTCTCCAGTAATTCGCGGTATTGCGAGATCGATGTCTTTCAGTCAGAAGGAGAAGAAAACTTATGCCAAACCTAGCCTCGTTCTTCAGTCGAAGGGGCAATGACATAGATCTACAAGTACAACCAAAAAATCGAACCAGACAAATTAATTCACCGTGCAAGATTGCTCCATTGGTTATTTCTTGGTTTGGATTGGTTAGCCCTGTGATCCTGGAAAGGTTGACATTACTTATTTGTGGGAGTTAAGAGAATTGAAGTTAGATCTTTCACCATTTGGTGATAATTGAATATTGTAGTCATTCATAATTAGAAAGAAATCACAAATCACAGTTAATGCATATGCTATACGTGTCTTTGAACGAATAACATATTTTTTTGCTTGGTTGGGTACATGCTCATAGCCAAATACATAAACAGGTAACATAGAGGCACATATAGAGATAGGGAAAATAAACAAATAATAACAAAATTGTGTATTAAGAAAAAACCAGATTTCTACAACAAGAGTACGTATACAATTAAATACAAGGTGAATAACTGGCCAAATCTGAGCGATCATTTAGGGGCCTTAGCTTCTCCAAATCCAAACAAACACAACCTCAACGAACTAAAAAGAGAAAGAATAAGCATCATAGAGGATGACGATGTGATTCTGAAAGCTTGATTGTTGTTCCCTTTGTCATTTTTTGGTACTGAGAAGGCAATACGGGTCTTGAAGGCTGAGTTTTGTATACTTGATTATATGCAAAGTCTTCATCAAAGTCACCGCTCGGGATCACAGAGGCCACAGGTTCAGAATGATTCTTGAGCTCAAATCTTCCAGTCACTTGTTGAGCCTGATTACAAGGTATACCAACTATTGGTGTAGTGGCAGGATCATTCCGGTAAACTTGTGAAGCTGATTCAGCAACTGGTGGAGCTCCTTTGTAGGCAATGGAGGGAATGGTCACTGCATTATATTGATGCAAAGGAGCTCGACTGGAAGGATTATTATTATCAATATAGTTATGATACTGATTTGGCCTTGCGGGCACTAAATATATTGGATATGGCTGATCTTGGGTAGTACTACAAGGAATGCACGGTTGGGACATTGGCGTCTGATATAGAGGATAGTAAGGTAAGTTTGCCAATGGATCCGCGGGATATTGAGGTACATGTTGCAAGCCTCCTTGAAGTACCGGAATACTAACTCCAGTTTCGATAAAATGCTGTTGAAAAATTCCAGTTTTTGGTGGAAAGGCTGTACTTTCGATACTGTTCTCGCTGTGTGGAAAACGAAAATCGTTACCATCTCGTTGATAATGAAAGTGATACAAGTATATCGCAGAGATAATGATCAATGGCATTTCAAAAAAACTAGCATAAATAAAGCAATTTTTTCTGTTGGTACTGGGAAGAAGACAAGTTTATCAGATATTAGTAGTAAAAATTACCAGCATAACCAAAGCTAAAACTCATTGTTGATCTTATTCCAGTTATACTAAATTCAAGAAATGCTAATGTGCATCAAGTTTTAGTAATAGTAAGAAATGGAATACCTTTCAATTGAGGTTGATGATGATGTCCCAACAGGGGAATTCGAAGAACCATTAGACCCGAAGGATGAGCTCGTTTCTAGAACTAACGATTCAGTTCTCATCTTACTCCCAATCTCGACCGGAGCCTCCGAATCCGACCCGATTGCCATCCGCAACTCGGAATCTGCAGATTGCAGAATGGTTGTATTTTTTAAGGCGTCGCAGAACCAGGAGTCAGATTTGGGGCCGAGCAATGAGTCGGACTTGACGGGGAAGAGGAACAATCTGATGCGGGCGGGCGCAGTAGTCCGGTCGTGCTCGTCGAGCATGTTGGAGAGATCCTCGTCGGTGATTACGGAGATTAAAGAGTCGAGGTCTTCGTAGGGGAGCTGGTACTTGAGGTGGAATGGGCGGTTGTTGAAGAGAGAGCGGGAGAGGTGGGCGGAGAGGGTGGAGAGGGATGATGCGGCGGTGCGGCGGTCGACGGAGACAATGCGGGTTTCACCGTCGGCGTAGAAGAGAGACTTGTCGTGGGGACGGGGGACAATGTGGCCGCCGTAGCTGCACATGAGGCGGAGCTTGGAGGAGGACTCCATTTCTTTTTCAAAGAAAGAGAGAGAGAGAGAGAGATGTGTTGTGTGTTGTGTGTTTGATGAAATGAGTTGGGGGAGTGGGGGTTTATATATAATGGACCACCATGGCTGTCGCGATAATTAAGCTTACATTACCTTTATTTATTATTAGTTTCAAAACTTGTACAGTAAATAAAACAAGATTTTAATTATCTTTGTTAATGTTACGCTATAACTAATCTCTAATTTTATTTCTTAGAATAAAATAAGAAAATAATTTTTCATTCAATACCAAATAAATTTTATTTTAACTTTAGTTGCAATGTGCGAATATATGTTTTAAATAACATATGGCCAATTTGTTTCATTTTCTATTTTATTTATTTATATTTGAGTTTTTAAACGAATTTACATATTTTTTTTTAATTTAAATAATTTGATATTTTCAGCCTATTTGAAGTTTCAAAATTTGAGATTTGAAAGTTCCTGCATATTTATATTGTTCAAAACTTGAAATTTCAAAATTTTCTGTATTTTGAAAATTTAATTTTTCAAGTTTTCAAGATTTGAATTTGCTGTTTAATTTATAATTATTTTAAATTTGAATTTTTCAACTTAATTATTTTTTTTAATATTTATTAAAGATCTCGAAAAAAATGAATTCATAAATATAATAAAACAAAAATGAAAATAAAATGCATATTCATTTTGCATACACATGCATTGGAGTGAAATAGTTTTTTTAAATATGCAAAATACTATTTGAGTTTTTCTAATGATTTTGCTTACTCAATTTTACATTCTTGCATTGAACTTGCCCTAAGACTGAAACTGAAAAAGCATACAATTTGAAATCTAAATCTGCAGCAGATGAAGGAACTGAAAATTTAGGACCATGGTTCTTTTTATTATTTTTATAATCTAAGATGACAGCCTGGTAAGAAGTTGCAAGAAGCTCTTTAATTTAATTATTTAACTGAAATGTAAAATATAGTTACTAAGATTCCTTTTATTAAAACTCTATTATAAGTACAAAATCTTTGAATCAAATCAACCTGACATTGGAGTATTAGTATTTAATTATATATAGGTACTAATATTACTATATTTTATTTATATGTACTTATAACTTGATCATTGACAGCCAAGCCCACATCCACGTAGATTTCTTGGGAAGATGGCATATCTAATACGCTTCGCTGCTTCAAGTAAGGATTTGGTCACATGCAATCTGAGACAGTACATATGTAATGTATAGAATAGTTAATAGGGAGTGGCTAGGGGCAGTTCCACTTGTGGAAAACTGCCCATAGTTCCTCTCACAAACATTATTTTATTATTATTTTTGTGACCTGCTAATCCGGTCACATTTAGCAGGTCACATTTTCTTCTTTTACATAATTGCCCCTGCATATTAATAATACATAATAAAAACATAAAATTAAATTAATACATAATAAAAACATAAAATTAAATTAATACACAAATGTATAAAAATGTATTAATTTATATAATGTTTTAGTTAAAAAATATAAAAAAATTTATATAATGTTTTAATTAAAAAATATTTATATAATGTATAAAAAAATTTATAAAAAATTTATAAAAAATATACAAAAATATACAATCAAATAATACTTTAAAATTAAAAAAAATTCAAATCAAAAATTTATATAATGTTTTAATTTATTTAATATTATTAAAATCCCTAAAATATAGTAAAAACATAAATTTTAATTTTTGTATATACAAATTTATTAAACAAATTTGATTTTTAACAATCAAATAATATTATGGACTCAAAAATTTATATTTATTAATATAATTAATAATTATAATTAAAAATAAATAAAACCCTAACCAACCCACCCCCCCCACCCCAAACCCCGCCCCACCCACCCCCGTAAAACCCTAACCCCAAAGATCCCACCCCAAGGCCGGCGGCGGTCTGGGAGCCGCCGCTCGTCCGTCCCAGGCCGCAGGCGGCCTGGAATCTCCGTCCCAGGCCGCCGGCGGGGCCTGGGACGGACGAACCCAGGCCACCGCGGCCTGGGTTCTGCAAATCGCAACCCAGGCCGTGGTGGCCTGGGTTCCGTCGGAACGGTCGATCCCAGGCCGCCGCTGGCCTGGGACGACGATCCCAGGCCGCGGCGGCCTGGGATAGGTTGGTGGCGGCGGATTTGGTTGGGGGGGGGGGGTGGGCGCGCGGTTGGGTGGGTTGAGAGGAAGAGTTTAGTTTTTTTTTTTTTTTTTTTTCAAAATTAATTTAGGAGGGTATAAAAGTAATTTCAGTTTTATCTATAGTGTATTTTTGCTTCAGGTAATAAGTCATAATTTTGCCACGTGTCACTCAATGAATGGAAAACTGTCGACAGTTCCGCCAAAGCGGAACTGCTTTTAGCAAGGCCGTAGTTAATATATGAGCTAGCTTAAGTATTTGTTTAGTTAATATATATTTATTTAATCTAATCGGACAGAGGTGTGATAGTTTGGTTACATCAGTACAAAAGATAAACATACATATATATTTGTATATATATATACAAAGTTTGATTTTATTTATATAAAAGGCACTACTACTTATTTTATATAAACTACTTCACTCAAAATTCACATTAAAACAATTCAGCAAAGAAAATACTTTTTTACTTGAGCTCGGTACCTAAATTTTTTTTCTTAGTTTCTCAAGGGTTTAATTCATTTCGAGACAGGTCGGACACATTAAGTGGATACTCTCCCAACAGGAATTCGAACTTGAGTCCGCTACTTTGTAGTGACTAGTCCCTTCGTAGGAGAGCGCGGTACCTAAATCACTAAAAGGTAGTACTAATAGAAAAGTGTAAGTTGATTCAATCAACTTATGCTTTCAAAACAATTATTTTTTCTTTGCACAAGAGAAATATCGGGTGGTCATTCCCATAGAGTTAAAAACTTAAGAAGTTTTTGAAAATTGTTTTAATACAGCAAAACGGGTTATATAGGCAAAAAATGAGCAAAATCGTTTAAAAAATGATGAAAATAATGAAAACAGGTAAAACATATGAAATCAGAGAAAAAACAGGTTAATGGGGCCAAAACGAGTGAGATTGATGAAGAAACGAATGAAATCGTTGAAAAATATGCTAATAGAATATAAATCGAATTAAATGAAAGGAAAACATGTGAAATATACAAAAAAAAAAAAAGAGTAGGTTTAATAGACAATGGGTGAAATTGATCAAGAAACATGTTAAATCGGTAAGAAATGAGTAATATCCTTGATAAGTGGGTGGAACCGACAAAAACAAGTTAAATCGGTGGAGAAACAAAGAAATTAGATGTAAAAAATAAATGAAATCGGTAAAAAGAATAAGGTGTCGGGTGATGCGGGTAGGGTTGAGGTAAGTGAGTTGGGTTTAATATTAATTTTACCTTACCTTAAGTGAGTTTTATTTTCTTTACTATTTATTTAGAAACTTGAACATACCTAATATTGTAACTATAATTTTCATGAATTTTTATTAAAAAGAAATTTTTTAATGTCTTCTTCACTTGACCAAACAAATGTTTAGTAAACTCAGTCCAACCCAACCAATCAACAATAAATAAAATATGGTTGGGAATGAATTGGATCGAACCGATCACTGACGAACTATGAATCACAATTTATATTATAAACCCGGTTGATGTCATGAATGAAAAGAAAAAAAATACCATATATAGAGTATTAGTCATTAAGTTAATTTGTATATTAATAGGTTATTGAATATTATTCTGAAAAACAGTAACTACTTAATAGTGCTCTAATATTTTATTGGCTAGTTTGATATCGTTAAATGAAGTATTAGAGATATACCCATCACTTAGGTCATATCTCCCTAACACAAAGGCACATTATTTAAAATTCTCTGCACAAGACAAGAAGATGCTACCAAATTAAATATATATTCAAGGCTAACAAATCGGCTCGGACTCTATTCATCCAAAACTTGTTCATTCGAGTTTGAAGAAAATAAAATGACTACAAACAGGTACATGTTCAATTTGAATTGTTCGTGAAAGTGTAATAATTTCAATATTTTCTTGAATTTCATCCGACTCCTAAGATGTTTCAGTTCGCCAGACCTTTTCAACAGTTGTTGTGAAGTTAAAGTGAGAATAATTTTCCCTCCACCTACTAACTTCTTCCAATTTTTTGGCTTAAATCCAACAAAAAGGTGTCACTAAATAATTGAATAACATTTTCTGTATGAGCATGGAGAAAACTGTTTGTTCATGAGTTTAGAATTCGGCATTACATGTACGAAGGAGGAGAAAAAAATGGCAAATTTTACAATTGTCATTGCAGATACTAAAAGTTAACTTCTGGAAATATTTTTTCAGTTTCTATTTTCTTTAGCTTGTTCCTTTCTTATTTAAATTCCCATGTACAAACTAGCACGACACACGCCACATAGTATCACCCTTTACCTTTAGAGTAAAGGAAATAAAATAAAAAATTACATTAATTTTTTTTCACTTTAGATTTAAATGAATATAATTAATAAAAAAATTCACTTTTTTCGGAAAAAAAAAATGTCAAGAAATATTGTAATAAGAACTATTAAATTAAGAAAATTAAAATTACACATTACATATTTTCAGTTGAATTAAAACTGAAACTTTTCAATTTTTTTTTTGAAAAATAAATTCATTTATTTTGATCATATCTTTACCACTAAGCAGAAAATGTAACGTGGCGACCGTATAGAACAACACACACTTGCACGCACATCACCTTTTTCCATTGAGAGATAAAAGCCCTCGGTTTGCAATTGAAAATCTTCTGCTTTCTCAATAGTTAAAAAGCCTAAAAAGGTACACATCATTTCCTTGTGATTATTATCGTTCTTTACTTTTTCAATGTCAACTGTATTACATTAATGGGTAAATATGCAATTGTTTATGTTTTCTAGTGTGGTTAAAAAAAAAATTGATGAGATTCGCTATACAACCATGTGACTGTGGACCCTTTTGAGCTAGTGTGGTCATGAATAGTGCATTTTATATTTGGATAAATTTACAAGTACTGCATTTAAAATGTACATTTCTGGCCGAGTTTATCTCGTTTTAATTAACCGTTCAATCATGGATTGTAGATCGAAATTTTGTCTTATGAATTTCAGGGTTTTTTCTCGATCCCAGGTTTGTGAATTTTCTGTCATTACTTCATTATATTTCATCCGTTTATTTCTCTTTTTTGAATGCTTCTATCCGTCTCTTCTCTATAGTTGTTGCAATGTGATATGATGCTTGAAATTAGGTTGCTTGGACATATCTATTTCAGAATTATGTTGATTTTAATTTACATTTCTTAGCCCTATTGATTCTTTTGGACATTGTCTTTACATATTGTCTGGGTTAATGTTGAAATATACCTTGTAGCTAGTATGTGGTATTTGATTTTACAGTAGTTCATTGAGATTATCGGGTCATTCCTCGTGAGATGTTTTTTATATGCATGAATGTGAATTGAAATTCTATTATGAATACGAAAATTTAAATAAAGAAGTCGTAGTAGCAAATGTTAATTCAATGAGTAGTCATGAAACTGTACATTCAACCAACTTCGTATTAATAGTATTTGTTTAAGTATGCAAAAATGCTTTCTGAAATTGAAAATAATTGAAGGTAATGTTTTTATTCTAAAAAGGGAATTTATAGAGATAGAGAAGTAATTTATCCAAGAAGTGTATAGAACTAAAATGTTTATCTGGGTTTGATGGTTGACTCTCTACTCTTTTTGGTGAAGGCTTTTGATTCTAAATGTTTCTCAAATCACATAATTAATAACCTTGAATAATGTTCCCCCGCCCCACAAAACTACAAACAAAAATTTAAGAGGCGATAAATATTTGTTCGGCCTGTATAGATTTTGTCCACCACCTATTCCACAGGTATTTTCTTGGATTCACATGTGAATTTTGAGTCATTCTATTCACATTATATGTAAATACTGTTATCATAATATTTGATGATATGAATGCTCTCCGATGTATGAAGAGAGCCACCTTTAATATAAAAAAATTTAAGTAGTTGCAAGCACAGTACTAATCATGAGAGTGTATTAGTAATACTAACCTATGCACAACTACACCCATAAATATAAGTGCGCTCATATTCATGCATGGAGATATGTGCATCACCTTACCTACTGATGCATTAAGAATATATCTTTCTTGCAATACAAACGCTTTTGTGGTTTCAAGTGATCAACTTGTTTATAAAATAATCAAAACTTCTCTTGGTGAAGTTTTGTTTTAATTTTGGATTTTCATATTTAGAGGACAGAAGCTTCTCCTGGCACTGGTGATTGGTTTCCTCAGCTCCACTTCCCTTTGATAAAGAACCACCAGGTACATGGGTCAATGAGTATTAATAAGAGCTTTATATGTTTCCATTTAGATATGAGGGAATTTTTCATGGACTATTAGTCTGTGTTTATTCACTTAATGTGTGTTATCATTCATTATAAAATTGACACAAGCAGATGCATGTAGCTTATTGATATTTATATTTTTAGATTTCCTCTGTCATTATCATATCTCTTTTCTGCTTTGGTGGTTGTCTAAGTAAAAGATACGGGCAAGTCCAGCAGTATCTGGATTGTCATATAGTTTCAGTTGTTGTATAAGAAATATATAAGGATGCCCGGATTTATGCATATTATTTTAGTCTTTTCATTAAGGAACTTTTAGTTATGTTTTGCAGAGTGAAATGTGGGAAAACCAGGCTGGAGCTCATACTGTGAGGTCCCATGGAGTAACAGTGGCAAGGATACACCTGCATGACTGGCTAATACTTATACTCCTTGGGGTGATTTTACTTGTTCTTAACATTATCCATCCATTCTACCGTTTTGTTGGGAAAGATATGATGTCTGATCTAAAGTATCCGTTCAAGGACAATACCGTTCCCTCATGGTCTGTGCCAGTAAGTCAATTTTTCACAACGATTACTAACCCAGACTTGAGTTATATGCTTCTTGAGTAAGTTCAATGACTGTGATGCTATATTTTGACTTTCTTAAATATTTCTAGATATACTCGGTGCTGTTGCCAATTGTAGTTTTCCTGTTCTTTTATCTTCGTCGAAGAGATGTATATGATCTTCACCATGCCATTTTAGGTATTGTAATACTTTCATGTTCTTGCTTTTTTGGTAAATGTTATATGACTATAATGACATGAAAATGTTTGTTTGTCAAGGGCTTTTGTTTTCGGCCCTCATAACGGGAGTCTTAACTGATGCAATAAAAGATGCAGTTGGTCGCCCTAGACCTGACTTCTTTTGGAGATGTTTTCCAGATGGAAAGGATGTGAGTGTATTAAGATCATAGAGAACATTACTTTTGTGATGCTAATTTTGGATCTTTTTGGCCATTCATCTACTTAATTAACATTCAGTAGCTTTTCAGGTTTATGATCAATGGGGAGGTGTTATTTGTCATGGTGACAATTATGCCATAAAGGCAGGGCATAAGAGTTTTCCTAGTGGGCACACTTCATGTAAGCATTAGAATTTGTCATAAAATTGTTCATATTTTTCATTACAAGAAAGTTTTCCGTGTTGAATTTTTTAAAGGTTCTTTTTCATCTCTTGTTCCAAGCATGTGTCCATAATAGCCATCGTCACTCTATAACACTATGGGTGCGTTTTATTTTGAAGGGGCTATAGTATTTTAGTTTCAGTTATGTCTATTAGTATAGATTTATTTTTCTAGCCACTACAACAGTTATATAGAATTGTATAAATTAGATAACTTGTTTTATCTGCAGTATAAATTGGCTTACAATTCAAAGAAAATGTCAAAATTGTTGATAAAATTGTCATCCTCCCCTCTCTTAAAACACTTGGTTACAGAACAATAGAACATATTTTAAGCCTTCGAAAATGTTTGCTGGTTTGGGCTTATGCATGCTTCTTTTTGGCTCACCCCTGGAGCTTGGAACTGAAAATACAGGGTCTTTTGCTGGTTTGGGCTTCTTATCATTGTACTTAGCTGGGAAGATACAAGTATTTGATCGTAGCGGTCACGTCGCAAAACTTTGTGTGGTCCTGCTTCCATTACTTGTTGCATCTCTCGTCGGCGTTTCTAGAGTGGATGATTATAGGCATCACTGGCAGGATGTGTTTGTTGGAGGTCTACTAGGTTCGTTTATTATTTATTACATTTTGTTTTATTCGTTGACTGAAACTACATTTGGAACGAGTTTAATGGAATTTCATTTTTGCAGGTCTAGTTGTAGCCACATTTTGCTATTTGCAGTTCTTCCCACCTCCTTATCACATTGATGGTATCTTCTCCTTCTTTTCGAACTAACTAGGCAATTTATTGAGAAAATTATGTGGTGTCCATGCATTGGTTTGTTATTTTCCTTAGTGTTTATGCTTCTTTGTAGGGTGGAGGACCTATGCATATTTGCAAGTTTTGGAAGAATTGCGTCCAAATGTGCAGAACTCTGAGGCTGAGATTGAAATCCAGCGAAATGAGAGCAACAACAACAATTCTTCTTTACCTGTTAATTCCAGCTTACCAGTTGAAGATCTTGAATCTGGAAGAAGAAGATATTAGCCACGTTTTTTTCTTGTTAACCATGTTTGATAGCTTAGGTGAAATACATGTTAATATTTTCATTTTTTCATTTTTTCTTATTTCTTGTATAGTTCTGCACTAGAGAGTGGTTCTACAAGTTTTGGGTTGCAGCATCTGGGATCTTCATGAAAGCAGATCTTTATCTTTTGAACACGATGAAAACTTTTCAAACAAATGGGTTCTTTTCATGAATCATGAATGTTACAGTAAATTTATTGATACAAAATATTTTTGAGTTGAATATTATACTCTAATTTTGCACAATTGCCCATAATTATTTCACGCTCTTATGTAACTGCATTTCACTCATAGTATAATAGGGAAATTGTGTGGAAAATTAAAGCCTATTATGTGTTTAAAAAATAAATTTATAATAGAAAATTGTTCATATGTCCATTATATTGCCTGACGTGAGGAGTATGAAAGAATTTAGAAAAAAAAATTGAGAAAATGCTATGGAAATGTAAAGAAATATGATTCAATCGTATTGTTATATAGAAAAAAAAAAGTATTCATAAATTGCTCGTACCATCTAGTATGACTACGTGGGAAAATAGAGAAAATATGAGAGATTATGAAGAAAATGCATACCGAAGTGTGGAAAAAAGCACGGATCAAAATTTTCATCTTTTACGTCGATAATATCGAAAAGTTTTCATTTTTGCAAGCGAAACAAAATCAAGATGTAATTTCGAAACTATTTGATTGCCTTAAACTCTGTTATTTTTCTATATTTAGTAACATTTTTTACAATTTTTCCATATTGTTTTAGAAATATTTTCGAAAAGTCGTGAAAAGTTCCCAATATTTGGCTGATCGAAACATATACTCCAAACGAAATTTTAATCCATGGAAAACAGTGGACAAATTCTTCTGATTTTGTTTTTTTTGGGTAATTTAGTTGTAGAAGGAAACATAGTACAGAAAAATTTAAGATTTACACAGAATATATGAACAATTTGAGTCTTTTAAGTTTTTCATCCAAAAATTTTCAATTGTAAGATTCATGGCTAGTTTGATTGTATTCATCGACTAGACTAGACTAGACTAGATCGACTCCAATTGGAGTATTAAAGAAACTAATTAATCCTAATAAACCCGCCAAACTTCACACACACACCAGAATTCGGCCATTTATAATGATATTAAATCATTTTAATTTTCATGTATTAACCTAAAAGCAATTACTAGTACCAAAAATATTTCATCGCCAGAAACATTATCCAACAAAATTTAATGTGCAAACAACCAGTCACATGAAAAAATGCTTGAAAAATAGTATCACTTACAGGAATGGAGTGATTGCCTGAAATTACATAATAAACCCTCCCAAAATTTTCTCCATCAAAAGATTCAAAATAAACCTTTTTTGACATTTTCCCAATCCAGGGATCATCAGATTCACTTCTTCGGTTTCAGTAAATGAGATTTCAAGGATTCTAAACTGAACCCTCCCCCAAATCCTTGCCCATATCCAAACCCTACCCCAATGCCGCATCCAATCCCGATCCCAAACACCGTCGTGAGGTTGTTCCAACCCATGCCGCCGACGCCGGCTCCGCCAACCACTCCCAGGCCTAACCCGACGCCGCAGCCAATTCCGGCGCCGACTCCAGGACCTAGAACGACGTCGTCTAGCTCCCGGTTGCTTTTGTGGAAGTATTCAGCCACTGGATAAAGCTTGTTTTCACTCGTGAAATTCATACCCTTCCACTTCCATAGGGGACTCGATTCTGTCTTGTGAAAACCGTATATTGATTTTTCCTTCATACTGGGATTTTTCAAGGATGAGATATGGACCGACTACATTAACTCTAGATAATTTTATGTCAAGAGGAAAATCATTTACCTGATTTTTTCTTTTCATAATTAAATAATTCTATTGACATAGAAATTTAAATACAACAAAAACAAAAAAAGGGCCAAAAAGTAACACTAGCTAATAGTATAATATAACGATAATAAGAAAAAGAAATGATACTTTGAACATTTCTTTAATTACTTGTTTTATTTTCTTTCTAAATGAGATTTTTTAAAATATACTTGCTTAGATAAATAATTATGGTTATTCGTTTTAACTAACAACTTTCAATAAATACGGATCCACTCGAGTGAATATCATACGTTTATGAACAATTGAAATGCACAATATTTGATTTGAATCAATCACAAATTTATTTCTATGCGTTTAATATATTATTATTATTATTCTTGATTGTCTCTTAATAAAAGTATTATTGATTGGTAGCTATCCTAGTTCTAGAAAGATATATACGTAATTAGTAAGGTTATCCACTTTTTGCTTCTCCATCTCCAATATTGACTCAACTTTCAACAAGTTAATTACCAATGTGTAGACACTAGACATCATACCAAATTTTGGGTAAGGTAGACAAGTTTTAAATTCTACCCAGAAAACAAATTGAGTGCCAACTACATATTATTATTGGTCATCTCATACAATGAAAAAGCTATTGGGTAGGGTAGGTGTAAGCCCAATATAGCCCATGCATATACTAATATATGTTCTCAGAAAGGATTGGCCCATATGTTGACTTTCTAATTCCTTCCCTCACAATTCACATACATTAGTCTAAGCCCAAGTTCACCGCATGGTCGAAGCCCCCAAACTGTGTTTGTTAAGGATGTGTTGAATGCGCCCACGACTACTATTATTCCCCCATTATTAGATATATGAAAGCCACAATTAAGTAAACTATAGTACAACTCTATGAATAATAGGTGGGCCACTTTTATTTAAATCTTTTGCGTCCTTGAATTTGACATGGACAATACCCACATTGAACATATTTTAAAAGTGAAGCACGTTTTTGTTTTTGTAATTGAGAAAAACAAAGAAGATTTCAAAGAATCTCCATAATATATATATATATATATATATATATATATATATATATATATTTTGTTCCAGATTATTACTACTTGAAAGAAAATTAAAGATTAATCTAAACAAATAAAAGTTTTGAAAAACAAGTAATATAAAAGTGCTATTAAGTAACCATTGTTTTGTAATTGATCACTATAATTGAAGTCTTAACTAATATTGTAATAAACTTGTTATAATTTCTTATGATCAGAGCATCATATTAATGTGAACTACATTTTTTTTTTTATGATTTTCTCCTTGTTTACATATTGGATTTCATTTTTTACCTTCACGCTTTGCCCAATTAACAAACTTTGGGCTGTCTTCGGATGACTAGGCTTGAACTGTCATTATTTTTGTATTGGACCTTCGTTCATATGTCACAATTCGCAAGATTAAACTTTCATACATGATACATTGAACTTGGTTCACCCACTTGCTCATTTTGTCCACCCGTAAATTAAAGGAAAAGGATCGAGACTTAATATCGAGTTAGTTAAAGATTAAGTTCTCCTTATAATATCGAGATAATTTGGCCCAAAGTTTATGTATGTTAGCCTAATCTATATATATATATATATATATATATATATATATATATATATATATATAATACTAAAAAAAATTATGAACTAGTTAATTACATTTCCCCCTAATTTTCTGCTCTATGATATTAGTGTTAGGTAGTTGGCATTTTTTGTCTGGTATCAATAACTTATAGCCGTAATATACTTTCTTCTAGAAGACAGTATTAATTATAAATATTAATTTTTTTATTCTTTTCCCCAAGTATGTAAACAGAAGTGATTATATCTAAATTGTCCATATGTGTAACGTAATTTGTCTACTACACAATGATTACGACACTTTACAATGTATTGAAATAATTAACCTGCTGCCATCTTTTTCTACTTCACTGATTTTTCGATCCTTACTCGAATGTTGAAAATTCATATTCAATAATAGCTTTTGCTTCAACCCATTAGCTTTTTCATAATTCGCACCTGACGTCAAACTTCATATTCAGATTTTTGTTAGAAGTGAGGATGTCATTTCAAAGTTTGACCGATTTAGGATATTTTCTTGAAATTAAACTATATGCACTAAGTAATAAATTATATTTCTGTCCAAATTTCAATCTATGTATAGTTTTTCTAAGGAAAAGATTGTTCAAGTAAAATAGTTGGACAATGCACGGATCTATGTCCATTTATTACACGTCACTTGAGTTCCCATATTTCGGTTATTGATTTTCTAATACCGACTATCTTGACCTGCAGATCTTAGCCCTAGGTCCCCAAACTATAATAATAACTATTTTCCCCTAGTTAGCCTCATGAATAAATATTGGAAAAAATTGCTTCAATTTCATTCGTCCTTCTTTCTTACGCACATTCTTATAACTAATCTATAAGAAACACAATTAATTTGAGCAATGGAAACCATCCTCCCATCAAATGGAAGCCTGATGAACAAGTTCAGGAGAAGAGGGTACAACAGATTGTCACCGAACCTAAGAAGCGTGAAAGTTGTCAGGTTCGGAAGTGGAAAGTCGAAACGTTCATGGAGGCTGAGGATTGGTCGGAGGCTGCGCCTGATGAGGCTCGGGTCTTCGCCGTTGAAACTGTGGCGCAAGTTAAAGAACGGCTACATGAAAATGATGCTTAGGCTCGCCAATAGTTCAGGCACCTCCAACAGTGGGAACGTGTTTGGTTCAAAGAGAATTCCAAAGGGTCGTGACGTTTCAATGGGTAATTATTCGAGAACTGAGTTCGAGAACAGGTTGATTTTTGAAATTTATAAAACCATGGTGGCTTCTTACGAATTGGGTTACACCGTACCAAATAATTAGATCATTATATATATATATATATATATATTTGAATTCCGTCAAATATTGAATCTTTTGAATCTAATAGAATCATCACTTTTAACGTTAAATTTGCATTATGATAAGTATATATATTAGCTTCAAACTTTTCTTCATAAATCACTAAGCTTTAACACAGAAAAGTCAACTCTCAAGAGTCAAAATGAACTCGTGTATTAGATGAAAATATTCACGAAATGAGTTCATGAATAAATTACTAACTAATGTTTTCTTAAACATTAATATGGCATCGTTGTTATCAGTTCGGTTTAGTTCTATTTTGGTCGTCCATAGACAATGTATTTTAATGACATTACCATTTGTAAATACATCTTATATGCGTTTTGTGTTAATAAATGGTCCGTCCCAATGTTTTTACTCCAATTTTCTTTTTCGGATTTTTCTTAAAAATACCCTCTCATATAAAGTAATGATTTGACACCACTTAATCACAACCACTACTTTTATTTGAGTTAGAATTTTAGTCCAACCATTTATTCAACTTTTAATTATCATTAACTCGTTAAAATATGACATGATTAGCGTGATAAATATTTTTGAATAATTTAAAATAAAAAATTATATTCTTAGTAAAAAATACTTTTTTAATAATAAAAATAGAAAATAAAAGTTCAAAAAATAAAACAAATTAGGATAATTGTACTAATTACAAGCAGTAAAGATCATACTTCCTCCGTCCCAATTATCTTTATCCCTTGGTACAGTTGACCAGTCAACTTGACTAAATTTATAAAAATTATAATAAATAATTTAATTAATATATTTTACTTATAAGTTGATAATATCATATGACACCATATATATTAATATTTAAAATGTTTAATACACCAGAAATGTGAAAAATTTAATATGGTAAGTCACTTAAAAAATTGAAAAGTTTGACCGGATATTGTAGCAAAGAGAGCAAAATAAATGGGACGGAGGGAGTATATTATTTTTGATACCATCTAGAGGAAGACTTATTTACATATATACTTGTGTAAGAACATAAACCTATGTATGTAAAGAGTTTCGTCACAACCAAATTGGGCCAAACCCAGTTAAATAAAGAGTTTCAAGTTTCAGACTAAACTGATACATATACAATCATACTTTAGACTTATAAAATGCTATTGATTTGACAATATTTGTTATCTATTTTTCACACATACAAAGTTATTGACTTGACAATTGACATCTACCACGCACTCTTGTCACCAAAACCCTTACAACAAAACATCAGTACAACTCTCAAATTAATTTTCAAACTTCACTAACTATTAGTATTTAATAATATATTCATATCATAATATTTCATTGAAATCATTATTCAAATCAAATTTCAAAAGTTTAGCTGAAACTCTCAAACCATCCAAGGGCGATGTATTCCACGAAATAGGCCATTTGGGCGTATTCCTCAGATCATTCCAACAGTTGACCCAGGCTTGCCTAATTCACTATTTCATTCAGTTTTACCTCATTATTTCACTTTAAGCTCAAAATTTGCGCCTAGATACTTGTAATTATCTTACTGACAATCAACATATGTAGGTTTATTGTGGTTTGATTTTTAGGATTTAATTTTGAATGTACACATATCCACATTATGTAAGGAAGATTTTTTTTATAAAGAAACACAATTTTTGTACTAAATTATAAAAAAAAACTGGCTTCTAAAGTTTGCCATTTAAAAGCAAGCAAAAACTTGTTACAATAAGAAAAAGATTAAGTTTCAAAGTGGCTACAATATACATCTATTGGTAATAAACTCATCACATAAAGTAGTGCATTTTGTCATTTTGTCAAAGTTTCAAAGTGCATTTTCCATGGTTTGACGATCAACATTTTTGTTTTAATGTATACACGTGAAGATTCATTTTCAATTAAATACGTGAGAGTGGTGAAAATCAGGAAACACATATTCGCATATAGTATTATTGGTCAAACCTAGAACTGTAGATGAGGAAGTTTTTTAGGTGTTACGACCGGTAAGCGTTGAGTTTTGCACAGAGCATATGAATTAGGGTTTTTGAGAAATTCAAATGCAGGATTTAATTAATAGTTAAACGGGGTTGGGCTTTATCTATAGAAAGAAGGTAAATTTGTAACTTTTAATTAAAATTTTGTTTGACTATTAATTTTGTTTAGTGTTATAAATTACAAATACCCTTAAGTAAGGCCTCATTACAAAAAAATTCCTCACAGTATTGGGTATTATAAAAGTTTTCTTCAGATTCATGGGTAACAAAGAGTATGGCAAATTAGAAAACATGGTCATCGAAGAGTGGTAAAATTTAAGAAACATTGGCAATGAAATTTTTTGGAAAGAATAAAATAAGAGGTAGAAGAAGTTTATAGTTTGCTTTAGTTTTACAAGACACGTGGTAAAAGTCCAATCATAAAATAAGAAGAAATGTCACACGGACAAGTAACAATAGATTTGAGGCTCCGTACAATGATTTGTTTTTCATTTTATTTTTTACTGTCAATTAGTTATTGATCAAAATCAACCACCGCCTTTATTTTGAAGTTTATATTGTCGCAAGAAAAATAAAACCCTTCTAATGTACGGAAATCAAACTTCACTACTAACATTTCAGTTCAATTCAATTCTATTTTTGTCCATGGACATTGTATTTTAATGAAACGACCATTTATAAATGCACATACATGCATCGTATGATAATAAATATTGTTATTATTCTTTGAGCAAAATTTTGGTCCAACCATTTATTCAACATTTAGTTTTCATTAATTCATTAAAATATTACATGATTAGTGATACTTATTTCTTTAAAAATTTAAATAATATTATCCTTAGTAATTTTTTAAATAATAAAAATACAAGGTAAAGTTTTTAAAGATAACTGTATTAATTACAATATTTAATGATCATATAATTTTTCTGATACCACCATCAATGGTGGAGAAGGCCTACATAATTCTGTAAGAGCCTAAAAGTTTCATTAAAGTTCTTAATTGATCTCAATATATTGCAACGATTATTACCAGATTTAATGTTAAGTTTAGCATTTCTGGGGTAGATAATTATGTTTGATAGAAACTAAAAATGGTTTTTTCCATATATTCCAAAACAAAATTTTATTGTGCCATGGAAATTATACTAACAATTGCACCTTGCCCCTAATCAATACTTTAGTAGGTTTGAAGTGGCATAAATATCATTTTAGGGCTTAGTGCAAAAACATAGAATTATAACGAGACGAGGGTAATCATTGTTCAATTTTACGATATTTTTATATTTTTGCAATTTATATTTTTAATAATTTATCTAATACAATTATTAAAAATTTTAACATATCATCAAATTACAAAACGTTATATTGGATTCCAAATCCAACGTCCGCCTTCAAATTTATAAGATAACGGCAGTTACGACTCTATTTTGTTCTCTCCACTATTTGTATTATAAATCATAGTTGGTTAACTTGTTTCTTTATATTTGAATCATGACCGACTAACTATATATTATTTGAAGTTCAACATATATTTGCAATATAGAAATATTATGTATCACGTCACCACTTACCAAAACTAATTAATGTGTGAATTTCAATGTTAAAAGACTTCGAGTAGTATTGCTATTTATTATCCTCGAAGGCAAAACATGGGTCAAAGTAGGTAACATAAATCCAAAGTAATAGCACGAAAAATCATACATAGAAAATTGAAATGGTTGTTACTGTTGGTGAGTTTGTATTAATTCGCCATAAATATATTCTGAATAGTGGTTGATAAGCCTTAGTTATTTGCTTTATTCAGCAGTGGCCCCTCTGTGTAGTCACGATATAAGGAATTAAACACATGTGCAAAATTGTGCCAACTCTAATATTCATACAAGACTGGCTGTATTTGTGAGTCTCTATCATCTCTTCAATAGCACATTCTTTACATTTTTCTTCACTTCTATATTTGGTTTAGGTATAGTGTAATATTTCTCTAAGATTAATTAATACTAACATATGTTTGCATTTTTCCTTGTGGGTGCTTGATGATAAAGCTATTCAATAGCTCTAACTCTAGAAAAACTTAAAAAATACCAAATTATAAGTTATAATAATCTATAAACTACTCAAATTTATAATACTTCTATATATATGTATTCTTAGTTTTTGTCAGTGTTTTTGAGACTAATATAGGATTTTAATTTACTTGCAGGTATTGTTCTTGGGCATGGACAATAATAGGGAGAAGAACACCTTCGATAACAGATCAATGCACTCATCCACTTTTAACCCACCATCTCATCATTTTATGACGATGTCACCCATTTCTGTTCATGGGCACCGTCAGGTAATCGATTAATCCATCATTTTGCTAGTTGGAAATTAAAATTTATCAATGATTCTACCCCCACAAAGTGTACATTTTTCTAACAAATTTTTATAGTTAAATATATATATTAATAAAAAAATTATGAACCAAAAGATGCAAGGTATGACTTGTCAACTACAAAATATAAAAGAATATAAATCAAACACATTCATTTTTATATCTTTTTTCCAGCATATATGACTTGTCAACTACAAGATGCATTAGGTAAGAAAGATACAGAAATTTACTAGCAAACTTATTAGACACATCGTAAAATTTATTATATAATGATGACTTATATTATAAACTAACTTTTGATGTTTATTTACTTTTATTAATGAAAAAAATGGAAATAAAGAAAAAAATATGTATATTTGTCCATGTTTTATAATATAAATAACATGTGCAGGTAAGAAAAGCAACGGGGCCCTGTTTCGCGAACCAATTGAGGCAAAACATTCAAAACTTTTGGAAAGATCGTCAAGCTAAAATATGTAGTGGTATCACTTTCTGATACTTATATCACCTTGTTGATTTATTTAACCCGTCTCTTACTTCTAAAAGTTATAATTCGAAGTTGTCCTTTATTTTATATATATATATATATATATATATATGGCAGTAATTGATTTTAAAATATTTTTTCGGGAAAAAAATGATAAAATTATATGAAATATGGAAAGTAAAATTAATTGATTCTAAAGATTTTTTTTTTTTTTATAAAAAGACAAATTTCTATGAAATTTAGTAAGTAAAATTAATTGATTCTAGATATTTTTGAAAAAATAGTCATAATTATACGAAATCTGACAAGTAAATTACTTGTTACTAAAAATATGTTGAATTGCTATTCATTCCATTATCGATTTAATTCTAAATTTTAAATTTTTTTAAGATAATTCAAGGGGTCTAACCAAAAGTTCTTGAGAGTGTCCACACCATACAAATATTCCATCTATATTTTATTAAATGTTCAGCTTCAACTGAAGATTTATCATAAAACTGATTAATATAGACCATATTTAGTAACTTAATATTTAAAAAATATTTTTTGTGCATGCTTCTACATATTGAAATGAGGTTGTTGACTGTATGAACCCTACCATATACCATTTTGAAATTTGACATGATTTAAATATATTTGTATATCAACGTTCTCTGAACAAAATTATATTACTTTTTCTTCGTCTTTTTTTGTCATTTACCAAGACAATAAAAAAAATATCATGTGCACTGCTCCAAAAATTCTCATTCTCTGCAAAAATTGTTTAGCTCTATCCCTATATATATATATATATATTAGAATTCACCACATGGATTGGGCTAAATTCACTTACTTGGCTTGGGCCTAACTCAACCTCAAAAGCTAGCTTGTAAGGTGAGGATTGCCCAAGTCCTTATAA
This sequence comes from Penstemon barbatus, assembly GCA_003313485.2. Lineage (NCBI taxonomy): Eukaryota > Viridiplantae > Streptophyta > Magnoliopsida > Lamiales > Plantaginaceae > Penstemon > Penstemon barbatus. The sequence goes on from CM064878.1 coordinate 11,452,700, forward strand.
GGTGGACTTAACTATTGTTTTCAACCAATGTGGGACATTTAGTCTCAATAATATATATATATATATATATATATATATATATATATATATATATATATATATATATATATATATATATATTGTGTGTGTGTGTGTGCATGTGTGTAAAATTGTGCTCTATAACTGCTCGACATAAACTTGAACAAAAAACATACTTGTAGAAATACTCAAATTTAAAAAAAAAAAATTAGGCTATTAAAGTTACACTAATTAGCACATCAACATGAAGAATCCAGTAGAATTTAAAAGTAAATTATTTCAGAGAAAACTACTTTACTTTAAAAAAAGAAAAATCACATTGCCATCTTTCACAATTTTTTTTATCCATATTTGGATTTTTATCATTTATTATTTTCCATAATTTTGCATAAATGAAAATGAATATTTTTCACTCTTATTGTCATAATTTCATTTTTATTCCTAGAGTCAGATTTAAATTTATGACAAGTCTCTACTAATATTCACAAAATTAATATTTGCGTCAATTGATTTACAAAAAAAAATTGTAGACATTTCATGAAAATAAACATCGTTGATTTGCTGTCTTAGAAGAAGTCTTGTTTACATCATTTTTTCATTTTCCATTGTATAAAATACAAAATGATTATAATGCTTATTTAAGGATATAATAGAAGTTATGTTTTGTTCCTGGACAACAAATGTTGCCTCCAGCTCGAATACAAATTTATGACAAGTCTCTACAAATATTCACAAAATTAATAGTTGCGTCAATAGATTTACAAAAAAAAAAAAAAATTGTAGACATTCATGAAAATAAGAATCGTTGATTTACATAATTTTCCATTGTATTGAATACAAAATGATTATAATGCTTATTTCAGGATATAGTAGAAGTTATTTTTTGTTTTTCACATTGTTACCAAATGTTGCTTATTGTTTCTTTTCTCTAAGATGTTCCTGGACAACAAATGTTGCCGCTAGCTCGAATAAAAAAAGTGATGAAATCTGTTAAAGACGTTAAGGTATGTTTAGATCTTATTCGTGAAACTTTTTTATGTAATTCACATTAGAGCAAATGCATACTATTTAGGTAATTGAGAATGTTAAACTAAAATTATAACAATGTACGTTGATACACATGCATATATAGACATGTATTTATGATATACCTTAAACGCAATTTGCATGCACACATTTTATTTCTGAGTACATAAATATATTTACTCGTCCAAGTAATTTGTTGTTGTGCTTATAAGATTTACTCGTCCAAGCATTTTGTTGTTGTGCTTATAAGAACTTTTTATGAAAAACATTTAGGTATGTGTACTTGCAAGAAAAAGAACAAAATACTCAATAAATTGATAAAGATGTTTCTAAGAGTACATTTAGTCTTCATCGTTGGTATAACTAAGTAACATGTTTAGTCACACTTGTATATTATAATAGGTTTCACAACCTTAATTTATATTGATAATCTAAACCCTAAGTTGGCGATGAGTTCCTAAACTATAAAATTGCCATTTTCATGTTTAAAAATATTTGGTTGAGATATAGTCTTACACCCTAAAAAACTCATATGTCTTTAGTATTAAAACTCTAAAATAATTCTAAAATCACCATCTCGCTTGAAATATTGCTAATATCATTAGGCTTTTTTTTTTTTCAATCAAAAGTCATAGATAATGTTCAGAGTTTTATTTTTGGACTATTCCCAACCTTACTATTGAAAGGTCAATACAAGCTAATTCTTTAACAATTTTTACCTTTTGTCAGCTTTAGATCATGTCACAATCGATGTATTTCTTAACTATAAAAGATCATTTCAAATCAAACTTGGGAAATTAAATTGTTACCCATCTTTCTTAAAATTCAACTTTTCCAAGTTATAATTATCGATAGAAGATTAGAAGATCTTTTCTTTACATTTTAATTTTAAAGTTTGCTACTAGATTAAATAATTAGAGGTTGTTCATTTCAATATACAAACATTACTAAATAAATATGTTTTTCTTATTTGATTACAAGAGAAGATATTTGGGGTACACTCGAGTATATATGCTTTATTTAATTAAAATATTTCAGTTCATAAACTTTTAGTTAAGCAAAAAATGTCTACTTTATTAGTTTCTTACTCATTCCATAGATAAATTCTAATGATTCAGATGATTAGTGCTGATACACCGGTGGTATTTGCGAAAGTTTGTGAAATGTTTATTATGGAGATGACCTTACGAGCTTGGATGCATTCTGAGAAAAATAAGCGTCGAACTATACAACGTTGTGATGTAGCTCATGCTATTAGGGATGACAACCTTTTGAAATTCCTCCATAACATTGTACCAATGGAAACTCACCAGGTTTTCTTTTTCTTCATATATATAGTTAGTTATTTATTTTCACTCTACTAGATATTATTCTTACTCATCATGCATCCCATGCCTAATGAATTTACTATCATAATGTTAGATGGCACAATTGGAAATGGCGAATCAGCATGAAGTGTTTGAACCTCTCCCAGAGTCAGTTGCAACCTCGACTTATCCAAGTTATACGGTATGATTTCTTCATCATTTAAATTCCTGTGTTTTAATTTATGCGTGAATTATTGTTCAATTATTGCAAATTGATTTTCAAACTTACATCATTCCTTAATAATGTAATTTTTCTAGAAGCTCTTTGTAGTTTTGCTAAATATTTGTGACAAATAATTGGTTCTCAACTAAGATATAACTATAACATGTTTAGAGTTTTTCTAACGAATAGTTCGCATTTCAAAAAGAATATCTTTATTTATTTATAAATCACCATTTGATCATGATATTCTTATATAATATCTAATACATATAATAACATTAGGATCAGGAGTTAACACCACCATCTGGCCTTCAGATAACAACTGGTCCACACTTGTTATATCCAATGAATCAAGAGTTAGCACCACCACCTGAATTTCAAGTAGCAAGTGATCCACACTTGACATATTCAATGAATCGGGAGTTAGCACCACCACATTATTTTCGAGTAGCAACTGATCCACACCTGACTTATCCAATGAATCAGGAGTTGGCACCACCACCACATGTTTTTCAAGTAGCAACTGATTCACACTTGACATATCCAATGAATCAGGAGTCAACAACACCACCATCACCTCTTTTTCAAGTTGGAAATGATCCACACTCGACATATCCAATGAATTCGTATAACTACTATGTAAGTCATAGTAAATTTTTATTACAATAATGCGATCTAGAGTACAATTTAGCAATACGGTTATTATTTTTTTTTTTTTGTTGTTATTATGACATGATAATGAATTTCCTGTAACTGGCTTATTTTTTTCTTTTGTCTTCTTTTAAGGATATTTTCATGGAAAATCAAGAAATGTTTCAGGGACAGGGATATCCTTGGTTTCCACCACCACCATCAAGTGATGGAAGCAATCATTACCCTGGTTTCGAGGTTTGATAATAGTTTTTTCATATAACTTAAGCTCCATATATATGGCCAACATGACCAATAATTAATAAAAAGAAACTTTCTTCTTTGTTTCATATTCTGTAAAGAATAATTATCATAGGATTATAATACTTTTTTCCCTACATCTTTTGCATGGATTATATGCAAATGATTTATATATTTAAACATTTTTATATATTTTTTTTTGGTTTATAACACTTTGGAAATGTAATCATCAAATTATCTAATTTAGTTCTTTGAAATCTTGTAGTGAAGCATTGCTCAAGGATTGGAACGCTCATGGGGTAATAATTAAAAGAAAGCAGGCCTGCTTACTTAAAAATCGTCCCTTTTAATTGGAATAAACTAATATGCATTTGGATCTATTATTGTGTTAAGGTTTTACCCAATTTAACTTCGTAGTTTGTTCCAATAACTATTTTTATGGTGATTTCTGCAATGATGAGCTAGCACAATATTTTGCCAAAGAATAGTATGTGTTTGTGTTTTAATATATTTGAGAAACTAGGTTGGTCTAGAACTAAAGTTTCAAACAACGTAGTCTGTATTCAAAGTTTTTTTCTTAAAAAGCTTTGATTACATGCAATTTACTAATTATAGCATCCTGTTTTGAGCTATAAAGATAAACTTTTGCATTTTTCTAGGTCATTTGCTCTGAAGAGGCTCAACTTTGGAAAGTATTTAGATGCAAATGATAAGTTGGTACAACTTAAAATCTTGAAATTTTATACTCATTTTGTCCTTTTTCTTTCTTTCTTATTTTCTTTGAAGGATATCTCAAACAAAATTCATTTTCTAAATTAAAATCACTTTTCTCGAGATTATCCTCTGACATAAAGTAATGATTAGAAATCACTAATTTTCAACCAATATTTTAAGGGCATAAAAGTAAAATATCCAATTTTTTTTACCTTTTTTACTATTATCTAAATCTCTAGGTCAAAAGTAAAAGAACAAAAAAATAAGAACTAAGTACTTAGTTCACTATAATGTGTAAGGGTCTATGTTTTTTTTCCCTTTGAAATGTTTATTAGATATGATTTTAAGACAATTGAATTTGTAATAAGGAGATAATAAACAATAAATAAAAAAATTTCATTTATATCCTTATCTCAATATGACTATATTTAAATATATGGGCATGTTCAAACTTTAAACTATTATGCATATATGACATGACTGAGAAATATAACCACTAAAAGAAATTCATATTGAGAACATACTAATGTCATATGTGCACAATTATGAAAGTATTTGAATTTTTGGTTTGTCTTGCATAAATTGAATATTGTTTGCATGTACTATATTTTTTTTTTGTTCATCCATTAACTCCACAAAATCTAAATAAATTTGATTATTTTCCTGATATTTAGATGATAGTGTTTTTCTTTCATGGTATGTATATGCTTAGACATAAAATCATAAACACTAAAGCATATTGATAAACATGCACCGATGAACAAGCACATACTTTCACATAATTATGTACTTTTGTAACGTAAGATTAGGAGATACTACCAAGTTATGACATGTACAAACATATTCTGGAAAACAAGGTTACATATTATCTCAGATGTACAACTATTTATACTTGCAATTTATTACCTTTTAAAGTCATCTTTTGCACATGTCTACTTCCAGTGTGATCCTCTATATTGAATACAATATATCAATATTAATCACTATTAGAAACTTAACATCATTTACCACTTTCTATGCTGTGCCATAAGATCTACGTTGCGTAAATTCTTGTTTCATTGATCTAACAGAACAAACAATAATTTGTAATGGTCAGTTGAGAAAACTATATATCAAAATCACTAAAAAAATATGAGTTTGGAACGACAAATGATGGGATATGTCATCAATTTTTTTTTTTTTTGTTTAGTTTATAAAGCATAATAAAATGCACTATTTAGTATAGGGTTATATGCCCTCATATCCTCTGAACTATTGTTATTTGATAGTTATCCCCCAAAAAATTTAACTTATTGGCAATCACACCCCTTAGGTTAAGGAATCATCAACTTCATCGTGAAACTAATTAAATATCAATTTTATTCATATTTCTACTTGAATTGATTATAATGATATGAACTTTGGAACATTAAATATTACTTTATTTATTGACTTAAAGAATCACATAAAACATAAGCTTATTTTTTCCATGCTTCTAATCCAAATTCTTTGATAATTGTGTCGAAAAGTCTATGTATAAAAATTATAACTAGAGCATCAAAACAAAATATCATATATAATAACATCATGCTTAATATTTCTAAGAAACATTCCAAACCAAATCTTGTTGTATATTTGTTTTGGAATATTCTTGAATTTGGGAATGTTAAGCATGATTTTATTGCATATGATTCTTTAGTTTTGATTTTCTTGGCTTCATATAGGGGTGAACACGAGCAGGTTTGGACGAGTTTTTATAGTAAAATGAACTTGATCCAACATAAACGGGCTGCTAAATTAGCAGCAACATCTTTATTATGTCTTCAAATCGCACTGTTCGGATTGGTCGGATGCAATTTTAGTTCCCTTATGTAAGAAGTTGCAAATTTAATCTTTCTACCTGTAATTTTAGTCCTAAATTTCTCTGAATTAAAATGTGTCCTCTTATCCACGTCACATTGTCAAATTAGCTTGGATTGCAGGAAAAATAACACCTTATTATTTTTTCACTTATTTCCCTGCCTACTAACTATTAGGGCAAAAATGTAATAATGTCTCAATTTGTTTGCATGTGTTGTAATTTATGGGCACTAGTTTTAATTCCGTCGAATTAAGTACTAAAACTTTAGGTATGAGGACATAAATAGCGGCATCTTAAAACACAAAGAATGTAAATTACTTGTAGAAACTACAAATGTCCCTTTTTCACGTCCTTGCCAAAGATGACTATTTTTTTTTATTTGCCAAATATTAATACAAACAAGAAACTTGAAGAAAGTTTGATTTTTGTTCTTAGCCATTAGTTAATAAATGTGATTTATTTAACACTTTTATTCATATTATGAATAAAAAGTACACCATTAAAGATTAAGTATGGGTAGCGGGTGGTCACGCTTTTTAACCATCAAACTCGTCATTCAACCCATTTCATGCATGTTTACAAGTTTTCAAACTGCATTTGCTTATTTTAAAAATGAAATCGACACATTGCGGACAAGTTGGATAGGGTGGGTTGGGTGAGTCGGATTTGACAGATTTATGTACAACCTTATCTTCATTTCAATTTTTCCCCTCCTAATTGGAACGCTCCACAATAATATTCATTTCTTTTCATTTTGTGATACGGCCGTGAAATAAGTCCCTTATTTCTGCATTTAATGTTCACTTCTTTCACCCACCTTTCATGCATTTTTTTATCTTTTTTTGAGAATTCGACTCATCAACCGGGAAGGAGGCTCAACGCCTCAACCCACCAACGGGCAAGAAGGCAACAAGATTTGCATTCCTCCTTCACAAGATCTCCCTCTTTCTATCTTTTTCATCCACCATTATTTAGCTTTAGTTAGTACCGAGAATTTTTAGCCCCATCAATTCTTGATACTAAAATGTCACACTTAATTCCAATATTAAAATTAGGTACATATTATATAGTTTTGAGATGACATTACCTTTTAAAATAACTTTTAAGTTCAGCTAGATTTAGACTAAATGGATCTTAGTTCAATCAATTTATATCTTGATGAATGGTTCTATCTGTAGTGGGCTACAAACTCTTCTTCTCAATCAATGTAAATGTAATTCCCTCTTTAGACCCTTTGTACTTTAACAATTTCTATTTCAGGTCTTCTATAATAAATCAATATATTATATGCCCACCACTAATTTTATTCTGTGTTTTTGCAATTCGTAATAAATGAAATTGTTAAAAGTTGGGGGCCCGAAATTGGTGATTTCTCCACCCACACCCACCTCATTCGGGCTGCTAATACTACCCACGGAAATTGGACCATGACCAACAACTTGGACAAACCCACTGGAGATGAATTTATGGAAATCCAAAGCGCATGATCAAAATTAAAGCTGCAAATGGGTTGGGTCATAATAATTCAGATTTTATTTCTTTTTATGTTGAATCGAATTTGAGTTAAATTTAGGTTCGCTCGAATCTGAAATTTTAGCTTCCACTGGATTGAATCAGAGATTTAATTTTTTTCAAATTTTACACTAATTTTTTTGGGAACAAATTTATTAACGTTATATTTGCATTGAAATTACACGTGTTTGACTTTTTCTACGTAATTCACTAAGATTCACAATTAGAAAAAAAAACAATTTTTAATTTACTTCACTAATTTAACATATCACTTTGAAAAATAGTGATTTTGATATTAAATTATTGATATATGAAATCCAGTTCATGTTCTTAGATGGAAATATCCACAAAGGCAAGGCCACGAAGAGGTAAGACTATGAAGGGAATTACTAACTAACATCTTCCTAACTGTATGTATAACTATTTTTATTTTATTGTCTAGATTTGAGCTTTAATGGATTTGGTAGACTCTGCTGGAAAATATTCACCAAATAGTGGGCTGGAAAATGATAAAATATTTGCTGGAAATTGTTTTATAAACAGCTGAAACAGAACAATAAATTTAAGCAATATCGAAAAGTCGATTCCTCTTAGTTGTGCAAATTCTATCTCTCCTCAAGACAATATTCGTCCTCACTAATGTGTAAATGGGTTCTACAACGAATTTGTCCCGGGATACAATGGAGCCCAGTTACAAACTGTTTATTTTTCTTCGAATCACACTTTCGAAAATTAACCCAAATACTCAATTGCAAAGAACCAAATTTATTAATGGAATTATCGACTGAAAATGAAGTATAGCAAATAAGAAAATGGTTGTTATGTTTTGCTTTCAGTCGAAGTATCCATAAAAGTAAATGGAGGATTTGGTTTTTCTATATCCTTTTATTCAATGCTCTTTGCACTTTAAATAAGAAGACTAACTCATTTCCAATGAGTCGTGTCCTTTCGGAGTAAACCAACGGCGCCTTAGTTAAAAGTCACAATGTTTAGATTATTAAATTAAATAATGACCATTAAATTGATAATTATTTACAAATAATCCGGATTTAATTTTAAACAAATTTTATTTTGAAAATATCTAACAGAGTTTATCGAGATTCATATTGACTCCGCGTATTTCATTTTCTGATCTCTATAATCAGATTCCTCGAATTTTTAGTTACAAAAATATCATAGTAAATCAGAAGAAATGCTCATCTGCCTCCTATTCAATATATAGAATCAATCAAAAGAAAAATAAAAAATTATCCGGAAGGCACCATTATAGAAATTGGGAAGAAACACTTGATGAAAGTCATATAGACATCCCCAGGTACATTTGGTAAAATTAGCCGGAACAACCAAGATAAATATGCAAACACAGCTGGCCCTGTAAAAATAGCTTGATATTTATATCAACATTTTTCCATCATTAACCATTGTCCCCTCAAACATTCGCTCTCGAGCAATTGATGCCTGAAATAGTGAAATGTCAAAAGTAGAAACTTAACTAAAAGTAGAACTGATGACAATATCAAATCTAAAAAAAGGTATGCAGAATTATAGAAACCTGTTTTCTCCAATTTGTGGTACACGCTAAAAGAGTCAACAAAACGGATTGCACAATTGATCCCATGTTTAATCCGAGCCAAAGACCCTTTCCTCTTAAGTGAAGAACAAAGCCGAAAACCATAGCTACCGGAAGTCCAACAAGATAGTAAGCCCCTAAATTGATATACGCCCCAATATGCTGCCATCCACTCCCTCTTGCCACTCCTAAACCCCGACCCGGTTATCAATTTAATACAGTAAGTTTTATAAACATTGTTATTTTGTACAGCATTAACATAGGAGGTGAGACTTAACCTGAAAACACCGCTTGTATTGAGTCCATTACGAGCAAGAGACAAACGAAAGGAGTCATTTCTCCGAAGTAATCCACTACTTCTTTCTCTGTACTGAATGCATATCCAAGAAAGTGACGGCAACAGAAGATAATCGAGCAAGCTATAATTGCCTCGGTAATTGAAAGAACATTAGCCGCCCACACAGATGCTCGAGCGCTGTCCGCACATCCTGCCCCAAGCTCATTCGAAACTCTTGTGCTATAAAAATGTTAAATTACTACATGTATACAAAAGAGAGAGAAAATCAAAGAACGAATTATATAGATATAGTTGAAGTAGTTCAGGGGCTAACCTAGCAGCAGCACCAATAGAATATGGTATGAAGTAGTGCAATGAAGAAACCGATAGGCTGCAACAAAGATCGTAATTACATAAACATGAAAATAGAAAAATTAAACATGATGCATCATTAATGATTATTCTTTAATTAACTTGTAAATTAATCAGACATTTACCATACAGAAAGCACTGATGTCTCAAGTTCAGGCTTGGGCAGAAGTCCGGAGAGCAATACTACGATTTCACATGTCCACCATTCGAGGCTGTAAATTTCCATGTTTTCACTTATGTTAGTAACGGTTTCCTAAATGTTAGTCGGCTTGCACTGCACTGACTACCCCTACAAACTAGACATAAGTGTAAAACAAACACGAAGATAAAAACGAATTACCAAACCATGGTTGCAGAAGGGACAGATAAACGAAAAAACTCCCTCATGCTTGGTAAAATGTCATTAGAAAACGGAGCAAGATCTGTTTTCTTGCAGGTCGAAGAGTACTTAATGAACAAAAGAAGCAAGATCACATTAAACCAATAAGATAAACCAATTGAGAATGCTGCACCAGCAATTCCTAGTTTCAATTTGAACACTAAAGTCCAACAAAGAGGTACATGGAAAATTAGACTTGTTACTGAGCTCCAGAGCATAGGAAGAATCAAACTCTGAGTCTGCAAATATCGAATCAAAGATTGAAGAATAGCATAAGGAAACAGTGCAGGGATTAGCCATATAGCGTATTGTCCAGCTTCAGAAGAAATCGACGGATCTTGGCCCATAAATATTAGTAACTTGTCCATGAAGATCCATAAAATTGATATGGGCACACAGACCACAAGAAGACATATAATTGAAGCATATGTGTAGATTCCTAGCTTTTGGTACTGCTCCGCTCCAAAGGCCTGGCCGCATAAGGTCTCTAATGCACTAGCCATTCCAAACTGTTTGCAAAAACAGAACAAGATTAATTAGTTTTTTTTTCAAATCTACGAGTTCTTTTGCTATAAAGTTCAAGATTTTACGATTAAGTTTAAAGTGATATGAATGATATAAATTAATGTTATTAAGTTGATATCAATTTTACGATATATTCAGCCTCTTAATTATTCCAACAATATGCAGAAAGGGAACAAGAAGAAATGAACTAATGCTGCATTACCAAAAGACTGTGGCCTGTGACATTGGCGAGGGAGGTAGCTACGGCGGCGCCGGAGAGAGCGAGTTCACCGAGGTGGCCGACCATCATCATTGATGCAAAACGCAAGAGGGTCTGTGATACAGTCACCACCACCATTGGTGCTGCTATGTAACTCAACTTTTTCAGCTCTTCCACAAACATTTGCCATTTTGGTGCAACCGTCACGGCGGCACCGCCAGGCAAAAGTAGTGCCTCTTCCATGATGGCAAGAGAGAAGTTCAAGTTTTATTTGGGAATGAAAGATGAACGTGCTGTTTGTACTTTATACCGGAAGTGAGAAGATGAATCATTATTTTCTCTTACCAAGAAAAGGAAAGACATGCATGGAAAAGTTTAAATCGATAAGAATTATAGAAATTAATATTATTATATTAATTCTTTTTAAAAGCAAACACATTTTATTATGTGGAAGACAGTCTGCGTATGGGTTAACTTTTATACAAATACAAGATTTGAAAAATAAATGAATAATTACGTTCACCTATGGCTTATATACATTCAAATAGCATACAAGAATAAACAAATAAAGGGATAATTACATCATTTTACAGATACAGCCCTGCTAACTAAATTCTGTTATACCATTTTATGAATTTTGTGACAAAAGATATACTTTTTATTTTAAGCATGTGGTATGAAATGGATGAGGAAGTGTGTTTGTAATTCATAATGAAAAATCATTTGAATAATTCTACTCAAAACAAAAAATAACTAAAACAAAAATTATTATATCTATCATGATTTAGATGTCACACGAATTTATGTCTATAATTGGGTCGAGATACAAAATTTAAGATGGAAGATCTATCTTTTTTTTAATTTTTTTTGGTAGAATGATGGAAGAATGAAGATCCATCAATCTTATGTAATTGTGTTATCAAAATGTAACCAAAAACAGATAACATTAAACAAATTATTTTGCCCCATCAGCGAAAGGGCCGGGGGTTTATATTATTTAAGGTAAATTGGGTATACATACACTTTAAAGCATTTCTGCACGTATTATCTAGGCTCGTCTAAGAAACCAAATTAACGTGACCCAAAGTGTAAAGTGAAGAGAAAACAGCCAAATTTCGTTCCTGCTTCTGTAATATGTATGTTTAATTTGCAATTATCTGGTGATGCAAAACTATAATTAAAATTTCATTGTTTGAGCAAATGGGAAATCATAATTGTTGTAGTATCTCCAAACATCAATCAGACTATGCTAACAAAAATGTTTAAATCTTCAGAATATTTCTTCCTCAAATCAACTCGTCGCGGGCAGGAGCAGGAGCCTTCCCCTCAAATATCCTTTTTCTTGCTTCCATCGCCTGCAATTTAATTGTATCCAAACAGTTCCATAATTAATTGCCTAGCTCACTGGATTTTACTCAACAAATTTAATCAAGACTAATCAAAACAATCTTCATAGAAAATTTGTCAAAATGAATTTGTTCAACAACAAGAATTGGTATTCCAATATTTAATTTCTGTGTCTCAAAAAACTGACCTGTTTGTCCCAATCAGTGAGACTTGTTATGAGCAAAAGCAGAAGAGATTTCAAAGTTGCTCCAACCACCAAACCAATCCATAATCCCTCCCCTCCCCAATGGAAAACAAATCCAACTAGCAAAGATACCGGAATTCCAACTAAATAGTACGCCACCAGATTCACATACACGCCTATATGCTGCCACCCGCTACCTCTAGCTATACCTGAATATCGCAAAGAAAATCATTAACTTGGAAATTAAGTTAATTAAGAGATTATTGACATTTCTACGTTTTTTCGACACCCTTTAAGGTTTGGTCAAATTATCAAAAAAAAAAAAAAAGAATGCCCCGTACGTACCAGAAAGTACTGCTTCAAAGCCATCCATGAGGACACAAAGGCACAGAAGAGGAGCGATTTTGTTGACATAATCGACAACTTCCATCTCGTCACTAAATGCATATCCCAATATATGACGGCAACCAAAAACCACAGCGCTTGCTATGCTACACTCTGCAACTGAAAGAACCAACACCGCAAAGAAAGCAGCTCTAGCTGCCCTCGGTTTTCCAGCTCCAAGTTCATTCGAAATCTGAGTACTACAAATTAATTAAGAGCATCTAATGTTAACTTTATTGTTCTTCCTTAAGTGTCAGCTCAAAATCAGAGAGAGAGCAAACCTTGCAGCAGCTCCAAAAGCATCTGGTATGTGATAATGCAATGAAATAGTCGAAAAGCTGCTTACAAAGAAAATTACGTACATTAGAAAACCAAATGTAATCTGAAACACCATTATATTATTTGACAAGAAAATAGCATACCATATGGACAATACCGACGTCTCTAGCTGTGGATTTGGTAACAAACCCGAAAGCAATATCACTAGCTCGTATGACCACCAAGCCAGACTGTAATAAAACGACCATTAAAATTATTTAACATTAAAAGATAATTTAATTTGAAAGACAAGTGAAGATTAAAATATCTACCAAACCATGAGGGCAGCTGGGACGGCCAACTTGAAGAACTTCCACATAGTCAAAAAAATATCCCTCGAAAAAGAGGCATGTGTTTTCTTACAAGCTGAAGAATACTTCACGTAAAGCCCAAGTATGATTACATTCAACCAATAAGATATACCAATTGAAAGTGCTGCTCCTTCATTTCCTAACTTCAATTTGAATATAAAAGCCCAACAAAGGGGCAAATGGAAACATAATGTTGCAAGTGTGCTTATAAGCATTGGAAGGATCAAGCTTTGAATTTGTAGATATCGAACAAGAGACTGATATATTGCGTAGGGAAACAATGAAGGTATTAACCAAATTGCGTATTTGCCAGCTTCTATTGATATTAAATGGTCTTGGCCTATGAAGATTAACAACTTATCCGTGTACATCCATAGAACCGAGACCGGTAAAGACACGAGAAAGAGACATATAATGGCCCCGTAAGTAAAGGTTCCGACTTTTTGATATTGCTCTGCTCCATATGCTTGTCCACAAAGAGTTTCCAAAGCACCAGCCATCCCAAACTGCTTGGCACATTCAAAGTACATTAAGAACAGAAAAAATTGCATTTTCAGTTCTACAAGATTAGATTCGGAGTCTTTTTTATCTCCGAGTTTTACAAGATTGCACCTCTGCTTCTGCTTTTGAAAAACGTCTTGTACTTTTGGTTTTATTGCCCATTTTCATCCAAAGTGGAACTGAGGTAAAAAATTCTGATTAAATTCTGAGTCTTTTTTATTTCGAGTTCTCTCATGTTTCACAAGATTAATATAGTCTTTATTGAATCAAAAGTGCAATACATATAGACAAAAATGGAAAAAAATATGATTGGCCGACTGGAAGGACTAGTACCCCAAAGTGGTGATTCAAGTTCGAATCCCTGTTGAGAGTGGTTTCCATATAATATGTGCGCCTCGAAAGGGATTAAACACTTGGGAATTAAAAAAAAAAAGACCAAAAATGAAAAAAAAAAAAAAAAAAAAAAAGGTACTGAAAAATATGCAACAAATTATAACGTAGAACATTTTATAATATTATGATAACTCATTCGCCTGAAATTGAATATATGGTGAAAAGTGTTGCGCAAAATAACAAAAATATCCTTCTCCACGTAAAATAATACCGGGATAATTAAAATGCCACATATATAGTCATGGGATAAACTGATACAGGGTAAGGTTTTACATATATAATAACATAGGAGAGTAAATTGTTTCATTTCTTTTTTTCTGTTTAAAATAGATCCAAATATATAGTACTACTATATAAAGGAGTGTATTTTGGTCAAATATTTTTTAAGGTTATAAAATATAGTCTTTTAAAAGAAAATAGAAAGGTAAAATGCAATTTTGTAAATCTCACTGAATAAACTGAACATTTATGAGTAAAGTAAAAGGCAAAAATACCTCCTATACTTTGACTAATTAGCAAAACCCCCCTATAAAATTTTTACTACCAAAAACCCCACTTTGCTTTATACCCCACACAAAGATGCGAAAATTCACTTAAAAACTGACAATAATACACCTAATTAACTTTGAAAATCGACAATAACACATGACATTAGATTTTTGTAAATTATGAACATCACATTGAATAAACTGCGATGAACAAGTCGTTATACTTGATAGATAGTAGCAAAATTAGGTGTGAAGTGTGAAGATAAGTAAAAGAAATGAAGCTTACAATGACACTATAGCCCGTAACATTTGCTAAAGAGGTGGCGATCGAGGCGCTCGATAAAGAAAGTTCTCCAAGATGGCCCAACATAAACAACGGTGAAATTCTTAAAAGGTATTGAGACACAGTCACCACCATCATTGGCAAAGCTATCCGGGTCACCTTGTTTAGATCTGCGCCAAAATTCCATTCTTTTCTGCTTTCCCTTTCACTGTTTTCCGGCAGCAGTAGTGGCAACTTAGATTCCATTACCTCGTTTTTGTTAGAACAAGTTCTTGAATGTTTATTGCCGAAACAGAGGACGAGACTTCTTGCTAGAAAATTTAATTTAGTGTTTTTATTAGACTATTGTATGGAGGCTCTGATTCCCATGCTTTTTTTGTTTTTCCGACTGTAAAAGTTGTTTTTTTTCCGGAACACCTTTGTTGAATTTGTAAGGCATGGTAGTTAGATGTGTATTTAATTCATTGGGGTTGAATGTTATACATGTGGGTATGAAAGGACAAAAAATTATCCTTTCATGTCCATGTGACAATCATCCAGCACCTAGGTGGATTAAATGAGAGAATTGTACATTTGGTACAGAGCTATAGGTCAATTCTTATTTTTTGTACTGAGTTTTATGTGTCCAACACATTTGATACAGAGATTTAACAAATTGTGACACATTTATTACAACCGTAAAAAATTGTTGTTAAGTGATGACATGACAGTTAAGTCTAATTGCAAAGTTGATGTCATTATTTATGTTGACTGATATTTTTACACCATAATATTTCAGGTTACCAAAAAAGCCCAACATTTTCAAATTTAGTGACGATTTTAGTCTACATTGTTGGCAAATTTTAAAATTAAATAGAATAACAACAAGTGCGGACCAATTTAAATATTTTACTTATTTTATTTAAATAACTAATTTAATTTATAAATAATATTAAGAAATTAAATAATAATTTAACATAAATATCACAAAAATTAAGAAAACATATTCTTTTTAAATATAAGATTTATATAATAGTATTAATATATTTAATATTTATTAAAATAATAAATAATAAATAATTATAATTTAAAAAAAATTCCAACCCCACCCACCCTACCCCGATCCCCAAGCCTCCTGGAAATCGGGGTTGGGGGAGGGGAGGGGGTGGGTAGGTAGAGTGGGGTTGGATTTTTTTTTAAATTAAAATTATTTATTATTTTAATAAATATTAAATAGTTTTTAATTATATAATTAATTATTTTAATAAATATTAATAGATTAATGCTATTATATAAATTTTATATTTAAAAAAGAATATGTTTTTTTTTTTTTAATTTTGGTGATATTTATGTTAAAGTATTATTTAATTTATTAATATTGTTTATAAATTAAATTGGTTATTTAAATAAAATAAGTAAAAAAATTTAATTGGTCCGCACATGGTCTTATTCGAAATCTAGTCAATTCTGAAATTTGACAACAATGTAGACTAAAATCGTCACTAATTTGGAGGAGTGGGGCTTTTTTGATAATCTGAAATATTATGGGGTAAAAATATCAGTAAACATAAGTAATGACATCAACTTTGTAATTAGACTTAACTGTCACATCATCACTTAACGGCAATTTTTAATGGCTGTACCAAATGTGTCACAATTTGTTAAAGCTCTACACCAAATGTGTTGGACACATAAAGCTCAGTACTAAAAGTGGGAATTGACCTATAGCTCTTTACCAATAATGCAATTCTCTTTGGATTAAATCCACGAGGGTAGGCACTATTTTTCCATTAGTCATCTAGCCCTCGGGCAGGCCCCAGCCACCCCGAGGCTCTTGCTGGTCATCTCGTGGTTGGACTTCTAACCTCAATTTCTTCCAATTTAATTTATTCCCCACTCTCACCATTATAAATATAATTTTAATATTGATACTAATAATTATTGTTATTATTATTTTAATGATAGACTTAATTTAAAAATATAATAATAATAATAATATTTAACTAAAATTAAAATTAAATAAACGCACAAGTATCGATAGGAATTAAACTCTTGAGAAACCAAAAAAAATTATTATCAAATATACTAACAAATTATTTATAAATTTTAATGACTATTTTTTTAATATAAGAAACAATTAAAACCATTTATTATTATTATTATTATTATTATTATTATTATTATTATTAAATCATTAATACTTAAAATTATAATAAAATCAATACCAATATTATAATTTTATTCAAATATCAACAAATATACCAATCAATTATTCACAAATTTTAATTACTGTTTTTAAATAGAAAATACAATTAAAACTATTTTTTTATTGTTATTATTATAAAATTATTTATAATTAGAATTGTAATTTAATAATAATAATAATATTTTAGTTTTATTCTAATATTAACAAATATTACAAATTTTAAACAATTAAAATAATTTTTTTACATTTTATCATTATTAAAAACAATTAATACATTAAAAAAATAAAAATACGAACCAATCAGGTGGTGCCAAGTGGTACCACTTGAATTAAAGAGGGGCGAATGCAAAATAAGCGCCCCTCTTTCTTCCATCTCCCTCATGTGGCCCCGTTCTTTTGCATGTGCAGCTCGAGCCCCGCCTCCAAGCTTGTTCCCCAGCCTGTGCCACCCCGCCTCGCCCCTGGAGACCATTTTCCTTTCCAGCCCGACCCTCACGCACCCCCAGCCCGTCATTGGAGATGGCCTAAGAGCAATTTAACTATCATTTTGATATTTAAATTTTGAAAAATAGAGTTTCAACGAAGACGTTAATACTCTTCTAAATCAATTCCCCCATCACCGTAAAAAATACCCACAACACAAAATGAAATATGAGTTATTAGTTTCCCTTAAAAAAACTCCTATTTTTTTATTTTTAACAATTTATTTATATTCTTGATGACATTTTGAAATATTCCCGTATTTTTTTTTTCTTAAGAAAACTTTGTGATAATTTGAACTGATAATACAATAAAAACAAATATTTTTATTTATGACTAGATGAGAGGGTACTTTTGGATTTTTGAACTACCTAAGTTTTATAATTACACTGATGCATTTAGACTATTTATGGATTTGGGCTTCTCCAAGTCTCGCCCCGACTAAGACATAATCACATGACTCACATCTCATGCCAAGCCCAAATCATGTACATGTCCATTTATTAACCTTAAATTTATAAATGATGATGCCATTTTTTGTCTATAGAAAGTCATCTAATTGAAATAATCATTCAAAAAATTTGTTGAAGCCATCCAAACTATTTTTTGAACCCAAAGTCAAGCTAAATCAATCCAACATCAATCCATTTGGACCGTTAAAATCATTGATCAAGCGAAAAACTAACTTTATCATGAAATCAAAATGGGAGATATATGAAGTACAGTAATCTTACATCCACAGAGCTACATATATTTATATTTGGACGTTTTTGTGTGATTCACAAAGGTTGACATTGTCAAAATCAAATCTTTCCCCGGAATGTTTTCTTTCTATCAATTTAAAAAAAAAAAAAGCCTTATATATTTGGGACGAATTCCCAAAACCTGGCCATGATTCTCTACTTTCTCAGTCCAATATTTATAGATGTATTTGAAGATTTGTCTATAGGTTCTAGTCACTACAAAGTAGCGGACCTATGTTCGAAACCCTTTTGGGAGAGTACCAATTTAATGTGCCCAATCCGCCTCGAAAGTAATTAAACCCTTGAAAAACCCAAAAAAAAAAAGTTTAAATGCAAGACTCACAAGCTCCAATCCTGCATCATCTTGTTATATATTCCCAGATCTTTTAAGTTCTCAAATCAAATCATCATGTAATGGAACTTTACCATCAAATATTCTCCATCTGGCTTCTGCTGCCTGTGGAATCAAAGTAAACAAATTTATACTGGCACCTTGCTTTGATGGATATTTCTTACATAAACTAGATCTACGAAAGTAGATGCAATAGAACTTGTGGTTATAAATTCACCACATTATCAGATGATGTCAAGCTTTCAAAACTGATATGGTGAATATCTGACCACAAGTCTATGCAATCCTCAAAGACTTGGTCTATGCAAGAAACTTCCTGCTTTGATTTCCCGAGAAATTTCTAATTTTCTTGGTGGTAAATCCTAAAGTTGAATAGTAAGTACCTTTTTCTCCCAATTTGTGCGACGTGTTATAATGATAAGCAAGATAGATTGTACGGTTGCTCCGGCTATCAAACCACTCCATAGACCCTCCCCTTTCAACCCCAAAACAAATCCTAGGAATAAAGATACAGGAATTCCAACAAGATAATATGCCCCAAGATTCACATATGCTCCTATGTGCTGCCATCCACTACCTCTTGCTATGCCTGTGGCGAAAAAAAGAACAAATAAGAACACGTCATTAGGAATATAACAAAAGCCCTGTAAGTCACTAGTTTGTTATGAGGAAAAATCACCTGAAAGGACTGCTTGTAAGCTATCCATGATGACTGATGCACAAAGAAAAGGCGTCATTTCTTTAACATAATTGACGACGCCCTTTTCATTACTAAATAAATATCCCAATATAGAACGACAAAAGAAAAGGGAAATGCTTGCAATAACAAACTCCACAATTGATAGAGCCATCACAGCAGAGACAACCAGTTGAGCTGCCTTTGGTTTCCCAGCTCCAAGTTCGTTAGAAACCCGAGTGCTACAAAATTGTTATTCTCTCAAAATAATCAGTAATTGTAGAAAATAGACAAGTAAAAAGTATGTCTACATTTAACTCAACGATTAAAAAAGAAACTGTACCTTGCAGCAGCGCCAAAAGCATACTGTATGAGATAGTGCAATGAAGTAATTGTCAAGCTAGCTCGCAAATTCAAGTAGATGATCGAGTTAGATACAGCCAAAAACATCTCAAATTGATGACTAGATATTATATCAAAATAAGCATACCATATGGATAATATCGATGTCTCTAACTGCGGGTTTGGTAGTAGCCCACCAAACAATACGATTATCTCAAATGTCCACCACTCCAAACTACATATATAAGGAAAAGCTAAAATCTATCGAGGCTCAAAATATATTATAGGGGACAAGTAAAGCAAAGAATGGAAATTACCAAACCATCACAGCAGAAGGAATAGCAAATCGGAAGAACTCCCCCATAGTTAGGAATACATCCTTTGAAAAAGAAGCACGAGTTTTACTACAGGTCGAAGAATACTTGACATAAATTCCAAGAATGATCACATTCAACCAATATGATATACTAATGGAAAGTGCTGCTCCAGCATTTCCTAGGTTTAACTTGAATACAAATGCCCAACAAAGAGGTAAATGGAAACATAGAGAAGCTAGTGAACCCCAAAGCATAGGCATAATTAAACTCTGAGTCTGCAAATAACGAACCAAAGACTGAAGGATTGCATATGGAAACAGCGAAGGAATGAGCCAAATTGCAAACTTGCCAGCTTCAACAGATATTAAAGGGTCTTGGCCAATCAATATTAACAACTTGTCTGTATAAATCCATAGTAAACATACTGGTACACATGCTACAAAAAGCCATATTACGGATCCATAAGTATAAATCCCAACTTTTTGATAATGCCCTGCTCCATAGGCCTGCCCACAAAGAGTCTCCAATGCACAAGACAATCCAAACTGTTTGACATAATAAAAGAGCTTAGCCTTAGCAACAATTAAGAGAATAACCAATACTATAACAAAATCATTAACTAATCTCATAGAAAGTTGGAGTAAAATTGTCAAACGAGTAAAATGCAAAAATACCCCTTCGTTTTGCCTAACTGGGAGGGAGAAAGAAAGAAAAAAGTGTTATATTTATTAGCAACAAAAACCCGTACATATTTTTTATTATCATTTAACCCCCTCCCAAGCCGTAGTGTTCTTCACTCACTTGTTGTAAGTGCAAGTATTCTTCATAATTTTCGCGGTCATGTGACATTTATACCCCACGATGATATGCGAAAACACCCCTTTTCACTTGTAAAATTGGCAATAAGTCCTCTGTTAACTTAGAAAATGGGCCATAAACCCTTGTAAACTTAAAATATTGACAACCCCCATTGACTTACTAGGGAATTTCAGTTGATATTTTCTGATAACATAAAGGTTTTTTTTTTTTTTTTGAAGCACAGGGATGTTTCACATTTCACTTGTAAACCAATTTCTCATAGAAAGTCAAGAGTCCAATAATCAAACACATAATGTGCAACCTCATACAAAAACGGAATCTCACATTGCATTGATTTTATTTTTTTACCATACATATATTTGATAAAAACATAATTTCATAAATAAAAGGAATAATAGATTCTAAGAAATGCTAATAATAATGGAAGAATAAGAAAAAGAAAGAAAGAAAAAAGCAAGCAGCTTACAATGAGACTGAATCCAGTGACATTTGTAAGAGAGGTAGCAATGGCGGAACTGGAAAGAGCAAGCTCGTCGAGATGACCCAACATCATCATCGACACAGCACGCAACATGTACTGTGTTACCGACACTGCTACCATCGGCACTGCAATGTAGCTCACTTTCTTCACTTCTCTTACAAACAAATCTCTTTTGTTTATTACTTCTTCTTGTAAGATGACCAGGGGCTCTTCTGCGGATTCCATGACCGCTGCTGCTGCTGTATTTTCTTAGAAGCTTCAGTTCAGTGTGTTCTGTTCTGAATGTAAGATAAGAAGAGGTGAGTCGGGAATTGTATCTAGTCTACGGAATAATAAATGTGGAAATCAAATTTCCAGATTATTTCTATTTTAATTAGTCTTACTGTCTTAGTCTCAGTAAGGGAATTTCGTGGTAGCCACCATTCGATTCTTGTGCCTTTGCACACATATGTACGTGACAAAAGAGGTGAGCAGGTGGTGGCTACCCGAGTGGTAGCGACGGATTGACCGCATGGGTAACGTGGTTCGTTTTTCTTTCTTCTGAAACTAGTAGGTAACGTGTGGTCGGTTTCTTTTGACTATAATTGGAATGATTTATGTAAACAAAATTTCTTCTTGCTGTCTATCGTAAAAAACAAAAGCGATCGATCGGTTTCTTTGAATGCTGTTTCGGAAAAGTTGCAGCTCTTCTCTTAAATTATGAGCTAAATATAAAAATGTTTCCTACAACCATTTGAAATACCTTCTTAAATCAACAGAGAAGTTATTGTTAATTTTTAAGTGAACATTGGGTATTTCCATTTTTCAAAGTTAACATAGAGAGAGTGTTAACTTTTCAAGCAAAATTATTACACTTACAGTTTTCTAGCTATAGAAAAAATATGAAATTTTATTTTTATTAAAAGGAAAAAAAAAAAAAAAACTGAAAACCTTATGTCATATGAGTTAATGTTAGGAAAATTCTTGTCCAAACCTGGTTTGGCCAAACTCATTCAACTACCAAACAAGTGTATCGCACTTGCTTTGTGATTGATACTCTTCTGGGAGTTACATCAAATCCCAAAGCAAGTGTATTGCACTCGCCTTATAGTTGCTTTGGGTTCGGCCAAACCCGGTTTGACCGTTTGGGTAAGAATTTCCCGTTAATGTTATTAGCGAAAAATCTCATGTACTATCATTTTATTATCTCACTACATTCATTTGAAAACTAAGAATAACCGAACGGTTCTTGTCCAATAACCGAACTCTAAAAATACCGGTTCTCGGTAGAACCGGTCGGTTTACCGAACCGAACCGGTTGAACCGAATTTTTTTTTTTTTCATTATCCATTTATCAAACCCGAACCAGAACCAAAAACCGAACCCAGACCCAATTTATCATACCCAAAAACCGAACCATCTCCTCAATTTCTATTATTTCTCTTTCATTTCAAAATCAAAAACCCTAACCTTCCTTTTCCTTCCAATCCACCGCCGCCCAAACACTGCCAGCCGCCGCCCACCCACTGCCGGCCGCCGCCATCCTCACAGCCATCCGCCACTTTCACTTTGCCCGAACCCGAACGAAGTCCCACACTCTCACTTTCACTTTGCCCTAATTTTTGGATCTCCTTATACCCAAACCCACTTCAATTTCTTGTTTTGTTGGTTTTTAGAAGAGAAGAAGAAAGAATGAAGAAGAAAGAAGAAAATGAAAAAAGAAGAAAGAAGAAGAAAAGAAGAAGAAGAAGAAAGAAAGAAGAAAATGAAAGAAGAAGAAAGAAGAAGAAAAAGAAAATGAAGAAAAGAAGAAGTGGGCGGCTCCTGAGTAGTGGATTCCAATATTCTTACTTTTTTTTTTTCTTTTTTTTTTCATTTTTCTTAAAAAAAAAAAAAGAATTCGGTATATATTTGGACCGAACCGGACCGGTCGGTATTTGTACCGAACCGGACCGATCATTTCGGTCCGGTACTCGGTCCATCTTTTCTTGGGACCGAACCGGGCCATAACCGAACTTCGGTCCGGTTCGGTCCGGTTCGGCCCGTTTGCTCAGCCCTAGTTCATAGATGGTTTAATGGGCAATTCTCAAGTTTCCATGGAATACATGAAAATCGGATTTTGACATTTTATTTGTCCCTTCTCATTCAAATCATGAAAAATACCCACACTTAAAGCAAAAAAATGACATTGTAACCTTGAATGGAGCAAATGTCTTTGACTTATTATATAGAGCATATTTTGCATTTCTCTCTACAGTCTACAAATAGTAATCTCTTTATCTTTCGCTCAAAAGATACAAAAGAATATCATGTATAAAGGTTTCTACAATTTTTCTCAAGAGAACATCATACTCCCCACCTTATACTCTTTGCATTGTCCACCCTAAACTTACATCATTGCACTTTTCACTTTGAACTTATGTGTTGCATTTTCAAACTAATTCTAAATGGTAAAAATACCATATAAAGCTGACATGTGCCTCTCGAGTGGAATTACTATGGCCGAAAAAGAGTTCAGAGAGATAGTGCAACATTAATATATGTTCAGGATGGAGAGTACAAAAATAATAAGTTTTGGAGAGAAAATGCAACTCTTGACCGTAAATTTAGAGAGGAATTTCCTCTTTTCCCAAAATTCTTTAATTTCTTTTGGGTTCTAAGAAGCAATGATAGATTACATCTATTTGAATTATTCAACATAAGAAAACATCCCATATCCTTTCTCAATTATTAGAATTGTAAAATATTTGGATCATTCTGTTATAGTTGAAGTCATAATACATTCATATGGAGTGTGACAGTGTGTTGGGATGTAAACAAATAACTCCAATATTATCAGCATTGGCCATTAATAACTCGAGAAAAGTTCATAAATCCCGTGGTTAAAATTTAACTACTCTAAGTATTAATATTTTATTCTCTGACTTGAATATTCATATAACGAGAGAAACATATCAAGTGTGGTTATATGTGTTGGGTTGTGCCAAAGACATAAAAGGCCCTATTTTGAAGAGTTTTGGTCCGGTTTTACGGGTCTCAGTTTAAAAAAAATAGTTTAGTTGATTTCGGTGAAACCTTTAAAACCTTATTTGGTTAAGTTTTAGAAGTTGGATTTTATTGTCCGGAAAAATGTAAATTTCGTTTGGATTGATTTTGAATGTTGGGGTTTGAAAAAATAAGTAGGTGGTAGGTGTCAAATCGATGTTTTTTTTAGAGAATTTGGAGAAAAAAATAGATGGTAAATATCAAATCAATGTTCATAGGTTTCAAGAGTTTGTATATAAATTTGTGAATAAGTTTGTTTTGGATTTCATGTGTCTTGACTAAAAATTTATTTGAAAAGGATTTGACCCAATTTTGCGAGACCGGGCCAAAATTCAACTACATAAAGCCAAAGTGATCAAGATATGTTAAACTTTTTTTAAAGAATAAGAATATATAAACAAGCTGATATTAAATGTACTTAGTGGACATTTTAAATTCAACACACAAAAATCACATCAAAACACAATTAAACTTACAAGCTAGGCAATGAGGTGTTTGTCACATTCGAGTAGTTTAATAAAGAGTTATTGACTCTACAATGAAGGAGAAGTGCATTGTATTCTAAAATTGATAATAAAAAATAAAAATATATATAGGTTAAAAGGAGGAAGACGCAACTATACATTTTTCTTCTAAAAAAAAAAAAAAGGGGGCCACGGGCGCGGCAATAATACAATTTTGTTTAGAGTTCAGATTTGACGGTATTTATAAACTAAGACTGCTTTAAATTGTTTAGATTTTTTTTTTTTTTTTTTTATAAATTAGGTATTCATGCTTACACTAGATTAATCCTGAATTCTTATAACACTGTCCTAAAATCCTGAAGGACGTAAATCGCAGAATGTATAAATTTTGTTGACAAGAGAACCCACAGCCACCAAAATGCATAAGGTAAACCCCACCTCAGATCTTTTATTTTCTTTTCTTTTGTTGAGGTCAGAGACAAGAATCAGTGAATCACTAAGGATTCAGAGTTATTAACTTATTATTGACATTTCGGACAAGAACTACAAGACAAATATACTACCGGGTGTGAATTTTTTTTTTTTTGGTCGGGATGTGTGAAATTATCGATTTTGAGGCAATGAGATAAAAATTTACAACCTTTTCTTTCTATTGGATCAAGCACATGACCACTTCATAATATTTTCGAGTTGAAAATAAATGGCTATGTAGTTTTTATTAAAATATAAAGATTAATTTTCTTCTAGTTAAACCAATATACAATTAGTGACAATTCCAACGGGAAAATTGCTTTTTTGGTACCATAGGATAGGCTAACTTGCACTTATGGTACCATTGGATATGAAAATGCAAATTTGGTACCATAGGATAGGTTTTCATTGCAATTTTGGTACCAAACCCAATTTTTCTACAAAGTTAATGGCAATTTACCCCCTACTAAATGCATAATGTTCAATTTAACCCCTCGTGATTTAAAAAAGAGCATTTTACCCCTTGAAATTTTGTAAAAATTTCACATAGCTTCCATGATATTTTTATAGGCGGCACTTAATCCACTTTTATTATGATAATGTGATTTTTTACCCATTGTGTTATGATAAATGTGGCAATTTATCCCCCTATGTTAAATAAAATAGTTTGCATGCATACTCTCAATTTCGGCAAGTGAGTTACAATCTCCAGTTGAAGGGGATAAATTGCTTCTTTAAAATTTTACAGGGGGTAAATTGATTTTTTTCAAATTATATAGGGATAAATTGAACATTATGCATTTCATAGGGGGTAAATTGCCATTAACTTTGTAAAAAAATTAGGTTTGGTACCAAAATTGCAAGAAAAACATATCCTATGGTACCAAATTTGCATTTTCGTATCCAATGGTACCAAAAGTGCAAGTCAGCCTATCATATGGTACCAAAAAAGCAATTTTCCCCAATTCCAACACATCAATTCTCTAATATGCGAGGCCATCGGTGAGGCCCAAGGAGGTCAGAGAGCAGCAATCCCCCACAAAAGTTTGAGCAAACACCTCTTTTGCACATGTGCACACAATCACTAAAAATGAACTCAAATGCATAACCATTAAGGTCATCTCCAACAGCTCTCTTAAATTTCAGCCTCTTTATCTTAAAATATAACTAATGAACAGTGTTATACAATTCCACTTTTTACTCAGCACTCCAACAGCTAGTTTATATTTTAAGAGACTACTTTTTAACAACCATATCATTTCACTCAAATAGCTAGTTTATATTTTAACAAATAACTTTAATAATTATTTTATATAAATAATAATAATATATTTATAATACTAATTGATTTTTATTTCATAATAGAAAAAATAGTTTTTTTTAAAAAAATATTAATTTTTAGTATTGACATTTAGCGATGCCCCAAAAATTATAATCAAAATATTATCACTAATTCATCGTGATAACGTTAATTAATTAAAATTTGTATGCATTTGAATTTAATTAATATGTATTTGAATGTACAAGCAATATGGATTTAATTAGTACAAACTATGAATTTAAATTTATTATTAATTTAATTAGCAATGCCTCCAATTTATTGTTTTGCATAAAAGTACAAAAGTTTTATACTTTCCTACAAACAATTGCATATAACAATTTTAATTTGGCCATGTGTATTTGGCAAATCAAACTTATAAAATTTAGCAACTCCTAAATTATAGAGGTGCTCTTGGAGAGCACTTTTTATCAAAATTTTAACAAAACTCTTAAAATTTAACTTTTAGCATTGCTCTTGGAGATGGCCTTATCATAACTTTTTCTACCAGGTTGTGTAAAGAAGGATTCATTGTTGGGTAGAATGTAAACCTATACATGTCAGGATTTTATTTCCCTCGTCACTGGATAACACGTGGGGGTAAATTCTTCCTTCTCATTTCAAAATTCTTCTCCACAAGTCAACCGCTTGCAATTCTCTACTAATGATCACCAGTAAACTACAGAAGATAAAAGCACATAAGATTAAAAATAAAGCTAATCCTTCGAGTTAGAAAATTTTGCACCAATGGACTAAGAAACTACTCCTTCACTGGAGTAAGAAACTTAGGGTCTATTTGGATGGGTTTTGGCTCGGTTTCGCGGGTCTCGGTTTAAAATA
This sequence comes from Penstemon barbatus, assembly GCA_003313485.2. Classification (NCBI taxonomy): domain Eukaryota; kingdom Viridiplantae; phylum Streptophyta; class Magnoliopsida; order Lamiales; family Plantaginaceae; genus Penstemon; species Penstemon barbatus. The sequence goes on from CM064878.1 coordinate 11,480,274, forward strand.
ATTGGTTTGGGTGGTTTCGATGAAACCTTTGAGACCTCACTTGGATTGAGTTTGGATGTTGGAGTTTAGGGAAAAAAGTAGGTTATAGGTGTCAAATCAATGTATTTTTTAGTGAAATTTGAGGAAAAAAGTAGATGGCAGGTGTCAAATCAATGTTTTATAGGTTTTTAATGGTTTTATGGGTTTGGCGAAAACTCATTTGGATGGGTTTTGGCTCGGTCTCGCGAGACCCGCGAGACTGGGTCAAAACCCAGCCAAATGGAGCCTTACAGTCAAAGAAAAGCATTGATTCTTTACGGTTCTCTGTCTAGATTTCAGATTAATTCGTAATAAAGTTTTTTCCTCATGAGCAAAGCATATGTATGTTTTCACTTCTCTGACCCACCTTCTGGCATGTGTCATGAGAAATTGTGCATAAATATTTGTACCTTAAGCTTAATAAACTGTACAATGGTGTATTGGTTAATGAACCAATCAATTGATGATGGACACCCCATTTGACATTTATGCCCTTTAAAAAAAATTAACTATAATTTTGTCCCTCCCAAACAATAACCCACCATCGGTCGCCACCACTCCGTCGTCCCTCCCTTGTCGTTGGTCGCAATCAGAACGGCTTACGGGCTTCACCGTTGAAGAAGACTAATTTTTTTTTTTTACTTAAATTCTCCACCCCGCCGTCAAACTCTTCGTTCCTTCCTTGCCGTTGGTCACGACCAAAACGGCTTACGGGCTTCACCAATGAAGCTTCGAAGAAGAAAATTAATTCTTTTTTTTAACTTAAATTCTCCATCCCTTTCCAAGCCGGCGACAGCCTAAAGAGAAGCTATGAGGCCACCGCCGGCTTGGAATTGTAGTTTCAAGGCTGCGACAACCTCAGATCTGAGGCTGTCGCATCCTCGAAACTCCTATTCCAGGCAGATGGCGGCTGGGGAGCTTCTCTCGAGGTCGTCACTGGCATGGAATTTGCGATCCCAGGTCGTCTCCGGCGACCTAGAAAAGTGGTGGTGGCATTAAGGCGGTGCTGATGTTGGGGGGTGGTGGTGGTAGTAGATTAGTTTTTTTTAATAGAAGGGCCATTTTTGGTAATTCGCGCATGAGAAGTATCGTACACCCTTCATGACTTTGAATGAGAGTGAGTCATTTTACAGTATCTCAACTAGGGCTGTCAATGGGGCGGATTTCAATCCGAATCCTGTCCGATTTATTAGGATAATTGTCCGATTAGAGATTCGATGGATCTGATTTGATTATTAAGATCCGTAGTCCGAAATTCGTGGAGCGAATATGAACTTAGATCAATCCGATCCGTTAAAGATCTCTATCCGAAAATAAATAAAAAGAAAGATATATATACATATTCTTTTTATAAAAGTAAGTATCATTAATAATATTTCACTGTCAATTTAAGAAGATAGTAATTTATAACTCATTTATAAATTTATTTAAAACAATATTTTCATTCTACAAATATGAATATAGTAAAGAAATTTTGAATATGTGAGATAAAATTAAATAAAATTGAGAAGTTAATAAACTTGTTTTGGGAAAAAATATTAATTTAACTTTTTAAATGAAAATTTATTGGATCCGAAAAAGATTCGATATCCGGCTAAATTCGACCAAAATCCGTTGGATTAAAAAAATCTCGATCCGAGCACAATCCGAACAAGATCCAAATCCGACTAGATTCGATCCGATATAAATGGAGCCGGATCTGAATGAGGCTGATCCGACCAGAATACGCCCCATTGACAACCCTAATCTCAACTTATTATTGACATTTCAGGCAAGCTACAGGGTGTGAATATATTTTTTTTGTCAGAATGTGTGGAAATATCTATTTTGACGCAAAATTATAATTTTAGACTTATAGAAGGATAGAATAATTATGAGAATTTTATTTCGAGGCTAAAATTATGAGAACTGATATGTATTATTTTCTTGTGGTATAATATTTTTCATAAATAAAGTATATTAAATATAATTTTAAAAAAGATAGTTCTAATTGGTAAGTTTGTAAAGCTCATTTTAAAATTAAAATTGTTACATCCTCAACTGGTGAAAATATGTACAATTTTTTCTTTTTGTATTTTTTTTTTATATAGAAGTGTCTCGATCAAATTATTTACTATTAATTGTGATATATACAACTGGGGTGCTCGCGGTTAGATCAATTGCGGTTTTATACTCGTTCAAATCCAATTCAATATTTACGAGTTTTTAATACTCTAGATCAAATCCAACCCAATAAGTTTAGAGATTGCACGTTGCGGTCCCTTCGGGTTGAGGCGCGTTGGGCTGTTTTTGTGATATACGTTTTTCCTATTTTAATGAAGTATTTTTTTTTGGGAGACTTTACTTTAATTTATTACCACTTACTATTTTGTTATTGTACTTTTATTTAAAATTCTTGAATGTTCCATAATCATATGAACAATACTACTTTTTCATAATTTTTAACTTTAATTTGTTAACCTATTAAAGTCTACATTCGATATATAAAAATCAATAATAGTTACTTAAATACAAAACCGAACAAGAGTTTTTCAAACTATAAACAAAAAAAGAAAATACTTTAATTATTAAAGGTGATATTGATGGTTGTGAATCGATAGAATTTATCTTGAATTTTTAATAAATTGTGTCGAGTAATTTTAGGGGATAAATTAGGCTTTAGGGTTGAGATTGTAAATTAAAAGTTTGTATGTGGCTAAATTATATTAAATAATAAAACACAATTTTTTTATTTTATATAATGCGGTTTATGCGGTTTTTTCAAAATATTAATCCAAACCCGATCATAATTTGTGATTTTTTTTTTCACGAAGCTCAAGACCAATTCATTCATCGTTCAACCTACGAATTGCAATCGGTTTGATGTTTTCATTGAACACCCCTACCTTAAAGTTTCTATATTTCTAGACCAAAATAGTTTATTAAACTCATGTATCCTAATTAATTTTTCAATACACAATTGCTCTATGAGATAAACAATTTAAAACCTTTTCTTTCTATTGGAATCAAGCACATGACTACTTCATAATATTTTGAGATAAGTTTTAACATGAATACAATACCATCTGCTAAATTTTACAAAGCTCCAGTTGAAAAAATATGGCTATGTAGTTTCTTTTATAAAGGTCAATTTTCTTCTAGTTAAACCAACATGAAATCAGTTACAATTCTAACACATTAATTCAGAACTAGCTCAATTAATACAAAGGCAAAAAGCCTGTGGACTCTGTTTAGTATCATATGGACCATTGTTGTATTATAAGCCCGGTGATTTCTTCTGGGTTTCTCCGATCACCGCCGTTATTAACTCCACCATTAATGAAGACTATGACCACCACAAGCAATTAACGAATGCCAAAAAGAAAAAAGAGTGAATCACTTCAATCCAGCACTTTCAATACTTAACTATGACTGAAATCCTCTACACCAACCATACCTTGAAATTGGATTAAATTGGTTAAAAATTTATTAAGTATGTAATTGAAATTAGATGAATCAGCATGTATATGATGAAAAATCATTATATAATACAATTAACTTAGGAAATTGGGCACATGCACTTTTCTATTAATAATAAATATAAATTATACCGCCAAGAGAAAAAAAAAAATTGAATGTGTATGATTAGAATTTTTAATGAATTCGCTTTAAGGTGGGGAAAGCAAAATATGAGATCAATCAATGAAGTAAATATTATACCAAAAGAATATGAACAAATTAAACATAGCTTCCAATTCCCTCTCTTGTTAATTAGTTGATTTTTGTTTTCGGGATTATTAGCTATATATAAAGCAGAGTTACAACTAAACTAAAGTAGTTAAAGATCCAAAGACTCTATAATATAATCCTCCGTTCGATGCGTATTTTGGGGATATGAGATATTTTTGGCCAGTCCTCACCCTTTGATTTCTTGCATCTCTTTAACAAAAGAGGACAACCTTCTATCTCAAGGACTCTTAGTGATTTGAGGCTCCGTAAGCCATCAGGCAACGATTTCAAGTTCTTACACCAACAAATCTTCAATATTGATAAGGACTGAAGACTTCCCAGCCAGTTTGGTAAAGAACATAACCCTTCACAAAGACATATGTGTAATTCTCTAAGACCACTTAATTGTTGCATGCTTTCTGGAATATATTTCATCTCGGGACACCCGTTTATTAGCAAATCTTGCAAGGTTGGTGATCTTTCCAATGGTCCTGATAAGGGATATATCAGTTTCTTGCAATTTTGGATTGATAGAGATCTAACAGAAGACGAGCCTTGCAATATAGTTGCTGGAAATGATATAAGCCTATCACAAGACCTGATGCTTAAACTCTCCAGGGAATTGAGATGGTTGAGCCCCTCTGGTATGACTTCAAGGTTAGAGCAACCATCGAGAGTCAATCTCTTCAGTGCATATAAATTATCCAGCGATAGAGTCCTGATAGTAGATAGACCTATCTGCAAGCTCTCAAGGGCCTTGTGGTTTTGAAATAAGCCTCCGGGAAGTATATCAATTTCAGACATGTCACATAAAATAAGAGAAGTAAGCGAAGTAAGAAACATTGTGGATTCAAGAAATGACTTATTGTTGTCAGATAATATCATCAAATATTTTATCGTACGGAGAAATGGAATTCCAATCAACTTGGGACAATCTATAATCTCCAAATTCACTAAGCAAGGAAAACATTCTACTGAATCTGGTATCGTCCATTCTTGAAGATTACGCATACTACTGATACGGAGTTTTGTCAGCGCAGGAAATGAACTTTCTCCATTTCCATGCCATTCAACATTTAAACTCTTAATATGTGTCAACCCATTGAGACTTAGGCATGCAAGAGATGGCAATTTCCCAAGGGGAGGAAGATGTTTACATCTTTCGCACTTCTCCAGAATAATTTCCTTTAGATTATTAATATATAAAGTTGACATCCAATTTGGGAACCTTGAACCTTGATACAACTTAATGTGAATCTTTTCAATATTCTGATTAGGTTGGAGACCCTCTAGAACCTCTTCAAAATGTTCTGCAGAGTCGAGTTCTTCGTTGCCTTCCGTCCAAAATAAAGCCAATGAGGTCAGATTCTTTTTTGTCATTAAGTTGGCACTTTTGGCACTCTCAAAATTTCTTATGTGTTCAAGACTTTTTATGCTCAAGTCTCCTCCAAGATTTAAGTCCTTCAGTTGGCCTATTTGATGAGCCGAGTCTTGACCCACGATGAAAATACTAAGCTTTTGTAGGCAAGGTAATTCTCCCAGTCCAGGTGGTGTACAAACAAGTGAGTAAAATACTTCAATGTCTAGAAAACAAAGATTTTTCATGTACTTCATACCTTTAGGCAACTCAAGAAGCTCTTCAGAATTCAAAAGCTTCAATGTCTGAAGGTTATGAAGGCAAGTCAGGGATTCAGGTAACTTTTTGAGATTATGGCATTTCAATGTAAGGAATCTAAGATATTCCATTTTGTAAACAAAATTTGGCAAATTCTCTATTGTGCTATAATATTTCAAGTCCAACACTCTTAGATATTGTTGCTTTGAAAGGAAGGACGAAAAGCCTTCTACCCAATCAGTGTCGAAAACAATTGAGCGTAAAGACTTGTTAATTGGCAATTCGAACTTACCCTTCTCGTCCCGCGTCTCCAAGTAAAAAGACAAGTGACGAAGAGTTTTTGGAAATTTAAGCACCTCGACATTCTCCACGATATAGGTTTCATGTCTCATAACAGATACTGCCAAATCATGCACCAGATCGTGCATTTTACACACCACATTAAACTTGTAATTTTTCTTGACATCTTGGAAGAAGGATCTCCAAACCAATTCTTTAAAGATCAAATGACCTGTGAGACGCAAGTCAGTTTGGCCTTCAGATGGAATAAAACCATTTGCCATCCATAGCTGGATGAGATGGTCTTCCTCCATCACATAATCCTTAGGAAATATGCAACAATAAGAAAAACACTGCCTCATTTGCGGAGGTAAATTGTCATAACTTAACCTCAAGGCAGGTAAGATATCACTGTCATCATCTGATAGATGCCAAATATCACTTTCTTTAATTGCTAACCATTCACTTTCACTGCTTTTACATCTCATTAGGCTTCCCAAAGCCTTCACAGCCAAAGGTACACCGCCACATTTATTCACTATTCCCTTACCAATTTCTTTCAAGTTTTCATTTTCCTCTCCAATTGCAAATGCTCTTCTCCTGAATAACGACCAAGAATCATCTTCTGATAAAAACCGAAGGTAATGTATGCTGATTGCAGCCATCTTCATAGCAACTTTCTCGATCCGGGTTGTTACCATTACCACACTGCCTTTCGACCCACATCTTAATGCTTCCCTCAGTCCATCCCACATCATAGAGTTTTCGTTCCAAACATCATCTAAAACTAATAAAAATCGTTTACCCTTCAGCCTTTCTTGAAGAAGGTGTTGTAGAGGGTCCAACTTAGAAATATCAGATCCACCTCCTCCTGTGGATTCTATAATTGCTCTTATTAACCTGTGTATGCTAAAATCATCAGACACACACACCCAAATTCGCATATCAAACTGCCTGTCTACTCTTTCATCATTGTAGACCAGTTGTGCAAGAGTGGTTTTCCCGATTCCGCCCATACCACAAATAGCATAGACAGAAAGATCATTTTCAACATTTATATTGTCGAGCAACTTCTCCACTATGATTTCTTTTTCCTCATGTCTTCCATAAATTTCAGATTCATTAACCAATGAACTAGTCTGTCTATCCTCTACTGCGCTACCAACTTGATGATCCATAATTATTCCCTCTCTCAAATGGAATTTAAGTCTCTCCTCAGCTATGACATCTAATCTTTCCCTTATATTTTTCACTTTGTGTGCAATTTTGAAACGGTATACCAATGGATTTCGCAGCGATAAGAAGGAATTAAGTTTGTGAATCATAAGCTTACCTCTTTCGGAAGCCACCCTTTGCCTTAGGCCTTCAGTCGCAATCTGATCCAATAAATTTTCAGCATCATAAGCAGCGTTCTTGAGCTTTCTTAGCCAGTTTTGTAAAGCATCATTCTTCCTCTGCGTCAATTCAGCATCTTGGAGTACAAGCTGGACTGTATCGAGTATGCTTTCAAGGCTGTTGAGCTCATTCTTCAATCCCCAAGCAAGACCAATCTCTTGTACAACAGCCGAGTTCAAGCTTCCCAGGACTGTTTCCACAACTGCAGAAACAATAGCATCTGCCATATTTTTCGGATTTGAATTCTTAAACAATTCAAGTGGGAGTAATTTTGCAGTAGAATATGATGCGATGAAAATTTGATACTTAGTTTCAAACTTAGATGATAATACTGCAAAACAAGTCAATGGTGCCAAAATTAAAGTCTGTCTTGATTAGGTGATCATTTTTCCACAGGGCTCCACAAGATGATGGGGATCCACACGGTATTGATTGAAAGTAGATCATTAAATTACTGTGATATGAGAATAAAGGAGGGAAAATATCTAGCTAGACTTTACATGATTTTAACTTCATTAATTATTGCAATTTTGGCAAAAATAAATAAATTGGAAGGATTAAAGGTTTTCATAAATCAAATTAAGGATAATAAATTACTTGAATAACAAAAGGAATTAGATATGATTTACATATTTCGTAGTTCCAAACTATGCTAATCTCTACACTCTACTATTGTAAAAGCATGAATATATATATAAAGAATACAAGAATTAATTTATAATATTTTCAATTTGAATAGGCTAGTTTATTATCATGTTATTTTAGCTTGGTCTACAAGTTTCAAAATTATTAATAATATACTATTTTTGTCAAAAATATGTAGGTGTTCTAATTTAGTTATTAGTTCATTCTTGATTGGATCATTTTTAGCTTAAGAATTGTTCCCTTTATAATTTGAGTATTGTACTACAAATTATTAAAATGCCAATAGTGCCAAGTGAAAACCAACAACTGACCATTTTGGAAAACAACGCATAAATCTTTGATGAAGCTATATCAGGGATTATAAGCCATAAAATCAGCTAAAAATATTTTTTTGTAGTTCTATTACAAACCAGAATGGATATTAACAGAGTAACAAAAAGAAACTGGCATGACAACCCAAAAAGGGAGTAGCTCATACTTGTTCAGCAGAGTAAGCTAAATTCAATGAAAATCTTTTTTGCACCTGAACTGAATTGACATGTAAGCACAGCTAAGTTGGTAGTTTCAGCATATGAACAAAATTAAAGAAAGGGGAACAAAATTCATTAAGGACTGCTCTTTTCCTCATCTGAAAGAGAAGTGGGTAAAGGCGGCATTTGTTCTTCGCCTCCATCCGCTTCTGTAGCAGTATCGGGTGGAGGGGTTTGGTCTCCTGTGTCGCTAATCTCAGGGTGAAAGTTGATGGGAAATTTGGTCACTCTAGGTTTATCAGTTAATATACTTCTCCTGACCCTATCAATCACGACCTTTGCGGGAGGATTTTCTTTTAGCTTGTCATCATCATAGTCATTGTTGACATAATAGCCTACCCGAAGAAATTCTTGACCCACATAAGAGCAGGTTAATAAAATCACCGTCACACCTAATACGTCTTCATCAAGAATCTTGGAAGGATCTGGAGGATTTGCCTGATATTAATTTCCAATGACAGTGTTAATCAAAACGAGATATGCGATATATACTACTATAATTTAATAGCTCATAGGTGTTTATTCTTTTACCTGCAGCACAAAACGAAAGTTTCCAATATTGACTGGCCCAACAAAAACACTTTCCAAAAGTTGATCGTAAGTCTCATCGTCAGCAGATCCAACATAAATGAGTTTCCATTCCAAATCTGTAGAGCATTTTGATGATTACAAACTGGAAAATATAAGCATATCTAACTAATGAAAGATTTGATACAGGTTGATGCAATATGAACTCAAGATATGCAAAGAGCTTTTCATGAATCTGAAAATATATATAGTACATAACCTGAAATTCAAAAATTAGGATAGAGATAAAGGTAACATTAAAATGCAATCTTGAACTAATTATAATCTATCCATAAGATCTGACAAGCCACACTGACAAATTCATCTATAAAACCAGAGAACACATGAGAGAGAGATAATGTGCGAGGCCATCAGTGAGGTCCAAGGAGGTCAGAGAGCAGCAATCGCCCACAAAAGTTTGAGCAAACCCCTCTTTTGCATATGTGCATAATCACTAAAGATTAACACAAATGCATAACCATTAACATAACTTCTTCTACTAGGTTGTGTATTAAAGGGTTCATTGTTGGGTAGAATGTAAAACTATACATGTCAGGATTTTATTTCCCTTGTCACTGGATAACACGTGGGGGTAAATACTTCCTTCTCATTTCAAAATTCTTCTCCACAAGTCAACCGCTTGCAATTCTACTAATGATCACCAATAAACTACAGAATATAAAAGCACATAAGCTTAAAAATAAAGTTAATCCTTCAAGTTAGAAAAGTTTGCACCAATGGACTAAGAAACTTACAGTCAAAGAAAAGCATTGATTCTTTATAGTTCTCTGTCTAGATCTCATTAATTCATAATAAAAAAATTTCCTCATGAGCAAAGCATATGTATGTTTTCACTTCTCTGACCCACCATCTGGCATGTGTCATCCACATCACTCCTAGTGTTTGTGTCATGTTTTAAATTAAATTATCGAAAATGCGAGTTCAACAACTAAAAGAAACGTTTCTCTATGTCCGAAATTTCACATAAAATAGTAGCGCTTTAAAATGTGTTGTCACGCACTTACTAGTCACAACACATCCATAGTTAAGAAACTGACAGGTGTAAGTAGCACAGCACCCTGCGCGAGCATTCAATTATGGATATAGCGCGCCAAAAGAAAATTCAAGATAAACAGCGACATTGCACTGACTGAGGTGTTTGAACATAAAATGTTAAGTACATCATAAATTTCATTCTGCTTTTTGCGAACATTACAAAGATGGAGTGAAGGAGTAAAGAAATCGTTTTTTTCGCGATCCGACACTCTTATGCCTCATTTATATTGAGGGATTTGAAGCTATGGAAGTCAAATCCATGCAAAAAATACCTCCGGTTTTGGACGGATTCCAAATCCTTAGGAGGTACTCAATTTGTTATCATTTTAACCAATACCTGTGGTTTGAAATCAACCCAATTTTAGAGTCATTTGAAGTCCTTTCTCCAAATCCCTAGTTAAATCCAAATGACACCTTATATAATTTGTGAAAATGGTTGTCTAGCACAATGCAAAATAAACAAATCCTCCATATCTGAAAAATCCATTGCCCATTCAGATATCCCATACACATCGGATAGGCAACCAACCAACCAAATTGCCCTCTGTTCTCTAAGACCCGCTAACATAGATCTATCATAGTTTAGAGTTCCTCCTACAATCCACCATTTCCTATGTCACTAATATTGATCAATATATGAAACCAAGTCCAACAGACCAAATCAGGGATATTATAATCATTAGAGGATCGATATTTTGTAGAGGTTGTCAAAATTCTGCCAGAAAGTTGTAAAACACAGTATCTTCAAGCATAGTCCACACAATTATTTCATGCATAAACATGTCAATTCATTTACTATTAAACCAATAAACTTGTAACCGTCTCCAAGAAAAAAACCAACAAGAAAAACCCTCACTCCTATATATATACCAACACAACAATCCTATTTAATACAAATTAGTAATGCACAGGATCATATAATTACCAAGAATTGGAACATAAATAAAATGAAATCTTAAAGATTACCTTCTTTGAGAGGAGAAATACATTCGTAGGAGATTTCGAACTGAAATGGGGTTAAAAACGACGCCGGGTTGTTCATCACCGTTACGTTCGTGAGGCTCACTGCAGCCATTTTACCAAAACAAGTGAAATTAATTTTCGCTTTTCTTAAAGATGAATTTAATCGCACCGCATGCAAACAAAAGTTGATGGAAAGGAAAGCATCAAATTCCGGAACTGTGAGAAATTGTAAATGTCGAAACAGGAGAGATGAAAGTTAACAAGAAATGTATGAAATTTAAAACGAGCACCGAAGAGAGAGAGTGTTTTAGTGCGTCCTCCGGTGCTTTTCTGGGAATTTTATATTGGTGACCGGCTACAAGTGTAGTTACTGGATGTTGCCGGTTTTAGAAGTTGGCGGGAGTATCATTTCTTTTAGAGCACTGGAAGTTGAATGGGTTGGGCTTAAGCCCATGGAAATGGGAGAAACTTGGTGAAAAGATTGACTAGGCTTAGGTTTTGTGGGAACTAGACTTTTATGCGAACCAAAAGGCCCATCACAATGACATTTCAGATTTTTTTTTCTTTTTTTATTATATATTTTAATCTAATTTCACTCTATTTAAACAATTAAGAATTTTAATTGATAGGCATTCAATAGATCTTAATAAGAGATTCGTAATAACTGAAGCTAGTATAACATTAGCCATATTTGATCCAAATCTGAACACTCTATTATTTTTTAGGCATTTTCATATTTCAAAATCTTGAAAATGAAACGACTATGTGAAAGAAAGAAAAAATCATGAAAATGAAATGACATTATTCTTTTACCTCCTTAACAATATTGTTAAATTCCTGAAGATAAATTACTCGTTTACATTTTACCGGCTTAACCACTCAAAGCGAGAAATTCTGATTCTATGTTGTCTTGGGTTGATTGATTTTTATTTTTATACTTTTTTGTATAATTCCTATACTTAGTTTGTGATAATAATTAATATGAATATCTTAAATCAACTTCTCAAGGAATTTTTAGTCCAAAGAACATAATATCTTCGAAAGTAGAGCCTATATTTGATAGGTGCGTTTTTCTTATAAGAGAAAAAATGGTTTTATTCAATTCTTGGATTAACATTATCTTCATGTTTTATGTGTACAAATATACGGCCAATGCAAGTAACCACTAACCATATCGACTCAAGAACCAAAGGAACCCTTTATGCGAGAGCACCACAAAATGGTTCAATTCTAACATCTCATGGTAAAGAATGCAACAACTACGGCATCAAATGACAATAGAAAGTATTAAGTTTCAAAACTTTCAGTGACATACAAAAACATATACTCCGAATTTTCTTTTCTTAAAATCATAATGGTAAAAGTAAAACAGGACAAGGGATGAACTCAGCTAACAAATTAGCATCAACGTGTTTGGAATGTATGGCCTCCATGCTCATAATGACCAGATCCATATTCATTTCATCAGCTACTTCTCCAATAATAGCCGTTGGCTTGTTTCCTTCTCCAAGTCTCTCTAATAGCTTGAATTCTTGGAAACCTCCTGTCAATTCATTCAACATAAAACACAAATCACAAAATTCTCTTTGATACTTAATTTTTTCCATAATTTCTAAGATAATAAATATCATATATGCAACAAACCTACCTTCAGATAAATGCCACCGAATGCTACCTAGTTGAGTCTCATGCTGTGACAGTGTTTCCTTCTCCTTTTCATCGATAACTGCCAAACAAACATATAGAGTTCTATATTTTTAGAATCGAGTATTACAAGGTTCTCTGACATCTAAGCCCTCTCACCCCACCCACAGCTTAACTAATACAGTATGGTGTTAAATTGGTAGGTCATACCTACAACTGTTATCTCGGCTCCATATTTCTTGGCCAAAGCAGCAATTGTTGCTGTCGCCTGAAGACAAAATTAAAAAAACTAAGTGCAATCACAAATGAATAAGAAAATTATTAATCCAACTATGTCAAGACTCCTTCCAGAACTGGATAATATATGGTACATGATTGGAATATATAACTATGACCATTGTGTAGCCCGAAAAAAATTAATGAATGCATTAGGACGTCATTTGAATTGAGGGATTTGGACCGGAGTATTTCAAATCCATATATAGCATTCGTTCAGTAGTTTGCACCATTTTGATTTTGTATGGAATCAAATTTTTAGGTACTTATTTTGTACCATGTTTTTTCTTTAACGAATTTCGAAATCCAACTCATTTGATATCTTTTTTCCAAATCATTTTTAAAATCCTAATCCCTCAAACCAAATATAAAGGCTAAAACAAGTCAGGTTGCATCCGGTTCAACCAACAAATGACATGATATTGAAATCATGGGACTCAGTCGCATAACTACACGATATGCAGAAACCAAATACAAAAGATCATACTGTAATCACATATACACTCTATTGGGGCTCTTATACAGGGGGAGAAATACTTAAAACATATTAGAAAGAGTGAAACAAAACCTGCTTTGTACCCTCACTGAGATAAGGGTTGCGATCAATGACAGGCAAGAGCAGTTGCTTGAACTCAGTAAAGGTGTACGCAAGTGGACTAGCTTCAGATTCCTGTGGCTTAGATTTCACTGAATGAGAACCAGAGGTGAGCATCCAATTGTTGAAAGATACTACCAAACACCTAACACTTTGGTATAAACTACACATCCAATTTCTAGCACAAGCATACTAACTTGATGGTAACTAGAAGTTAGCACTTCGAAAATCATCAATATCACTTGCTGTATTAAAATCGAGTCTAATTGGACTAATTCTTGTTTACAAATAATAACTAAATTTTCAACTAATACTATATACATACTTTGTTTGCAAATTGAATTGCATTTTATATTGGATTTAGTTTCGCATTTCACATAGTATCATAGAAACAGATCCTGGTTATGCCTCTACAACACCATTTGGACAAGAAAAAAGAAGGTATTACTAGTGCAATTTATCTAATTGTATCAGTAAGGAACAAATTACTGAACTTATCACAATTTCAATCAATCAAAATTGTGAAATGTGTATTGGTACATAGAATCGAGAGACAGTCATATATACATAAGCAGAAATTGAACAATCTATCAGCAGCAAAACTAAGTAATAATGAGACTCCAATTCCAATTACAAAAGATAAGTAAAATGAAAACCCCAAGTAAATTCATGAATTGTAAATACATAAATGGGCCAAGTGAGGGAATTAATTACCCTGAAGCGAGGTTCTCAAGAGTTTGGGGGAAAATGAGAGATGGCGATGCTTAAGCTTCGAGGAAGAGGAAGAAGCGAGAGTTGAAAGCGGTGTAGAAATGCTACTGAAAAGGGTTTCAGTAGTTTCAGGAAAAAGAGGCAGCAGGCAGTGAGTAAGAGCCATAGAGAAGATTCAAGAGAGTGTTAGCTGTTATGGGCGAAGAAACCGGTCAGTCAGTAAGTATACTGTGATATACTACTATGTCTTTTTTTATTAAGAACTCAATATAGGGTTGCTTATAATTTTATAAGTGAATCTATTGGAAAAAGAATGGATTCCAAACGAACGGGTCTAGACCTGGATTGGATTTGGAAGCGACCTGCACCCGAATCAAAAAAAATTTTTAAACCTGGACTTTTTGGACTCGACCAGGATCTGGATCTAGATATATTAAAATTCAGAGAATATAAAAAAGAGAAAAGAAAAATTTGAGGTAAAAAAATCCAACACAATCGTTACTTTTATAACAAAAAAAATTTCTCATCTTGTCGCTTAGCCACCGTCTCAGTCTCAGCCACAATCATTATTATATATAAGCCATGATTTGAGGTTTATTTTAATAATGAGATTATTGTCAATTTTAAATATTTATAAGGGGATTATTATCAAATTCTTTAAGAAAATAAGGGTGTTTTTGTAGTGATTTCAATTTTTGGATTTTTCTGTGTGAATTTCGGTTAATTTAGTTGAAAATAAAGTTACCCACTTTGATTAGAAGGGTAAAAGATTTGGATTTTTTTTTGAATCCTATGGAGTATGTAGATAGAGGAAAAAAAAGAGGGTCTAGTTTTGTCGGGTCGGGTCCTGTTCAGGTCCAAATCTGCTTTGGATTCAATCATAGTCACATGGTTGGGTCTACATTGGATCCAAGTCTAGTAAAATCAATTTAAATAAGGTATTGATTTGGTCTTGATAGGGTCCGGGTCCAGACCAGACCTTTGACAGATCTATTTTCATCCATCTCTGATAAGTTTTATGGAAGATGGATGTAAATTGTTCAAAGTTCGGGAGAGATGGATGCTAGTACCTTATTAAAAAATGTATTCCTGATGAAAATGAATTAGTTAGTTGTAACTTTTTTCAAATAATATTTTTGCAATTGTTCAAAAATTTATCACTTAAAAACATATATGCAATTGTACCTAAAAAGAATGATATTCCATCTTTCCAAATTAATTTTAATCCACGAATAAAAACTTAAAGAAACTAAAAGAAGAAAGATAATTATATGAATTTAGATCGAATAAAAAAAATTGTCACAGACCCAGAGAAAATCCTAATTTAGAAAAAGCTTTTGGTTTGATTGCACCAAATGAATCACATAGATCCACGAGGAGTGTTAAACTTATAATACATCATGGACGTGTTACTATTACGCGTATAAGGTTTGATCTAACTGAATTTCGATTTGTAGAAGAATATTCAAATAGTACTTAAGATTGGGATATAGCTAGGAGTATATTCAAATGTGAAAATAAAATCACCAACATGTTTGCACATAATAATGTAAATTTTCACTCATTCAAGTCCAATTCGGTCTTTATCCGTCTTTTCGTTTGAGATATATGAAATAATTAGTCTCTTTCCAGTACTTGTCATCTACTAATATTGGACTCCTGGAGAGTTTCTCCAAATGATTTGTGAACAGTTCCTCAACTACTCCATTTCCAAAGTGTTGTTCAATCAGTCCTCCAATCACAGCTCTTAAGTGATAAGTGAGAACTTGAGCATCTGGTTTACTTCTCCATGGAGAAGCCAATTTGGCTATTTTTTCAATATGAAACAATCCATTTGCTTCAATCAATGCCTTCATTTCTGATGGCCATGGATAATAAAATGGCAAGTTGAAAGAATCCATCTTCTCTTCACTAATCTTCCCCTGGAATTCGAAATTCTTAATTAGTTCAACTCTGTCAATAAAAACCTGATTTAAGAAATTAATAATACTCACAATCTTGACCATGTCTTTGAGGCAGGATGCAAGTATGTCAAATGCCACTCCGATACTAGAATCGGAAGAAAGAACTCCATCGGGAAAACAAAGTACCACTAATACCATTAACCCTCCATTTACAAGCTCTTTTCCCCTGGCACTCAAAAAGACGTCCATATCCTCCTCGTATTGATCAGAATAAGCCTTTTTAACTTCGTTTGCAGCTCCGGAGTAGTGGATTCTCCCCTTGTTCCATGAAATCGAACTCGTTTCTGTCACTTCTTTTGGGATTTTGGAGAGCCAGTGGAGTGCTGTGGAGCAGTGTGCAAAATGAAGTGTTGCTTTAGGAAATAGTTGCCCGTAAAATGAACCTGGCACTGCTGCAACAAAGTATTGTTTGGATTTTGGTATGTTTCTGAAGAGAGTGTTGAAATCGTTGTCTATAAGATCATTGAAGAACACTTGGAATTCTGGGACTTGAGAGTTGTTTTGGTTGGATTTGTTTTCTATAGCTGAAATGATGTTTTCTACAGCAAAGAATGTGTTTGGACCAATCGAACACCCGAAATCTGCAATTCTGAAGGTGTTGTTATGCGTGATTAAAGATGGATTTTCATCGATATTAAGATGCTCATGAGTCAGTTCTTTTATCAAGTCCTCCGCGGAGACTAACAATTGTTTCTGCATAAAATAATTAAGTAACAGTAGTTATGCAATATTAGACTCGAGTTTGTTCATTAAACGGTTCAAATCAAACTTGAACAACATTTAAAAGTTGGTACAATATTGTAAGAAGTTAAGCTTTTACCTGGTATTCAGAATTCAGAGAATAACTATTGGGGCCATCACCACCTATCATGTGGCATTTGGAAGAAGCTTCTTTGCATTTCCCTTCATCCATTGCTTTTAGTGTGATTTTAAGATTTATGTCGAGTATGCTTTTGTAGGCGTTATTGTTTAGTACTATTGATGTATTGCAAATATGTTCATCTTTTTATGAGATAGTTTAATATAACTGAAAAGAACAGGGAGCTACTTGGAATAGATATCTAGCCAATCAAACATGATTTGTGAAAAGAGAATTTTGAGTTTAGACCCATTTCTTTTTAACTCATTCCAATCACAATATAAAATATTTTTATATGCTTTATAATTGGTTATTTATTTTATGATTGTTAGCTTATCACATATTAAATTTATTGCAATTTGGTATGTGAGTAACTCGAGAGATATCAAGTTAACTATAAAGCAATCATTTAATTTTTTTTTTTTTATAATTGGTGTCTCCATCGGACAGGCCTTCATGCAATTAGATTATATTTGTGAATAGGAAGGAAATAATTAATTGATATATGGTACAATTATTGGTATAAGTGAGTCCAAACTCCAAAATATAACCTAATGTATGAACATATTAAAACTGAAAAGCCAAATGTGAGAATCGAAAACAAGTGCAGACATGTTGGTTAGTTTGGATTAATTTTCTGTAATAAAGACATTGAGAACTTACACATATTCTTCCAAGTACAAGTGCTTCATGTTTTATCCTTCCTTGAAATATTGTTTCATTTAATTGCGATTTCATTGTAAATGTAATAATTAATACAGTACGTTGATTTTCTGTAATTATCGACACATATAGGAACCTAATACAGCTTTGCTAGTATTCGGTGTAACGGTTTAATAGATAAGACCATAAAACATACTAGTAATTAGCATTAAGCAGAATCTAGACTGTGAACAAAATGAGATCTTTAGATTCTTTGAACTACTGACTTTGCCAGATTTGAAAATGCAACCCACACGCTATTACAATTATACATGCTCACCAGAAAGGCGGAAACGTATATAGAGGAAAATTAATAAATAAAAAATAAACATCACGAAAGATTCAAAAGTCAGTTGCAAACTTGTAATCATTTGCTGCAACAAACAACCAAAGGGTGAAATCTAAGGAAAGGTTTTACCACATAATATATGTGCCCAGGCCCGGCCCAACCCATAGGCAGCTCTGGTGCTTGCCTAAGGCTCCCAAAATATTAGGACCCCAAATCCTTATATCCACTCTATGTTCTTGTCTTTATCAGGATAAATGAAAAGTTTTTTGCCCCATTTATTATTCCAAAAATAACCAATACCATAAGAGAAAAAGGAAAAGTAAAACATTTTTTTTTTTGGTCAAAGCAAAACAAATTAATCCCACTCCAAGTTCTCAAGCCTCAACGTTAACTCCTCTCTCTTTCACACACATTTAATTCTTATTTTCACTCTAAATTAATCATTACTCTATTTTTAACATTTAATTGTTCCTCCCTTGTGACTTGCACGTGTCTTCATTTTTTTTCTTCTGGTTCATTTATTTTTAATTTACTGTAAAAATTATTCTTTCATTATCAATTTTAGGGTCCACCATTTGGGTTTTTTTTTCGTATCTAGCTCTTTGTCATTTCTTTTGACTTTTTTTTTTAAAATTATAAATATAGTATATGGTATTAGTTTATTAAATATTATGTGATATTTTCCTTTTATTTTGTTACTCGGTCATTTGGTCCATTTGAAAAGGAAATGTATGTTCTCTGTGCCATTTAAATGGATTTTTTTGTTCGATAGTATTTATTTTATAAACTTTTCAAGTGTTCAGGTTCTCTCATTTCTTCTTGATGTAATATGTTTTTATTATAATATTTATTGATTAATTTTTGGAGTAATAATTATTTTATTATATTACTCATTGAATATATTTGTAAAGCATTATGTTAAATAATAGAAAATACTTATTTGAATGTGAATAATGGATGAAGCAAAGAACAATACAATAAAATAATTGAATCTAAAAAATGAGCTTTAAAAATTGATAAAACATAGTTAAAATTATAAAATACGAAGATTTAACTAATAATTTTGCATCTAAAAAAATATGAAAAATAAATTTTACGTAAAATGTGAAAAAACTAGCTCATAGGGGCCTTGATTTTTATTTTCGCCTAGGGCCCCCGAAACCCTAGGACCGGCCCTGTATGTGCCCAATGTATTCTGGCATATATACCGTGCGGAGCCACTAGGGTGCGGCCGTGCGGGTACAGGCAAACCATTAGCTCCAAGGAAGAAATGTTACGTTTAATAGCAATCACTTTTTGTTTATTTATAAAAACTATAGAATTTTATTGATAACAATTGTTCATAAATTACAATATTTCAATGAACTCTAGAACATCAACAAGGTTAGACAATCTAGCTAAAGAATGAACAACTTTATTACGTTTATGTTTAACAAACAAACAAATAAAGATACGAAAGAAATGACTCAAGAGTCTGACATCATCTATGATAGTCTCAATGCTTGACAGCTCTTCCTCTGAGTTTGTTAATCCACCGCGTTGCAATCTCTTAAATTCAAGTACGCCAATTTTTCATCCCTTTCATGTGAGTCGAGAAGCAAACCATCATAAACATTTTTCCAACCCGATGTTTCCTTCTACTCTAAAAACAGCCCCACCGGGAGCAGATTATGCCCACTGTTGTCCCCTTCTTAATGGGAATAGCACCGTTAGTTTTCAATCAATTATCATGTTCACCCCCACACAATATATGACTACGTACGATATCCATGTTTTGTCTTTTGCATGGGTGGAAAATATTATTGCATTGCAAGAGTTTCACAAAAAATTCTTGTGTAAACCAGGTGTTTTATAGATCATGAACAATATTAGTGTTATTAGTGTATCCACCCAATCCAGTCATGTCATCTTCATATATTCACATCACTATATTAATAGGATCCTAACCTTAATTTTATATCAAAGACCAAACGTGTCAGTTAACAGAACAAAAGACCAAAAGTGTCCAAACCTCAACAGAACATAAATTGGAAGCATGTCTGTTCATTTATTCATGATGATTAGTTACACCAAATGGGCTCCACGCGCATTAGCACCACAAATTTGATTAAACAGAAATAATTAAGAAAATACTAGATAGAAATCACCAGATGATACATGACCAACTGGAATTATGGCTTTTTCCATCCAATTTCCACTTTGCACAACTGTACTTACGGTTTTTTTGTTTTTTGTTTTTATCCCCACTCTACCCGACTCGACGCGGACTCGACTCCAAAATCTTCTTCTTTTCTCCCCACAATCCATTCCACTCAACTTTAATACAAACCACAACTGCCTAAAAATATTTAATTTGACATCTTCCCCAAACCTATTATATATACTTCCTTAAACTCTCCAACAAATAAACAAACCAAAAAGAAGGCCCATAACAATTCAAACTCCAAATGGGAAATTACATCTCTTGCACTCTTTCCGTACCGGTGGGCAAGAATCCCAGCAGGGGTACAAGGGTAATTTTCCCTTCCGGCGAAATCCGACGAGTGTATGAACCCACCAAAGCTGCGGAACTAATGCTAGAGGTTCCCAATTTTTTCCTTGTTAACACTAAATCTCTTCGAATTGGGAAAAGATTTTCGCAATTCTGTGTGAATTAGCTCTAATTTACAGTCATCAATAAATGTGATGAAGTACTTTTTCCCTCCTCGAGTTGGAGTTGACTTGAGATTGCACAAGTCTGTGTGAATTAGCTCTAATGGTTGTGAGCTTCTTTCCACTGAAGGGAAAGGTTGTTTCGCAAACTTTGCCTCAATGCAAATTTCACACTTATAAGATTTATCAATATCAAATTTTGGAATTAATCCTAAGTTTGATAATTTTTTCATTTTTCTAAAATTTATATGACCTAATCTATCATGCCAAAGTAAAGTCGACTCAAGCAAGTAAGCAGAAGAATTATTATTATTAATAAATTTGTTGTTTTTGCCAATAACGGCTACATTAGCCTTGAATAGGCCATCACATACATAACCCTTGCCTACATACATACCCCCTTTGGTCAGTACAAATTTATCTGACTCAAAGGCTAATCTAAAACCTTTCTTAGATAGGACAGAACCAGAAATTAAATTCTTTCTAATGTCTGGGACATGAAGAACTTCATTGAGAGTAACATCTTTTCCTGAGGTGAATTTGAGAACCACTGTGCCTTGTCCCTCCACCACGGAGTGAGCATTATTTCCCATGTACAGCTTCTCTTCATGATCAAACTTCTTGTATGAAGTGAACATGTTTATGTCGGAGCAAATGTGACGGGTAGCTCCAGTATCCACCCACCAGCCTTTGGATTCACTTGTCAGGAATGCTTCAGCAACTGCAGATAAATGCATGTTATCGATGTCAGATGGAGCTAGGTTGATGCTAACATTTGCTTCATCCTTTGGCTGAGCACGGTTACGACAGTCCTTTGCAAGGTGTCCATTTTTTCCACATGTGAAGCAAGCTCCATTGAACTTTCGCTTCTTGTTACCCTTTTGTCCTTTGTTGGAGGTATTGGCCTTACGCTTCTTGCTTTTCTTTGAGCCTTCTACGACATGAACCTTAGCTCCTCCGAGCTGAGGCATAGCCACATAGTTACTGCTGCCCTTGTCAGTATACCGATTGTTTTCTTCGGTTTTCAGATATTCTGTGAGATCTTGCAAATTCCACTTTGCAACAGATTTCTTGTGCCTCAAGTGATGTTTGAACCCCGTCCAACCAGGAGGAAGCTTGCCAATGATACAAGCAACCAGGTAAGACTCGCTAAGCTCATGTCCTTCGGCCAAGATGTCGTGAATCATATTCTGAAGTTCTTCCACTTGCTCATTCACAGTTTTACTGTCAACCATTCGATAAAATTGGAATTTATCCACCACGAATTTTCTGTAGCCTGCATCTTCAGTCTTAAACTTTTTGATTAAACCTTCCCACAAGAGTTTACTAGTCTTAAATTGACTATAAATCTTGTACAAAGATTCATCCAAATAGCTAAGAATGTAGTTTCGGCACATAAAATCCGAGTTATTCCAAGCTTTTAACACTAGTGCCATTTCTTCAAGTTCCTCCGGACTGGCTCCCTCCTTTGGCTTAGGTACCTCCTCGGTGAGAAATCTAGCCATGCTCAAGGATGTGATGTAAAAGTACATCTTATTTTGCCATGTTCCAAAGTCAGTTCCTTTGAACTTGAATGGTGGTATTGCCGGCGGAGCAGCAACTTTTGGCGTTTCAACAATTTCAGTGTTTGTTGCCATCTACACAGATGAATTAAACAGATTAAATGATATTGTCTTAAGATTGTTGTTAAATAAGTTTAAAACAATCTGTGTATATAAAATATTATAGAATATTTTATATTTCTAAGTACTATAGTGAATTATAAAATATTCTAAAATACTTTATATTATAAAACTATAGTAAATTATTCCAACAGAATAATTATTTATAATTAACTCTAATTATAAATCTTAGTATAGTTTATTCTCGCAGAACAAACAAAATCAGAATTTAATAACAGTGTACTTACTGTAATAATTCTGAACCGTAAAATCGACCGAGGCTTGCAAATGCAATATCCTTAAGACAATATTTCTGGGCTGTCAAGGTGCAACAGTTCGTCCCAGTGGTCTCCCAAGATTCAACGGTCGGATACTTGTTTCTTTGCACTAAGAACAAGTCCACAGCGAACTTTTAACAAATAGAATATTTAATTTGAGAGGAGAAGAATATAGAGAAGAATATTTAATTTTGCTTTGATTGCTTGAAAATGAGATGGGAGAATTGGCCAGATTCTCCCCCTATTTATAGCAAAAGAAGGGGTGTTGCTGGAGGGTCACAACTATTCGGATTTAAACCAAACAGTGGTTTGGTCCGAACGGGTGGCACCCGTTCGGTTCAAAATCCGAACAACACACCCTTTTATTCAAAAATTGGGCGGGCAAACGGATCCTTCTCAGACCTTCTAGAAGTAGGTCTCGCGGATCCTGTTCGGATCACATGCGGATCCTGTTCGGATCACACGCGGATCCTAACTGGATCACATGCGGATCCTAATTGGATCACATGCGGATCCTAATCGGATCACCAAGGATCTTTATTAAAAATTTTAGACTTTAATAATTATTGGGCCCAGATGTTACTCTAGGCCCACTCCCACAAAAAGCCTTACAACTTGAAAGCTAGGTGCCCTTTTTATAACAATTGTGTAGCTCAACTTTCTTCTTCTTTTCCATGTGGGATAGAGACACTCAACTTCTCTTCTCATTTTATTCATTTAAGGTGTAATAATTAATATGGCTAATTCAATTTAATTAACTATAACTAATTTAATTACACCAACAATCCCCCACAAATGAATGAAATTATTTTTCATATCTCGCGTTAAATATTCTTTAGGAATAGTACTGCATCGAGATAGGTGAAATATTCCATCTTGAACCTTCCCTAGTTAAAATTTATCGGATTTACTTAGCCAATCAGTGAAATATTTCATCTTGAACTGTCGGCTGTTTATGTAAACCAAAACAATAAACTTAACACAGCACTAGACCGATTTGTTAAGAGTTCTCGGTTGTGTTCGTTTTGGCCCTGAACATTCTTGGGTTCTGCGGGTGCTTTAGAGGATTCCAGCCTTATAAGAATTCTCAACGAGCCGACCCAGCTCACACTTACATAGGTGACCGCATCCATCAAGAGTATCCTACTATACTCCACTTGTTCTTGACAAGATATAGACGTCATTAAAAGCATAAGCTTAACCTAATAAAACGCTGTAGGTTGCACTTTTTGCATCATAGGAATGAGCTAGAGTTGGACTCTAAAGTGCTCCACTTTTTAAGTTAACCAAGACTGGTTGTCCTATTGAACCTGGTCCGTGGGATCTCCAGTCGCCAAGTTAGGTTTCCGTACAAGGTAACTTAATTATATTTTAGGCTTTTAAGCCCATTCCCCTCGACGCACATTCTACTCTCTCACCAGATAAACCTTTAGTAAACGGATCCGCGAGGTTATCTTTTGATTTCACAAAGTCAATGGAAATTATTCCATTTGAGAGTAAATGTCTCACGGTATTATGTCGACGACGAATGTGTCGTGATTTACCGTTATACATAAAGTTATGAGCTCTATGTAATGCCGCCTGATTATCACCATGAATACATATAGCCGACACAGGTTTCGGCCATAGTGGAATATCTTCCAGAAAGTTATGAAGCCACTCAGCTTCTTCTCCAGCTTTATCCAAAGCTATAAACTCTGATTCCATAGTGGATCGAGCTATACAAGTTTGTTTGGAAGATTTCCAAGAAATAGCGGCTCCCCCCAGAGTAAATACATATCCGCTTGTGGATTTTGATTCCTCTGAATCAGAAATCCAATTTGCATCACTATATCCCTCAAGGACAGCTGGATATTTTCCATAGTGTAATGCATATTTTGATGTATTTTTTAAGTATCCAAGCACTCTCTTCAGAGCGTTCCAATGTTCTTTGCTTGGATTGCTCGTGTACCTACTCAATTTATTGACTGAGTAAGCGATGTCTGGCCTCGTACAATTCATGATATACATGAGACATCCAATGATACGAGCATATTCGTTTTGTGATACACTATCACCTTTATTCTTGTGTAAAACAAGAGATGGAATAAATGGGTTATTTGTTCCCTTAATTCCATAGTTTTTAAATCTCTCAAGCACTTTATCTACATAATGTGACTGAGATAATTTAATCCCATCCGGTGATCTTGTTATTTTAATTCCCAAAATAACATCCGCTTCACCAAGATCTTTCATATCGAAGTGTTTTGTTAATATTTTCTTTGCGGACTTAATGACCTCCATATTAGTCCTAAGTATTAACATATCGTCTACATATAAACATATTATGACAGTTGCTTGTCCAAATTGTTTAATATAGACACACTTGTCGCATTCATTGATTTGAAATCCATTTTTAATCATGACACTATCAAATTTTTCGTGCCATTGTTTAGGAGCTTGTTTAAGGCCATAAAGAGATCGAACAAGTTTACATACTTTGTTCTCTTTGCCTTTAACAATGAAACCCTCAGGTTGCTCCATATATATTTCCTCATTCAATTCTCCATTGAGGAAAGCGGTTTTAACATCCATTTGATGTATCTCTAGATTATATATAGCTGCTAGAGCTATTAATGTTCTAATGGATGTTATCCTAGTCACTGGTGAATAGGTGTCAAAGAAATCTATTCCCTCTTTTTGACTATAACCTTTGGCTACTAATCTAGCCTTATATTTATCAATTGAGCCATCGGGTTTTAGTTTCTTTTTAAATACCCATTTACATCCAATTGGCTTACTTCCCTTAGGAAGATCCGCCAACTCCCAAGTATTATTACTTAGAATGGACTGTAATTCACTGTCTATTGCCTCTTTCCAATAAGAGGCATCAGGAATAGACATGGCTTCAGTATATGTTTTTGGATCATCCTCTAACATATAAGTCAAGAAATCTGGTCCGAATGATTTAGCAATTTTAGCTCGCTTGCTTCTTCGGGGCTCTTCAGATTCTTCAGCAGTCTCTTTACTGATTTGAGAATTATTTTCCTTAGAAATTAATTCATATGGTCTTTTATGAGAAGTAACATCTGAGTTCTTCTTATGTGGAAATACATTCTCGAAGAATGTAGCATCACGTGATTCAATTATAGTATTCACTTGTATGTTGCTTACTTCAGATTTGAACACTAGAAATCTGTAAGCGCTACTATTTTCTGCATGACCTATATAGTAGCAATCCACGGTTTTTGGTCCAATTTTTGGTCCAACCTTTTCTTTCATAGGTTTTGGTACAGCTACCTTTGCCAAGCACCCCCACACTTTGAGGTATTTATAACTTGGTTGTCTACCTTTCCATAACTCATACGGAATGGTATCATTTTTCTTGTGCGGAACTCTATTTAATATATGATTAGCCATAAATAAAGCTTCCCCCCACAAGTTCCTAGGTAAACCCGAATTTAAAAGTAATACATTTATCATGTCTCTTAAGGTTCGGTTTTTTCTTTCGGCTACTCCATTTGATTGAGGTGAGTATGGTGCCGTTGTTTGGTGAATTATCCCCGAGTCGGCACATAATTGTGCAAAAGGATATTCATATTCACCACCTCTATCAGATCTAAGAATTTTTATCTTCTTATTTAACTGATTCTCTACTTCAGCCTTGTATCTTACAAAGGCATTTATTGCTTCCTTTTTCTTATTCAATAAGTAAACATAGCAATATCGTGTACAGTCATCAATAAATGTGATGAAGTACTTTTTCCCTCCTCGAGTTGGAGTTGACTTGAGATTGCACAAGTCTGTGTGAATTAGCTCTAATGGTTGTGAGCTTCTTTCCACTGAAGGGAAAGGTTGTTTCGCAAACTTTGCCTCAATGCAAATTTCACACTTATAAGATTTATCAATATCAAATTTTGGAATTAATCCTAAGTTTGATAATTTTTTCATTTTTCTAAAATTTATATGACCTAATCTATCATGCCAAAGTAAAGTCGACTCAAGCAAGTAAGCAGAAGAATTATTATTATTAATAAATTTGTTGTTTTTGCCAATAACGGCTACATTAGCCTTGAATAGGCCATCACATACATAACCCTTGCCTACATACATACCCCCTTTGGTCAGTACAAATTTATCTGACTCAAAGGCTAATCTAAAACCTTTCTTAGATAGGACAGAACCAGAAATTAAATTCTTTCTAATGTCTGGGACATGAAGAACTTCATTGAGAGTAACATCTTTTCCTGAGGTGAATTTGAGAACCACTGTGCCTTGTCCCTCCACCACGGAGTGAGCATTATTTCCCATGTACAGCTTCTCTTCATGATCAAACTTCTTGTATGAAGTGAACATGTTTATGTCGGAGCAAATGTGACGGGTAGCTCCAGTATCCACCCACCAGCCTTTGGATTCACTTGTCAGGAATGCTTCAGCAACTGCAGATAAATGCATGTTATCGATGTCAGATGGAGCTAGGTTGATGCTAACATTTGCTTCATCCTTTGGCTGAGCACGGTTACGACAGTCCTTTGCAAGGTGTCCATTTTTTCCACATGTGAAGCAAGCTCCATTGAACTTTCGCTTCTTGTTACCCTTTTGTCCTTTGTTGG
Organism: Penstemon barbatus; assembly: GCA_003313485.2. Classification (NCBI taxonomy): domain Eukaryota; kingdom Viridiplantae; phylum Streptophyta; class Magnoliopsida; order Lamiales; family Plantaginaceae; genus Penstemon; species Penstemon barbatus. The sequence goes on from CM064878.1 coordinate 11,507,273, forward strand.
AGGTATTGGCCTTACGCTTCTTGCTTTTCTTTGAGCCTTCTACGACATGAACCTTAGCTCCTCCGAGCTGAGGCATAGCCACATAGTTACTGCTGCCCTTGTCAGTATACCGATTGTTTTCTTCGGTTTTCAGATATTCTGTGAGATCTTGCAAATTCCACTTTGCAACAGATTTCTTGTGCCTCAAGTGATGTTTGAACCCCGTCCAACCAGGAGGAAGCTTGCCAATGATACAAGCAACCAGGTAAGACTCGCTAAGCTCATGTCCTTCGGCCAAGATGTCGTGAATCATATTCTGAAGTTCTTCCACTTGCTCATTCACAGTTTTACTGTCAACCATTCGATAAAATTGGAATTTATCCACCACGAATTTTCTGTAGCCTGCATCTTCAGTCTTAAACTTTTTGATTAAACCTTCCCACAAGAGTTTACTAGTCTTAAATTGACTATAAATCTTGTACAAAGATTCATCCAAATAGCTAAGAATGTAGTTTCGGCACATAAAATCCGAGTTATTCCAAGCTTTTAACACTAGTGCCATTTCTTCAAGTTCCTCCGGACTGGCTCCCTCCTTTGGCTTAGGTACCTCCTCGGTGAGAAATCTAGCCATGCTCAAGGATGTGATGTAAAAGTACATCTTATTTTGCCATGTTCCAAAGTCAGTTCCTTTGAACTTGAATGGTGGTATTGCCGGCGGAGCAGCAACTTTTGGCGTTTCAACAATTTCAGTGTTTGTTGCCATCTACACAGATGAATTAAACAGATTAAATGATATTGTCTTAAGATTGTTGTTAAATAAGTTTAAAACAATCTGTGTATATAAAATATTATAGAATATTTTATATTTCTAAGTACTATAGTGAATTATAAAATATTCTAAAATACTTTATATTATAAAACTATAGTAAATTATTCCAACAGAATAATTATTTATAATTAACTCTAATTATAAATCTTAGTATAGTTTATTCTCGCAGAACAAACAAAATCAGAATTTAATAACAGTGTACTTACTGTAATAATTCTGAACCGTAAAATCGACCGAGGCTTGCAAATGCAATATCCTTAAGACAATATTTCTGGACTGTCAAGGTGCAACAGTTCGTCCCAGTGGTCTCCCAAGATTCAACGGTCGGATACTTGTTTCTTTGCACTAAGAACAAGTCCACAGCGAACTTTTAACAAATAGAATATTTAATTTGAGAGGAGAAGAATATAGAGAAGAATATTTAATTTTGCTTTGATTGCTTGAAAATGAGATGGGAGAATTGGCCAGATTCTCCCCCTATTTATAGCAAAAGAAGGGGTGTTGCTGGAGGGTCACAACTATTCGGATTTAAACCAAACAGTGGTTTGGTCCGAACGGGTGGCACCCGTTCGGTTCAAAATCCGAACAACACACCCTTTTATTCAAAAATTGGGCGGGCAAACGGATCCTTCTCAGACCTTCTAGAAGTAGGTCTCGCGGATCCTGTTCGGATCACATGCGGATCCTGTTCGGATCACACGCGGATCCTAACTGGATCACATGCGGATCCTAATTGGATCACATGCGGATCCTAATCGGATCACCAAGGATCTTTATTAAAAATTTTAGACTTTAATAATTATTGGGCCCAGATGTTACTCTAGGCCCACTCCCACAAAAAGCCTTACAACTTGAAAGCTAGGTGCCCTTTTTATAACAATTGTGTAGCTCAACTTTCTTCTTCTTTTCCATGTGGGATAGAGACACTCAACTTCTCTTCTCATTTTATTCATTTAAGGTGTAATAATTAATATGGCTAATTCAATTTAATTAACTATAACTAATTTAATTACACCAACAGCACTATCTTTTCCCCTCCTCTGGTCTTTGGCTTTGCATTAATGAAATCTTCTTGCAACGGGACAAACTTGGTGGTCGTCCATATGCTTTTTCATAAAACCCGCAGCTTGGAATTTATGCTTCATTCGTGCTTTTGTCCATCATCTCCCCACTTGAGCTAATTCAGATCACTCTCCCATGATGCTTCACATACATCGACTCCCACTCTTGAAGGCCTGGAACACTTCCATTTTGAAACATTGTGGACTCCTGAGAATTCTTGCAAATAGTTGATTGAACATATCGGGTCCCATGATTCCCTTGGTTCCGTTATCTACACACCGAAAACTACTTGGAAAGCTCTTAAAATTTGGAACCGCGATGCGTTTGGTAATTTTAAAATCCAAGTCACTGCCAACCGTGAACTCTGTAATGATACTCAAAAAGGGAATCAAATTCATGAAGACATTGGTCTTGAAAAATATCTTCTTACTCCATCTTGATTCATTACTTGGCCAGTTGCCAAAGTGGAAATGATATGGCGTCAACGCTCTAAACAGCGTTGGCTTGGGGAAATTTAACGATGTTGCTACAAGCCACATACATTTGGCAATAAGCGGAAATTTGAATTTCCCCGCTACTTGGCCCCTTAACACATCAGCTAGGCACTTGTTATGCTGAGGTATCAACGGTTTCTGGCGAATTTGCAAAAAGAAAAAAGAACTCTCTAAAATAGTATTTTTGACCCCAAAATTTTAAAAAATTGTAATGTTAGTCCATTCAAAATTTTCAATTTATCTGTATTATTTTTAGAACTTTGGACATAATTTAATGTAACAACATTCATTCGAGAATTAAAAAAGGTTATAAGACAAAATCACTGAGTTTTTATAATATATATATAACAAACATGTGATAATATACTGATAATACAGTGAAAAATGTTAGCCACATAAAAAAGAGAACTCGTAATCTAACTCCGCTGATGAAGTTACCAACTTACCATAATAAATTTGATTCGTCTTGAAAATGAATAAATCATGTTTAAGAGGTGAATAACATTGGGAAAGAAAAAAAGAAAAACATACTTTAAAGTTGCAACAATCCACGTTTACTGCTGTTTCACGTAAAATAAATTCGATGATTACACACATATCAAAAAGTAAACAAGAGAAAGGAAAACAATTAAAAACTGAAATCCTGTTGAATTCACTAATGTACCCCTGCACCTGATCGGACAAGGCGACTCTTCATTTCCATCAGCTTTTTCACTTGTACATGTAGTCATAACCCCATTCGTCCATTCCCTCCCTCACTCTCCTATAAAACCCTCAAAACTAGTTGTGCTACTGCTAGGGTTTTTCTCTTTCTCTCTCTAACATGGCCGAAGCTAGGTCCGCCTCCGGGTACAAATTCTGGCTCGCATTCCTTTTTATTGATTTTCGCTTATTGATGAACATAAGTTGACTATGGATGGCTACATAATTTTATAACATGCTTCTTTAATTTGAAACTGTGAAATTCCTGGACGATTTTTCAATTGATGCTAATTACGTGGAATGATAGTTAGTTAGTATTCAGTGCATGGAATGGAAGTATATAAATATACTGTTATTCGTAAAATATTACTACTCACTATAATTTTCATGGAAAAATTCTGCTCATGATATATGTAGATTTAGTACTGCCTGCTTTGATCTATGATTGTGGTAAGTTAAATTCTAATCGTGTGATGAGCAGGTCTGATAAAGAGGAGCCAGATTTTGAGGTAGTTTTAGTACCAGAGATGCTTTACAAGAGTTATTGGGATACTGCGTATGCAAAAGAATTGGCGAATTTCTTGGAACATGGCCATCCTGGTAAAGTTTGGTAAGCCTAGATATAGTTTGAATTTAGATGTGAGCTCATTCCTTACCCATTACCTACATCAATAATTTCCAGAAGTTTTTTCTGGATTTTTCCAGTTATCAAAATCTTAATGCTTAGTGAGTCAAAAAGTGAACCTCAGACTTTTAATTATATAGATACACTAAATTGTTCTTATGTTTTCCTTATGTCGCCTCTGCAGGGGGAAATTGTGTATATGATACTTGTGAATTCTCAGCAAAAACTTATTTATGCCCAATATCTTTTTTTTTTTTTTTTTTTTTTAAGGTTTGGAACTGATGTGATGGAAAGTGTTGCTTGCTGGACCAAAAACTTATGCATTCGCCACAAGAATAAAATGGACTTGTCTGGCTGGAGTGTTCTGGATATTGGGACTGGTAATGGTTTGCTTCTACAGGAGTTAGCTAAGCAGGGGTATGAAATTTTTTAGACATGTTAACTTGTTCTACTGTACCAAAGAACAATTTGAAAATCCAGATACCGAGTAGCAATCTAGGTCCCTAACCTTCTCTCCTTGTTGCATTGTCTGATTGTGGCATTATTTTACACTAACAATATACCTTTTAAAAGCACAAATTTTGCTACTTTTTTCTCTGTTGTTTATTCAGTACCTTTTAGTATTGCTTAAATATAAATGGAAATTATGACATAATGGGGAATAGTTAATTCCTACCATGAAAACAGAAGAATCCTTTTTAGTTTAGTTATTATTTTAACAGGAATTAAACAGCCTCTGAATTCTCCTTAATGGATTGGATTCATAATTTTGCAAATTTATGCATAAAGGGTTTGAAACTAAATTTTTGGGATATATTTCATTGGCTGATTCTGCTAAACTCGGAACCTGAATCTTCTGAAAGGACCGACTAGTGATACTTCTGAATTCAGGTTCTCTGATCTCACTGGAAGTGATTACAGTGGAGTTGCGATTGATCTAGCTCGAAGGCTTGCTGATCGTAATGGGTTTCCTAATATAAAATTCCTGGTACATTTCCTAACATTTACAATTTTAGAAATTATTTTAGCAACTAGTTATTCTGCTATTGCTTTGATCAAATTTAACATGTTTATTCTGTACTTTTCTTTGCTAAACTGGTTTCTAGGTTGATGATGTACTCGACACAAAACTAGGTCGGAAGTTTCAGCTTGTCACTGATAAGGGGACACTTGACGCAACTCCGTCGCGTATTGGTGAACTTTCGAAAAGGTGGCGTGATGTCTTATATTGTTGGATTTTATGAATTGTTTGGTTCATCTTCAATATGTTCTATAACCTGACTGTTTATTGGGATAATAAATTGTAGTGGAATATCTATATTCTATATGTTGCTTAACTGCTTTTTTTCCTACCATCACCAGGTTGTAGACTTGTACCAATCCAATTTAGTTATTTCTGCAATCTTACTATGTTCCTTGTGTGTCTGAAATTTTAAATTAAGTTTTTCATTTGTTTCTCACTGGAGTTGATGCAATCACATAAAAATGTCACTGTTTCTAGTTCAAGTACCTATGCATGTACTTGACAGTTTGAATATATTGATCTGTATTTCAGGATGACGTATTGGAATCAATTAGCAACTCTGATTGCTCCCGGTGGATTGTTGGTGAGCATTTTTATCTTTATTGATTAATTCCTTTCCTTTCTATTAATGACACATTTAAATTTCTCTCCGCCTTAAAAATGTGGAATGTGATTACTTTGTCTGAAATTCTGAATTGTACAAAATCTAGTGTTTGAAATAGGGATTCGACGAATAAAATGATATGCTCTCTAACAATTTAGTAACTTCATAACTGGCCCGTGTCAGGTTATTACATCATGCAATAGTACGAAGAATGATCTGATAATAGAGATGGATTTGTGCAATGTTTGGAGAGAAAGAGTGATAGAAGAGATTGAGATGATGGGGAACTCTACTGAAGCAGGAACTCTATTCAAGTACTTTGACCACATGCCAACATCCACGTCTGGAGGGTCACGAGTTGCAACAGTTGCATTTTTAAGGCTCTGATCAGGAGATTATATTGCTTGTGATTTGTGTGATGCTGGATTTTACTAAGTTTACTTTCCTGTGGAAAATGTTGAAAGATGTGCTGTTCGTTTGTTCTAATGGTGGGAGTGTGACTCTACTGTCTAAAGATTTGGGTGTTATTCAATCAACATTTTGAACACAGCTTTTGTAATTTATTCTACTATGTTTAGACCTTTTGGCAGACGTTAGCTACCAATTTCTATGTTATGTGCCATTTGATTTATTACACTTCGTCTTACTTAGTTTTGTTATCTAATTACCTATCTTAAAAGATGAAACAAAAGTTCAACACTTGCGCGTAATTAATGTAAAATATTTCTTTCAATTTTTATTTATACAAACAAATGAATTAACAAACCAAAAAAAAAATTTAATTTTTGAACCTATAAAAAGTAGTAGAAATTAATTATAAACATATATAAAGTCGATTACACAGTTTTAGCGTTATGCATGCTGATTAAATCATTGGTAATTAAGATGGGCTAACAGAGAAACAGTGCAGAGGCAAAAAGTGCAACCAAGAATTGTGAGGCCAAAAGTCCCACCAATCGTGCCCACGAGTTGAACAAACTCATGAATCATTTCTTTCTCTCTTTTTCGTCCAAAAATAAAATCCTGATCAGCACCTGAATAATTCCACCCTGCTGCCGTCGACTCATCAACTACTGTACAGCGCCTCTCTTTGTTTTTAACTTGTTCTATTCTCTCCCTCAAAACTCGCAAATTCGCGTCCACGATATTATAATTATTCCTTGATGATCTCCCTGCACCCAAAACCAAACCAATTATATATATAGTACTTTTAATTTGGAAATTAATTAATTCAAATTAATATGCACTTTGGTATTTATTTTTACCTTCATGGTAGCTCTGAGCTCTCACTTGAAAGGAGTAGTTATAAGAGGATCTAGATTTCTTATATGGAAGACTTAGAGTAGAAAGATTATAATTATGTAAAGCTCTTGAAGAAGCCATTATACAATATTATACAGATTCTACCTTTTCCTGTTTTGTACAAATTTAATTAATTTGGGGTGTAACTTGTAAGGAATTCCAGGAACTGACAATGTTTCTGAAAGATGAAATGCGAAGGTTACAATTAATGTAGGTTAATTGTACCATATTTATAATGAAGTGTCTTATTGGATTTTCCTTCTTTTCTTTGGACATACATTGAACTAATATTTAATGCTGCAGACTCATTCGTCACGAGATAATTCTAGGTCGATTTTATAATTAATTAATCTTAATTTAAAACAAATAAGACCGGGTCGTTCCGTGAAATTTTACATGGTGCATTGACTTCAAAATTAAATCATGTGAGTGAAACAGATAGGAAAAGAGGGAATTGAATAAAATTAATGGAGGATTTAGTAACTTAATCTTTTGTTTTGGAGCTTACTATATAACACCAAAGCCACCGGGTTTAAATTAATTTGGTGGTCGTCGTAGTTGTTGTTCAATGTCTTATCTAGTTGCTTAAATGGAACAAGAGCTCTGGTTTATATTATTTTAATTGGTTTCATGAAAAGTAATTAGGAATTAATGAATTCATTACTAGAAATCAATAATGTGAGAATCAAACATAAACGCCTTTTTATGTTAGGAACTCGACTAACCACATTAGGCTACACCCTCGTTGATTATGATTTGATCTTGATACCCTATAACTTTCATCCACACCTTAAATTCCTATTTGGTTAGGTTTTGCTTTGGTCTCGCGTAGGCATGGCAAGATGGGTCTGGATCCGCGGGTTGGCTCGTGACCCGTCCAGGCCCGTCCAGACCCAACCCATTAATTTTTATGTTTGTTGGGTTGGATTGGTCTTGGGTCAGCTTTATAATTAATGGGTCTTTAATGGGTCTCCTAGTGGGTCTGTTAATGGGTCTTGTAAAAACAAAAGAAAATAAAGTATTGAGCCCAATTTAAAAGCAATTTTACTACTATCTTTAATTCCAAAAAGAAAATCATATTATATCTTGTTTGTTATTATCATAAAATTGAAGGCCTAGACCCAACTTTTATTATTTAGTAATTACTAACCCATTATTTCGAAGAAAAAAAATTAAATTATCAAAATATCTTAAAATCGTTGGTCTTTTCTATACCAATTTCATGGCCACTTTTGACTAATAAAATATTTATATCGACTTTCGAAAGGGTGTTTTTATTTTTTTTTACGCAATATATTTTTTATATTTCTATTCCTTTATATTTCTTAGATATAAGAGAATAATAAAAATTATATTTTCAAATCATATAATTAATGTTTCATAATTTGCATGTTAACTTTATTTTTTCAAATCTTGGCATCAATTACTCTCATTTTTCAACCCATGTTACAACAATTTTTTGTGGATTTTTGAAGGAAAAAAAAAGATAAGGATTAAAGGGCCGACCCAGACCCGACCAGTTTCGACCCGACCCGACCCGCCCATTTGTCAATCCTAGTCTATCGGGTTTTGATTTCGAAAAAATGATTTGGATAATTTCAGTTAAATATTTGAAACACCATTGAGATTGAGTTTTGATGTCAGGTTTTGTGATGTTGAAGTTTAAACCCCATTTGGATTGGGTTCGAAAATTGAAGTTTGTAGAATTTAAAATGTAGGGGGTAAGTGTAAAATCATTATTTTTTTTAAGAGTTTGGGGAGGAAAAGTAAGTGGTATGAGTCGGATAGATATTTTATAAGGTTTCAAGAGTTTAGGAACGAGCTTATAAATATGTTTGGACTGAGATTTATCAGTTTTTTCTAACTTCAAATGTAACAATTCTTAACTCGATTTAGCAAAATCTGTGAAATCGTACCAAAACCCATCCAAAGAGAGAATAGTGTATGCCTCAATCCAAACATTTCCAAAGATTTACAGATTGTTTTGGATGCTACCTTACTTAAATACAGTATATTCATCCCATTTGTTTTATACATGATTCTTTTTCATTGGATCAAATGCGTTGAATTTATTTATTCGATATGAATCCTCATAAGGAGGTCCAATTAATTAAATTGACTCAATTTCATAATTAACATATTTTGATATATGCACCATTAATTTCTTGTTATTGGAATAGTTATCTAAGTTTTTAACGACAAAACTCGTACTTAAAACTATTTAAAAGTTAATTGATCATTCAAATTGATATATAAGTTGAAACTACTCTCTTATTTAATTTACATAATATTTATCTATTACTGTACTTCTCATTTATGTAATCGCGTATACTAAAAATACCAAAACTAATCCTCTAATCCACAAAATATTTCTGCAAATTAATAATTAAAGAAGTCGTGCTTTAACATCAAAGAAATGAGAAAATCCTAATCTTTTTAATCAAATGTCAAATTCTGATATTCCCCTGGTTTAATTTCTTTTTTTTTCCCCCACACAACGTGCCACTTCGGTCTGAACCGCCACTGCCTAGTCAATCCATTCACAGCTTTAATTTATAAATTAAAAGTTAAAACTCTTAACTATTAAATTAGTAACACCAAGGCCATTTAAAAGATTTCTGTTGTCGAGCCTGTTAGAGTTAACTGAAAGGCAAAGATATGTACGTGTACAGTCTTAATTTTGGTAATCCAAAAATTGTCATCATTATTATGTGGTAGCTGTAAATTAATCCATAAAATAATTATTGGAATTATGCGGATTGTTTTTTTTTCCCCTGTAAAAAAAAAAAAAAAGACCAATTGATATGTTTATATATCCTATGATGGAAACTTCTTAAGGGCAAGAGTCGAGACAATTCTGAACCGCGTCCCACCTTTATTTTCCCCTCCATAGAACTGTCCTTTTGTAATTGTACTATTCTCGGCTTAAACTTGAATTTAAAATATTTAATTAAATTTAACCATTTGATAGCCTTACCTGTGGAAATGACAAAGTATGTGAACAATGTCAAGCTACTAACTTTGACTGGAATTCGTTTCAATTCAAATTTGTTTGAGCTATATTTTTAAAAATTCACAATCTCAAAGTTATTATATAAATGAAAAAATCTAATAAACTTCAGCAGCGTATCGTTTGATTCAATTAAATTTAAGTCGGTCAATTCAACTCATTTTTCATTGAAAAATTAAATAACAACTCATTTTGCATTCCTAGCTACTACACAAATCAGATAGTGACACAAATAAAAATTATAAAATAATCACCTATGTTTCTTGTTAAGTATTGTATTTATATTTTCCAACTAGTGGGCTGAGGCCTGAGAGTATGGGTATCAAACGGGCCTGTGGTTTTTTAAAATGTGAAAATACCGGCCCATTCCCAGAATTGATGAATTACTGAAATTCCACTGCTTAAAAAAAGAAAAAGGAATTAGTGAAATTCCAACAGTACATAAACTTATACAATTTTCCAATAAAACCCACACACACATGTCTGTTTCTCTCGGAATTTCATCCAATCGGTGAGGCTCCTTCATATATTCTTATGTTGCTATCTCAATTGGGCGGATTAAGGGGGTTGGTCCACAAAACTGGCGGATTAATCCGAACAGCCCTTAAATTAATTGGACCAACCAAACACATTTTTTAGCCCACAATTGCATTTCAGACTATTAATTGTGGCCCAATAGGCCCAATGTGCTTCTTAATTCATTAGTCTAAATAGTTTTAGTTCAGATTTCAATGAACTAATTTGACCATTTGACCTTCTTAGCTCAACGTTTAAGCCTGTGCTCGTCTGTCTCCCTATTAATAAACTATTATGTATGCTTTGTTATGCTTGCTCGATATATATATGTTGCACTTCTTCAAAGTTTGAGTATCTGTTTTTATGATAAGTCTGTACTAATGCTTATTGGTTATAATATTTGTTATAGGTCTGGTTTGAGGACCTGAAAATGTGCCTAGAATCAGAAAAAAAAATGTTGCAAATACTGAGACTGCATTTCCAGTTCAGTTTATATAGGATTTGACCAATCCGTGTACACACACACTTTCTATTAAAGTCGTTTGAGAATACACATGGTTTTGCAATTTTGCAAAAACTGATGTGCCTTTTAAGTTTTAATGTAAGCTATAAGGTTAGACAGGCAAATAATTGAGCTTCCTAAATTTCAAGTAACATTACTTTAATGTAAGTAGATTTCTACCTTTTCAATTTCTGCTATTAAACTTAATGCTGCTACATCATTTTCATTTGGTATATACAAGTTACATTGAACCACCTATCTTAAGGAGACAATCTCCTGCTGACTGGGTTTATAAATATTTCCGAGAATGGAGCACATTCCACTCATGCCATAGCAATACCGCAATATGTATTTAACTAGTATCTGCTGCTACTACGGAATCTGAATAAGATGCGAGTGTGGCTGATGTCGTGGTAATTCATTTTCTTCATCAGAAGACTCAAGAGGGTAAACCGCCGAGAACTAGCATCAAAAGAAGAAGAAAAATATCACATCACAACACAACACAAATGATATAGAATTATTTACGATGTGTTTTGTAATCTTGATGACTTAATTATAAGTACCTGTCTGTTGCGCCTACGCTGCACAGCAGTAAAAGTTTTAACCATGATGTATATTGGCAAAACAATCCCAATTGTTCGCAAAATCAGTAACTGCATTACCAAATATTATTTATGTCACGCAAACCTCTCTTGCTTAAGACAAAAAAGGAAAAACATAAAGCTTGGCAATCTCACCAGGAACAAAGAAATTGAGTATTCATTCGAACCATAAAGGATGAACGGCAGGGTGTGTCGTAAAACCACAAGTACTATGAACTGCAAAAAAAAAAAGAGATACCAAAATATTAACTATTGAAAAGAGTTTAACTACACACACACACACACATTGAGATAGAGAGAGAGAGAGAGAGAGAGAGAGAGAGAGAGAGAGAGATTAATACAATCATAGCTACTATACGGCAGCATATAAAGTTTCTTGAAGAGGCTACTGGATAATCATCAATATTCGAGTCTAGATAATCGCCATTCATATTGATCATCGGTATGAATTGGGGATTATGCATATCTCTTGTGGAAATCTCCCAATCTCCCCTGAGATATAGAATGATAAAGTAAGACAGTTAACCAACAAGAAAGAACCTTTACAAAAGCAATTAGAGACCTGAAGTTCATTGGAATGCCACCATAATGAAACAATGGAGGTGGCGCTGTATAATCTGGCTTGAATTGCTGCAACCTCACATTCAATAGAAAAACTTAGAAATGTAAAGCTTAGCTTATCAATTTTGTATAAATCTCAATTTCAATACAACAATCCATGTCACCGCTAATTACAATACCTGAAGGCAAATTTCGCAGATAGTATCACCTTTCTCATTGCACCATCTTTGCACACATTTACGGTGAGCATACTGCTTTCAAAGAATATTACTTTTTAATAGTGACTCAAAATATTGGATATTGATATACTATGAAATTATGTACTTGGGATAGTAAATACGAAACCTTCAAGCTCCCACGACAAGAACAGGGTATCTCCATGTTCGAGTCTTGATCTTCATCATGGCAAATCCTACAACACTCTTCCAATTCATTTGGTGGTGATCGTATGTCTATATCCATCCTATGGAAAGAATAACTATTCGTCATATTTTCAGAAACAGTAGAGGGCGAGGTATGCTGCAACCGGTTTTCACCATGGATAACAGCTTCTAGTGTTGATTCAGTAATCAATCTATTCATCATCAATACAAAATGATCCCCCATCCCTTAAAAACTAACAATATTTTTTAATACTTCATGCCTAGGGGCAATCTCGTGTAAACTAAAATTAAAATAGCACCTCTCTGTTGATTGATAAATGGCAATTCCCAATCAAGTCACCCTGCAAAATAAAAAGTTATAGTTTATAAGCTAGAATGATTACTAATCAGCTGTTGGAAACCAAGAGTTAAGTATTACATATACAATCATAATATATATAACTAAAAAAACAAGAACAAAGAAGAAGGTGCCCTACCATGTAAAAAGAAAAATTTTGTAAGGTAGATTTAGGTTTGGAACAAGTTATGTTTTAGAACAATGGTACAATGATTTCAGCGAGCCCAAGAATGGGTAAACAAGCTAAATAAGCAATGAAGCAATAAGGACCCCCTATTCTAACATATATACTAGTATTATTTACTCATTTAAAAATTAAGGTAAAATCAAGGAATATTTGAATGGAAAAATAATCTATCCAGAAAACTCCAATTACACAAACTAATTATACATTAACTGAATGGAAAAATATTTGAAGCTATGCAAATAAATCGATACCCACTTAAGATTAAACAGCAACGAAGAGAGAGATCTTTGAAATATCAAAACATATGTAGAGGAATGCTAAAAGACATAAAAAAGCAACCTCTTTCCAATCCATGAGAAAGCTACTAACTTTCTCCTCAAGGTATAATACAAAAAATTAAAGTTTTATGAATCGAAAGAAGAATATGAGAAGGAAAGCTTACAAGAAATGTGATGGGATTTTCTGCAGGGCAAGGAACCTCTTTTCAAATAGTATGTTAATAACATTCTTCTTCATTATTCCTTTCTTGAACTATTATTTGTTTAAATTAAGCAGTACATACTAGTTTTTGGTATTGGATTTTTATTCAGGTGGGGTTTTTTGTTTTGGGGTGAAACAAGGTGTTGAGTATTGTCACCATTCTTCAGAGTTCATAAACACATAAATAAATACGTACAAATTGTGTGTCTCTATCTCACACACACAGTTGTGTGTCAGATTTTCCTCTCCCACTTTCTTTCTCCACACCAAAAAGTGGAGAGAGGTGAGAGGCATTATTTGCACGACCTCTCTATTTTACTCTTTTCTTTTTTGGTAATTTACCTCTCTATCTCAAAAATAGAATTACTTTCGGGTTGTCCAAAGAAAAAACTGATACTTACCAATTATAATTAAGTAGGTAAATTTAATACTTTCAAATAATAATTATTAAATTTAGCTATTCAGAAATAAAAGTGTAATGCCCCTCCAATAATACATGGACAAGAACTCCTTAAATTCTTTTCGAAGTCATTTGGTGATTTTTCTAGCATGGCAAAATTAATAATTAAAAAAAGGTGGGATATTTATTAGTATTATGACTAAAAATAATTTAAATGGCAAATAAAAAAATAGCATGTGACCTTTCATTTCAGCTCTTGAAACCTGAAATTAAAAACCAGGAATGTAATTTTATAGGACAATTAACAACATGATGTTTGAACTAGCTTCATTAGTTGTTAATTATTACAAGTATGTAATTAAGGTGCTAGATCAGTTAGAAGTGCTTCACTAATTAACTAACTCACCTCTATTTAAAACTGAGATGACTTTCAATTATCTCGAGATGACTAAATTTCTACATTAAATTAGTTTACCCAAAACTTATCTTCATATTCTATAATGATAAAAAAAAAAATTAATTTTTTTATGTGACTGATTACTCTTTGAGTCAAATGACATTCAATTTGAAAGAGATGAGAATTTCGGATGAAGTATGACTAAAATTGTCAAATATCAAATTACTTAATTGCTAATTTAATTCTTAAAAAAAAAAAAATTTTGTCAATGAACCTTAGTTACATGATATTTTTGTAATATTTCCATAAATTTATGTTGTTAGCTTAGATGAAAATGATGAATTAAAAATGAGATTGTAAGTGAGATGCTAACTTAAGTTTTGTTAAATTAAATGTGAAACATTATTAATATTACTTATAGATGTAAAAGATTATGCATGTATACATAATCTTTTTATTTATCACATGTATCATATCTTTAATAAATCGAGTGAACGTAACATAATCATTATTCGTCTTAACTCTTAACCAATTTACTTGAAAATAAAAAACGAACAAATATTTTGGGCCGAAATAGAAGAAAACGAGAAAGAACAAAAAAGAAATACAGTCCAATAGAGACGACCCAGGCGGAGCCCAAGTATAAATGTTAAAACAAGTAGATACGGTTACGGAAAATTTCATTTCATTCAACGGAGAAAGATTCTTCCCAATTTCCTAATCCATTCACAAAAAAGGAAAGGGAAGCAAAATGGCGAGGTTTTCTGTGGGTGGAGATGAAGACGGAACCGGAGCTCCGAGCAATGGTCAACGACAACGCTTATCCAAAAAACCCCGGACGCTTTACGATACATCTACCTCGAATTTAGTTGAAGAACGAGCTCCTTTAGGGGAAGAATCTCGAGAGAACAAAGAGAAATTGAAAAAACCCTCCGATTTTGGGGAGGGATCAGGCGGAGGAGTACAAGTAGCAGCAGTAACAGAAGAAGAATCTGAAGATGAAGAAGAAGAAGCACAACGAATTCACGAGGTACAACCTGCTGAAGCAGGAGTTGCTAGAAATCCGAGTCCAATTGGAATTGGTGCGGGTGGTGAGGTCGTTTCGATTACACTGACAGACCCTGATGTACTGGCTTGCCCCATTTGTTTCGAACCTCTCAGCATCCCTGTGTATCAGGTACTTTTGTTTTTCCTCTTTGTTTCTACAATGGATTAGCAATAATAGCTCGCTAAAACTGTATGTGTGCTCTTACTGGTATAGTTAGCAACTTCACATTAATCTTTGAAATTATCACATGCCTTTATGGGTGAATATGAATGCAACCTTTCAAATTGGGTTTTGTGTTGAAATTCATTGAATTCTTTTTTATATAGTATCATTGAAACTTCTGTCCATGATTCACTGTTTTCCTCCAGCTTTGAGTTTGTTATGTTTGATCCAGTTTTTTTTCTTTTTTTTTCATTTCACATGTTAAATTGAGTTGCTTCAAGTTCATATAAATTTGGAGTGAGGCTTTCTTTATTGGAAGACAGTCACTTTGCAGAAAACTTTATGCTACTATGACTAGTGTTCTCGTTCCATTGGAAATAATTAACTAAGTTTATTTTTAATGAAGATCATATATTTTTCTATATTTGACATGAAAGTGAAATGGTTGTTTTGATCTGCAATCTTGCATCATTACTGATTTAGTGATTGGAGTCTAATATACTGATTATCTGATGAACTTCATTCTTTGGATTGTAATCTAGTGTGAAAATGGGCATATAGCATGTTCCTTATGCTGCAACAAGATGAGGAACAAATGTGGAAGTTGCTGCTCTCCAATTGGATACAATCGTTGCAGGGCCATCGAAAAGGTTCTGGAATCCATCAAACTTTCCTGTAGAAACATGCAGTATGGTTGTATGGAGACACTACATTATGGTATGAAATATTGTCATGAGAAGACTTGCCAGTATGCTCCTTGTTCATGCCCTCATCCTGGATGTGACTATGTTGGAATGTCCAACTGTTTGTATAAGCACTTTACTACGCAACATTCAAACTCTTCCAGAAAGTTCTTTTTAAACATGCCCATGTACATCACGTTGAGAGGTGATGAGAATCAAGTGTTTTATCAGGAAATGGAGGAAAGTACACTCTTTATCCTCAATCGTTCAATCAAGCCTTGTGGAAGTTTTGTTAATGTTATTTGTATTGCACCGACATCATTAAATAGCTATTTCGTGTATGAACTTACAGCAAAAGATAGAGATTGCTCAATCAAAATAAAAGCATCTACAGAGTTTGTGCCAAAATGGAATGCACAGCCTCCTTCGAAAAACTTTCTCGTAATTCCAAGTGATTTTAGTGTACATGGAGAGCTCATGTTGAAACTTACTATACGGAGTTTAATTTAGAGAGGGTGGAATTAGGCTACTGATGATGCTTTATGCAAAGTCCTTGAGCTTTTCTTTATAAGTGTATGTTTTATGTTTGTTTAATAGCATCTAGTACTGTTCTTTTCAATTGTGTTTTGCAAATTGACAAACCTCCTTTGTTCATTTTGGGTTCAGTTCCCACTAATGTTGGTTCTTCTCTAATTTATGTATTAGTATTATTGTTAGTTATTAGTACCAAAAAAAAAAAATTATTGTTAGTTATTTGATGTACTTCAGCATAAGTGGATTGATTATGATGTAATTAAGATGTACTGTTGAATAAATTATGATGTAACAAGGAAAAAAAGGAACTTTTGAATTGCTGAAAGCGAAATTGGAAAAGGCAACCAAACTATCTAACAATTATATGTTGAATACGGGTGTAGAACCTATGTACCATTTTTTGTGTACCATTTAAGTGTATCACCATTAGTTAATTGATATTTGCACATATGACAATTATAATAATTCTCACATATGCATGTGTCAATCAATTAGTGGTGATACACTTTGGTACACTAAAAGTGGTACAGAGGATTTTGACCCGTTGAATACGGCCATAGATCCTCTGTACCATAATTTGTGTATCACAAATGAGTAATTGACACATGTATATATGACAATTATTATAATTGTTATAATTACATGTGTCAATTATTCACTTGTGGTACAGAGGATTTTGAGCCGAATTTTGGTTGTCCTAAACGTGAGGTCAAACTGACACAAATTCGTGAATTATTATGTACGTATTAGTTGATTGACATTTATTTATTTTCGGTTGATGCATTTTCAAAGTTTTAAGAAATAGGAAAAAATTGGGACGGGGGTTTCACTAAAGTAAACTTCCATTTATAACGTTGATTTTACAAATTTTGTATATGTATGGAGTAATAAAATTGAAAAGGAAGGAAATCGGAGATGAACGGACACACAGAGGGAGGTGGAGAATTAGATACATACAGGGATGGTGCATGCGGAGAGAGACAGACAGTCACATGCACGAAAATCAAAACAAATAAGTCCTTATATATAATTCGTGTTGAAATTCAAAGCAAAGTACCAAGTAGACGTCCAATTCCAAACTGTAAATAATTGAGATTCTTTCCTACTGAAGAAGAAGAAGAGGTGAAATGGTGGGGCTTTCTATTTGTGGAGAAGAATAGAGTCTCATTACTCGCAACAACGGTCGACCCTTGTTCAAAAAACCTCGGACCGAGGGTCCCCTTCCTATAATATGCTCCTCCAGAAAAGCCTTGCATCCGGCAGTTGAAGAACAACTTCCTTTAGATGAAGATCAATCTGGAGATAATGAGAGTACTCATGAGGAGGAAGCCGATCTCGTCTTGAGCGCCTCACACTCGGGAGAGGAATCATCAGGTAGAGATGAAGGCACAGACGGAGAAGCTGAAAATGAAGAAGAAAATGAAGATGAAGATGACGAAGAAAAAGAAGAAGAAGAAGCCGGAAATGGAAATTCGAGTCCAATTGGAAGTGGTGCGGGTACTAAGTCCGTTTCGGTTACCCTAACAGATACTGATGTACTGGATTGCTCAATCTGCGTCGAACCTCTCAGCTCCCCAATCTATCAGGTCACTTGATTTCCTCTTATTTCCTAAGAATAAATATTAGATAATTGTCCCTTATTGGGGTACCAACATGGATGCAATCGCGTCCATCTTTTCTGAGTGGTTTTAAATTTTTATCAATTCTATTTAAGTAGTTGCTTGCATCTTGTGGTTCCATATGAAAGTTGGAAGCTCGGATAATTATCCACTTGTTTTTGGTAGTCGGAGCCTTCGATAATATATATATATATATTGAGGTCTCATATGGTTTTGTTATAGGGATTGACTGAAATTAGTTTAATCCAACTTCATAAATTGTGGAACTTCTTTAATGGAACTGATTGGTGTGTCGAAACAATGTTGTTCAAGAGAATGGACTTGATTGTAGCTTTTTTAAGCTTTCTGATTTTTTCTTTCTCTATACATCTTTGAATTCTGTTTAATCCTGTTTCTGTAGTACATTAGACTTCGTAAATTGAGATACTGTTAGTGTGTATGAAGTTCAAAGGATGCTTTCTTTAAGGAAAGACAGCCACTAATTAAGTTTATTGCTTACTGAATTTCATATATTAATCCACTTGTGAGCTATGTATAATGCACATAATATAATGATTATCTGATGAACTTTGTTTCTCTGGTTGATTTAATCCAGTGCTCGAATGGGCATATAGCATGTTCATCATGCCACATCAAGATGTATTAAAATTTCATGTCAAAACACGCAACATGGTTGCAGGGAAATAATGTTTTACAGTAAGAAACTTGATCACGAGAAGACTTGCAACTATGCTCCTTGTTCATGCCCTCATCCTGCCTGTGACTATTTTGGAACGTCCGATTGCCTGTATGCGCACTTTGCTACACAACATTCAAATTCTTCGGAAAAATTTGTTTTCAACTCTGTCATTTCCTTGTCACTGGACAGTGATCAAAAACATATTTTTCTTCAAGAAAGGACTGAGAGTACACTCTTTATCCTTCAACGTTCCATCGATCCTCTTGGAAGTTTTGTGAATGACATTTGTGTTGCACCAACTTCATCAAAGAACAATTTCTCGTATGATATTACAGCAAGAGATGAAGAGAGCTCAATCAATCTAAAAGCATTTCCTCAATTCATGCCAAAATGGACTTCTTCACAGGCTCCTGCGAAAAGATTTCTCTTAATTCCAAGTGATTTTAGTGTGTTAGGGCGAAGGCTCAGGTTGGAACTAATCATACGGAGGAAGTGAAGGTGAAAGTAGGGTACCTATGATTATGCAAAGTCCTTGAACTTTTGTTAGCCAAATGATTATGATTAACAAACAACTTGATATTTGAGCTTGTCTCTTGAGTTTGATCTTAACAGATATTGAGAAGCTCATTATTTGAAGAAAGAGGCCCATTTGCAAATATAGCTTAATTGAGAAGAAAAGGCCCAATAAAGAACTCCTGAAGTCCAACAATGAAGAAGGACCAATTTGGAAGAAATGGCTTTGTACGAAATTGGGAGATAACTCATGAGAAGGCCAATTTTAGCTAAAGGCTCGTTATGAATGAAGATCAAGATCGAAGCCCCTAGCACCCTTGAAGGGCCCAATTTTCGATTCAAGAAAATTGTGGTCTACTTAGTAAGTATTGTTCAATTGATTAAAAGAGCAAGAAAATTCCTAGCCCAAACCATTTTCTAAAATACCTTTAGTCCAATAATTTTTGGCCCTTTTCTAAAAATGTGTTTAAAATCAAATTGCCTACCTACCCATTTTTAAAAAGTGAGCCGTAGACTTTTTTTAATTATGGCTGAAAATTGTTTTTTAATTAAGTCTAATTACTCTTGAATATTTAACTAAATTTAGCCATTATTTTTAAACTCTCAATCAAGTCAATTTTTTAAAGGTATGATTTCTTTCAAATCCTTGATTAGCTAGCAAAACAATTTGTCTCCAATTTGTCTTTAATTTGTCTAGCTAAATATCTTACCATTATTTCTAAAATCAATTCTTTTGGAAAGATTTCATCTCCACCTAATTACTAAACCTTGTCCACATTCATTGGAAAATTAGTCACATGGTTTAATCTTGCAACATCTTTTTAAATGTGACAAAATCATTTTTGAATTTCAAAATCTTTCCCTATTGAACCAACTTCACTCAACTATAAATAGTGGTTCATTTCTCAAAGCTCTACACAACTAAATTCTCTACACTTTTCACTTGCTAAATCTTTTCTCCTAGTTAAAGTCTTTGAGTGCTCTTAAGTTTGTTAAAATCTTTTTTCTCAAAAGGGCTTTTTAAAATATCTTTTCTTCTTGCTCTTGAAATCTTGAATATACTCTAAGTTATAGAAGAAAAAGATCAGCGTTTACTACTTTGCAAAATCAGCTCATTTTGGAGCATATATTTGTAATCAAAATTTTACTACTGTTTTTGAGCGAAAGTTTTGTACTTGCAAGCTCGTAGTGCGATAGGACTGAGTGTTCTAGCAAGCACTGTTTTGTGCGATAGGTGGGAACCTAGCAAGCACGGTTTTTGTTGAGCGATAGGTTAGGCCTAGCAAGCTCGTTTCGAGAGAAAGAATTGATCTTGTAATCTCGAGTGGCGAAGGTTCGTCCTGCAAGCCACGGTATATTAGTGAATTTTACCCAGGGGTGCTGGAAGAGAGGAAGTAGGCCGTTGGGGCGCGAACCTCTATAAATTGTGTTTGCCTTCTCTCCTTTTATTTTTTGCACTTTACTTCTTATCGTAACTTTAATCTTAAAATCATTGGAACAATTAATTTTTATTTAAAGTTACTGGAACTCTTCACTAATTGTCTTCTGGGAAAAACTCATTGAAAAAGTTTTATACCTAATTCACCCCCCCTCTTAGGTATCAATTGGCATCAGAGCCTCGTGCTCTTATTTGGTCTAACAACCTGAGTAGAGATCCTATGGCCTTGGAAGGTGAAATATTTCTTGAAGGAAGATGCATTACACAACCTCCTATATTTGATGGCAATGATTATATTATTTGGAAAAATCAAATGGAAGATTTTTTAATTGCCTTAGACTTTGATTTATGGAGTATTGTTGTGCATGGATATGACGATCATGATTTTCATAAAAATAATATGTGCTTAAATGCTAAAGCTTTATATTTCCTTTATTCTGCACTTGATCAAAGGGTTTTGAAAGATATTTGCAGATTAAGGACGGCATCTGAGATATGGTACGTCTTGGATCAAATTTATGGAGACAATTCAAGTTGTGAAGATTCAATCATACTAGATGAATCTGATTTTAGAGGATGCAATCAAGATGAACAAACCAAAAACTTGATCGATGAGAAGAATAATATTTGCAATAATCCATATTGCTCATGTGAAGCGCAAAGTGATGATGAGATGGAAAATTTATGCTTCTTGACGAAAGGTAAGGAGGTAAAAAATTCTCTTTCTAATAAATCTTATTGTGATATTGATAATAAAAATTGTATAGATGACAATCAATTACAAAAAGATATTAAAGAGTGTCAGAATTATTTTCAAAACCTTACTACCAAAAATAAATTTTTGAAATGTCAAATTGAAATGATTTCTAAACAAAAATTTGAGCTTGAACAAAAAGTTTTCAATTTCATAGAAAATTTTGATCCCTTTAAAGAGGAAGATGATTATTTCAAATCCCAAATTTCTGATTTTACTAATGATAAATTTCCAAAGGACAAAGAGAAGTTGAACAATGAATCTGATGTGAAATGGTTTTCATCTCGAAATGCGAGCAATAAATTTGTTCAAAATATGCGAACACCATATTGTCATACTTGTACTTATTGTAGAAGAGGTCAACATTATGCTTATCATTGTCCTTACAAGAAACATGTTGGCTCTAAGTTTATATGGGTTGTGAAAAATGAAATAACTAACCATTGTGGACCCAAAGTAAAACGGGTACCAGATAGATTCTAGAATTATGTTTTGCAGGTCCAAAAGGAAGCATATGATGGCCATATAATAAAAGGACCTGCATAGTGCCGGAAAGAAATGTTGAAAATGATGATTTTGAAAATACCTGTGAATTTTCATGAGTTATCTTCCAGTGATTTAGTTTTTGGTAATTTCAATAATGATCTACATGGCAAAGTGCCAAGAAATCCTTGGGCAATAATGTTTCAGATGTTGAAGACGAAATCACAATCGAAAAACAGAAACTGCCGGAACCAGTACTGGAACAACTAACCAAAATAGAAGAACGTTCCGAAAAGGAATCGGAACATGAAGCTGAAGCAGAAACATAAACTGAAGAAGGAAGTTCCAGAACCAAAAATGAACCAGCCGTCAGAAAGTTCAAACATGCATCTAGCCATCCCACTACACAAGTGATTGGTGATCTAAGGAGTGGACTTCAAACCAGATCAAATGTACAACAACATCAAAGTGCCAATTTCATCCTACTCTCAATCACCGAACCAAAAGACGTTAAAGAAGCACTAAGGGATGAATCTTGGGTTACCGCTATGAAAGATGAGCTCGCTCAATTCGATAAAAATCAGGTATGGACTCTAGTCGAAAGGCCGAGTAAGCACACCATCATTGGAACAAAATGGGTATTTAGAAATAAACTCAATGAAGAAGGTGAGGTTACTCGAAACAAGGCGAGATTAGTCGCTAAAGGCTACAATCAACAAGAAGGTATCGATTTCGATGAAACCTATGCTTCTGTTGCTAGACTTGAATCTATTCGTATGTTACTCGCTTATGCCTCTTTTAGAAAATTTACTCTTTTTCAAATGGACGTTAAAAGTGCCTTTTTAAATGGTTTTTTGAATGAAGAAGTTTTTGTGGAGCAACCTCCGGGTTTTGAAAATGAAAATTTTCCTAACCATGTTTTTAAATTGTCAAAAGCTCTTTATGGATTAAAACAAGCCCCTAGGGCTTGGTACGAAAGATTAAGTAAATTTCTTTTAGAAAATGGTTTTTCTATTGGTACTGTTGATACAACACTTTTTCTAAAAGCAAATGAAAATGGTTTGTTCATTGTTCAAATTTACGTTGATGATATAATATTTGGTGCTACTAATGATCTTCTTTGCCGAGACTTTGCGAAGTGTATGCAGGATGAATTTGAGATGAGTCTTATGGGCGAACTAACATATTTTCTTGGGCTTCAAATAAAACAAAATGAAAAAGGAATCTTTATTTGCCAAACGAAATACACAAAGGAACTCATCAAAAGATTTGGAATGGACGAGTGCAAAGAAATGGGTACTCCCATGAGCCCTACCTCGAAACTTGATAAGGACGAGAAAGCAGAACTATCCCAGAAGGATTTCAATTCTGAAACGGTTAAATCTATCCTAGGGGGATTTCAAGCATCAAGCGAGCAAATAGATACCATAAGAATGAAAGGTAAAAATACTCCACTTCGAGGTGATCAAGGTAACAAGACGGTAAGTAAATACCGAAAATATCCGCCCATGCTGAAATTATTTGAATTATAGCCTCATGAATTATATTGCACCTGTTGAACATTCCATGACCTTAAATGATTCACATGCACTTCGCTTACATAATGATAAATGTTTTTGTGCAATTTTTTATGAAAAAAATTCCACACATGCTAATACTTGACATATTATATTGTGGATTTGATAATCATTATGAGATTAATTGGCTAAATTGAAACTATATTGATGATTATCATTCTTGTATGAAGACATCTAATTGAGGGGGAGCATTATATGCTTATCTGATCTATCTTTGAACTTTATTATCATGAGAGTGTTATATGTGCTACATGTGATATTTGAGCTTCGGAACTTGAGACTAAAAATCCTTCATGTTGTTCCAATATACTGTTGCTCTGAATAATCAAATGCTTGATTTGTTCATCTTGGAAATTGTTCTTAAACCATGCCCAACTGAATTCCGCTGAACATATATTATTACTCTGATCGAAGAACTTTTATAAGTGGGGAATAAGAAGAATATATTTGATTGACAAAAAAGGGGGAGGAGTTATTTGATGCATTTACTTGATATAATTGCCTCATTATATTTGCTTCATGAATGCATAAATTGAGGGGGAGTTCCTCCTAATAATTTATTTTATTGCATCAAAGTTGTTTGTCAATCAAGGGGGAGATTGTTAGCCAAATGATTATGATTAACAAACAACTTGATATTTGAGCTTGTCTCTTGAGTTTGATCTTAACAGATATTGAGAAGCTTATTATTTGAAGAAAGAGGCCCATTTGCAAATATAGCTTAATTGAGAAGAAAAGGCCCAATAAAGAACTCCTGAAGTCCAACAATGAAGAAGGACCAATTTGGAAGAAATGGCTTTGTACGAAATTGGGAGATAACTCATGAGAAGGCCAATTTTAGCTAAAGGCTCGTTATGAATGAAGATCAAGATCGAAGCCCCTAGCACCCTTGAAGGGCCCAATTTTCGATTCAAGAAAATTGTGGTCTACTTAGTAAGTATTGTTCAATTGATTAAAAGAGCAAGAAAATTCCTAGCCCAAACCATTTTCTAAAATACCTTTAGTCCAATAATTTTTGGCCCTTTTCTAAAAATGTGTTTAAAATCAAATTGCCTACCTACCCATTTTTAAAAAGTGAGCCGTAGACTTTTTTTAATTATGGCTGAAAATTGTTTTTTAATTAAGTCTAATTACTCTTGAATATTTAACTAAATTTAGCCATTATTTTTAAACTCTCAATCAAGTCAATTTTTTAAAGGTATGATTTCTTTCAAATCCTTGATTAGCTAGCAAAACAATTTGTCTCCAATTTGTCTTTAATTTGTCTAGCTAAATATCTTACCATTATTTCTAAAATCAATTCTTTTGGAAAGATTTCATCTCCACCTAATTACTAAACCTTGTCCACATTCATTGGAAAATTAGTCACATGGTTTAATCTTGCAACATCTTTTTAAATGTGACAAAATCATTTTTGAATTTCAAAATCTTTCCCTATTGAACCAACTTCACTCAACTATAAATAGTGGTTCATTTCTCAAAGCTCTACACAACTAAATTCTCTACACTTTTCACTTGCTAAATCATTTCTCCTAGTTAAAGTCTTTGAGTGCTCTTAAGTTTGTTAAAATCTTTTTTCTCAAAAGGGCTTTTTAAAATATCTTTTCTTCTTGCTCTTGAAATCTTGAATATACTCTAAGTTATAGAAGAAAAAGATCAGCGTTTACTACTTTGCAAAATCAGCTCATTTTGGAGCATATATTTGTAATCAAAATTTTACTACTGTTTTTGAGCGAAAGTTTTGTACTTGCAAGCTCGTAGTGCGATAGGACTGAGTGTTCTAGCAAGCACTGTTTTGTGCGATAGGTGGGAACCTAGCAAGCACGGTTTTTGTTGAGCGATAGGTTAGGCCTAGCAAGCTCGTTTCGAGAGAAAGAATTGATCTTGTAATCTCGAGTGGCGAAGGTTCGTCCTGCAAGCCACGGTATATTAGTGAATTTTACCCAGGGGTGCTGGAAGAGAGGAAGTAGGCCGTTGGGGCGCGAACCTCTATAAATTGTGTTTGCCTTCTCTCCTTTTATTTTTTGAACTTTACTTCTTATCGTAACTTTAATCTTAAAATCATTGGAACAATTAATTTTTATTTAAAGTTACTGGAACTCTTCACTAATTGTCTTCTGGGAAAAACTCATTGAAAAAGTTTTATACCTAATTCACCCCCCCTCTTAGGTATCAACTTTTGATTACAGATGTATGGTTTGTATAATTGCATCTAATACTGTATGTTTTCTTCACTTGTGTTTTGCTAATGAGCAAACCTCAGAGTGAATTTTTGGCAGTACATCATGCGTAGTTGCGTACTTTTGTTCATTTTGGATGTTTGAGGCTTTTTGATTTACTGGTCTATCATATCTTTCAGCTAATATTTTGGAGATTTGATGTAATCTCTTCTAGGTTATTGATGTTGTGTTACTTAACCTTTTGTTTTCTTTATTTGGTTTTCCCGGGTATTTGGTTCTTAAATTTGACTTAAATCTCTTTTGAGGTGTGTCGGACTGTTGGATGAAGATGAAGTGCAAAGAAGTCAGAAAGTAAGGGAAGGTTTTGATGATTTCCAAAACATCATAATCAGCTAAGTATGGAAAGCTTAGTTCCCTTAGAAGAATTTTGAACAAGTAAAAGAAGACATCAGAAGAGTTCAAAGTTCGAAGCTCAGAAGACTAGTGATCTCTTGCTGAAACAGCGAACAGAAGGGTAGATCATCAGCCGAGTCAAATCAGATGAGTTCAGTATTTGATCAGCAGAGTATCTATCAGCAGAGTCGTTTTGATCAGCAGAGTAGAAGAGATCAAGAGATTAGTCCAACGGTAATAAATGCACCTGGCGTAATAAATGCTGAAAGAGAAGGGTAGTAATGGCAAATGATTGAAGATATCCTCGGATCAGCAGAGTGCATTAAATGCAGCATTAAATGCGACGGACAGAAAGGTACTGTACACTGTACGATTGCTGCAGAGAGCCGTTTCAAAATGAGCTGGATAATGGATTTGAAGATGTGATTTTCTTCAACGGTCATAAATTCAAATCCAAGTATAAATAGAGCAAAGTTCGAAGAGAGAGACACACAACAACATCTCTGAGATTTCGCAATTGAAGCAGAATTTTCTCTAAGTCTCAAGAAGCTCGAACAGCTCACTCGTCTGGTGAAGTCATCTGTTGGCTGATCCAAGTTGAAGAAAATAGAAAAATACGATCTGAGTGATCTTGTATTTAGCTGAGTGTTGTGCGGAGTTGTGATCCATCTTTGTGAGTGATCAAACTTCAGAGAGTAGAATTTCCAAGTGATTTTCTATTGTGAGCTTACAGCCTTCTCATTAGTTGTTTAGGTGTAAGTGGAGAAATATTGTAATCTAAGTGATTATAGTATAACCCAGAATCTGTGTGATCTGGAAGAGTGGACTAAAGGATTTTTATCCATATAACCACTATAAAAATTCTTTGTGTTATCTTGCATTTAAAGTTTTATTGCATATTTAAAGTTTGCATCTTTAAACGCTTTGAATTATTTGAAAAGATTTTAAAACAAAAGGAGTTTGTAAAAACTGGGGATAAAATCTTTCAAAAGAACTTAGTCTACTTGTGAAAAACACTTTGAAATAATCCGCTGCAAGTAAACTCTTTGAAAAACTGTTTTGCTGAAAAACAGCTAAATCACTGTAAGAAGAGTGGTCAGTCGTCTGTTCAAGATTTGTTCACGATCAGACTAGTCTGCTTACTGTTCTTCATCAGCTTAGTCTGCTGACAGAAGACTGAAAAGTTTTTTTTAAGTTCAAAAATTTTCAGAGGTCTATTCACCCCCCCCTCTAGACCTCATCTGACCACTTGGGACCAACAAGTGGTATCAGAGCAGGTGGTTCATTTGAATCAGCTGCCTGATCAACGAGCTTGATCCAAGTGTTTTTCAAAGGTTTTTGAAAACTTTTTCAAAAGAGCATCTTTTTGAAAAACTAAAACTTTTTGAAAAATGGATTGTATCAGCCATGTTCCCCACATTGCTGGTATGTCCTTTGAAGACTGGAAAATCAGAATGGAGATTTTCCTTGCTGCTTATAATGACAACATGTACACATGTATCATTAAAGGTCCATTCAGATTCACAAAGACCATAAAGATAAATGAAGTAGATACGGTTGTGGAAAAAGACCTTCATGAGATGACTCCAGAAGAGATAAAGCTTTTCAATCTAGATAAAGTTGGGAGATTCATCATGACTAAAGCCCTGGATAATGATCGGTTTGACAAGGTCAAACATTGCAAGACTGCAAAGGAGATGTGGGACAAAGTCAGAGACATGAGCGAAGGCAATGATGCTATAAAGGAGCATCAGCTCACTGTTGCATTGGAAAAACTTGATAACTTCAAGATGAAGACTGGAGAAACCATTGATCAGATGGATACCAGATTCACCAGAACTCTAAATGAAGTTTTAAAGTTGGGAAAGACTTTCACTGACAAGGAGATCACCGTCAGAGTACTAAAGGCCCTACCCCCAAAGTTCAACATGAAAGTGACAGCAATGGAAGAATCAAGGGATCTGGGAAAGATCTCTCTTACAGAGCTGTTTTCTGTACTCAAGGCATTCGAGTATAAACTGCCTAGGATGGGTATTGAAGAAACCTCAACTTCAGGACCCACAGCTGCACTGGTTGCTGCTGAAAATACCAGAAGACCAGCACAGAAAAGCAAAGAAGTGGACTCATCTGATGAAGCCACTCTACTCAACAAGACGGAGTACACTGCTGGAGACGTTGCACTGTTGATGAACAATTTCAAGAAGTTCTACAAAAGAAAAATGAAGAACAAATACAACAATGCTTCCACTTCTAAACTTAACTTTTCTTCTCAAGATAAAGATGATTATAAATCAAAACTGATGTGTTACAACTGCAGGAAATTGGGACACTTCATCAAAGACTGCCCATATCCAAAAGCAGAGAAGTACACTGAAGAGGAGAAGAAAGTGAGAAAAGAAAGAAAGTATCAGAGAGGAAAAGCAATGATGGTTGAAGCAGAAAAGCTTGCTGCTGTCTGCTCATCTGATTCAGATTCAGACTCGTCTGATGAAGAATCTTCTGATGAAGAAAAGCCTGCTCTCCTGTGCCTGATGGCAAAGGACTCTGATGACTCTGAGGATGAGGTAACTCCTCAAAATAATGAATTGTTTGATTCTCTAGAGCAAATGATGTTAAATAATACTACTATTGCTGGAGAATTCGTTAAGCTTAAGGAAGAGATGATCCTGCTAAAAGAGCAAAACAGTTCAATGAAACTTTTAGCTGAAAAGCCAAAAGAATCAGCTGAATACAAACAGCTTGAGCAAGAAAATGAATCTCTGAAAGCTGAATGTGAAGTTTATAAAGGAAAAATCATGGAACTTGAAAAGATCATCGAGTCTCATGAGAAATCATCTGTTGCATCCACGCATACATCTAGTAAACAGAAGATGCCTTTAGAACAGGATAAGCAAGAGTTGAACCATACTGAAAAATTCATATCAGCTGACAATAGTAAGGTCATTCTGTATGTTCAAACTGCTAGACCTACTTCACCTGAGAAAGTATTAAAGGAGAAGAAATCTCCTAAGGCTAAAAAGAGCAAAGAGCCTAGTATAGGAAATAAGACTAGTAAGACCAAACAGCAGAGTCCTAAGAAGTCTGCTGATAATGCTAAAGTCAATCAGACTAGTGGTAAAGCTAAGTCTAAACAAGTTGAGCAAGCACCTAGTAAGCCAAAGAAGCATAAGAATAAGAAAAATCAAAATGCTTGGTATGGAAATGAGTCATATTATGTGCAACCTGCTGCATATCATCCTATGTATCATGCACCTCAGTTTCCTAGTTACTATGCACCTTACCCTGCTCATCCAATGCATGCATATCCTGCATATCATGCACCTTACCCTGCTTATGAACATTATTCATATCATACTGATCATCAACATGACTTATCTGATAATTATGATAAAAATGAAACTGTTCATGCTCCTGTGAAAACTCAGAAACCTAAGAAGCCTAAGACTTCAACATCTTGGGTTGTCAAAGGTGGAACTAATCCTTCAGGACCCTCTCAATAAGGGTACCTAAAACAATTTTATTTTTGTTTTGTAGGTTAGGATTAGGAGTAGGAGTAAAATAGAGAAGATATGGTACTTGGACAGTGGATGTTCAAGACACATGTGTGGAAACATACATGAGCTGACTGATGCAGTTGCTGTGGATGGTCCAAGTGTTACATTTGGAGACAGCAAAGAAGGCAAGATTAAAGCTAAAGGAAGATTAATCAGAGGAAACATAGAGATATCTGACGTCTCATATGTCAAAGGCCTCAAATATAATCTGCTGAGCATAAGTCAATTTTGTGACAAGGGATATTCAGTCATCTTCTCAACAGATAAGTGTTTTGTCGAACAGATTGGTACAAAGAAGGTAATTTTATCTGGAAGACGACAAGGAAATGTCTACATAGTCGACTGGAATTCTGCTGACAAGAATTCAAGTGTTTGTTTGGTTGCATCTGCACCAAGTGAAGTTAGTTGGCTGTGGCACAAGAGAATGAATCACTTAAACTTCAAGACCATAAACAGATTAATCAAGAATGATTTGGTAGAAGGGATTCCAAAAGCAGTCATGAGCAAAGATAAGCTCTGTGACGCCTGTCAGAAGGGTAAACAAATCAAGTCATCCTTCAAAAGCAAGAAGTACCAATCTTCTGAAAGAATTTTGGAGCTTTTACATATGGACTTATTTGGACCCATTGATCCAGTCAGCAATGGTGGAAAGAAATACTGCCTAGCTGTTGTGGATGATTATTCAAGATATACTTGGGTGATTTTCATGAAGAAAAAGAGTGAAACCAAGGAACATCTTACTAATCTGATGGAACTGATCCAGAATGAGAAGACTATCAAAATCTTGAAGATCAGATCAGATAGAGGGACAGAGTTTACAAACTCTACTGTTGAAGAGTATTGTACTATCAAAGGAATACATCATGAGTACTCTGCTGCCAGAACCCCTCAACAGAATGGTGTTGCTGAAAGGAGAAACAGAACACTAAAGGAAGCTGTCAGAACCATGATAGCTGAAGCTAAACTGCCTCAAAGATACAGCATGCTTCACCCAGAACAGATGTATGATCAACAAAAATCAGAACAAGACACCATATGAAGTTTGGAACAACAGAAAACCAAACATTCATTACTTTAAGATTTTTGGTTGTAAATGTTTTGTATTGAATAATGGGAAGAATCACCTTACTGCATTTGCAGAAAAGGCTGATGAAGCTGTGTTTGTAGGATACTCATCTGTTAGTAAAGCTTATAGAGTTTTCAATAAAAGAACATTACTAATAGAAGAATCTATCCATGTAGTATTTGATGAGCCAAGTCAATCTTCTGAAAAGAATCAAAGTGTTAATCAAGATCTGCCTGCTGATCTACAGAAGTTAGACATTGGAAGAAATGAAGAATATGTTCCCATCATACTACCCAATCTTAATTCAGCTGATAACTCAAGTGCTGTTCAAAATCACAGTGCTGATTGTCTAACAGACGAGTTGCAAACAGCTGACAGACCAGAGACTGTTCAACAGACGGCAAATGTTCAACAGACTACTACTGTATCTCCAACAGTAGTGTTGCAAGATCAAAACAGAGGACAACATTCAGACCTGCAACCTGATCTCAGATGGCTCAGAAACCATCCACCAGAGTTGGTGATTGGTGATCCTTTAGATAGAGTGAAAACAAGAAGAGCTGCTGCACAAGATGCTATGTTTGTCACTTTTCTATCTCAAATAGAGCCTAAACAAATTGAAGAAGCTCTCAATGATTCCTTCTGGATAGAAGCTATGCAAGAGGAGTTGAATCAATTTGAAAGGAATGAAGTCTGGTACTTAGTTCCTAGACCAAGTCATCAAAGGGTAATTGGCACTAAGTGGGTTTTCAGAAATAAGATGAATGAAGATGGTATTGTTACCAGAAACAAAGCAAGACTAGTGGCCAAGGGTTATTGTCAAGAAGAAGGAATTGACTTTGATGAAACTTTTGCACCAGTAGCAAGACTTGAAGCAATCAGACTGTTTCTAGCCTATGCTGCTCACAAGAACTTCACTGTCTATCAGATGGATGTGAAGTCTGCTTTTCTCAATGGAGAATTGCAAGAAGAAGTATATGTTGAGCAACCTCCTGGATTTGAAGTCTATCAAGAAGAGGACAAAGTATATCGTCTGAAGAAAGCCCTCTATGGACTGAAACAGGCTCCAAGAGCATGGTATGATACCCTATCTGATTTTCTTTTAATTAAAGGATTTCATAAAGGTAAGGTAGATAAAACCTTGTTCACAATTGAATGGGAGAATCATATATTGATTGTGCAAATATATGTGGACGATATTATTTTTGGTTCAACTAACCAACAGATGTGTGATAAGTTCTCCAAGCTGATGCAGAATAAGTTTGAAATGAGCATGATGGGTGAACTTAATTATTTTCTTGGTTTACAAGTCAAACAGCTACCTGATGGAATCTTTATAAATCAAGCAAAATACACAAGAGATCTGTTCAAGAAGTTTGGTATGGAAACTAGCTCTACTGCTACTATTCCTATGTCTACAAGTCTTCGTTTGGATAAAGATGAAGATGGAAAATCAGTGGACATAACCAAATATAGAGGCATTATAGGGTCACTGTTATATCTAACAGCAAGCAGACCTGACATAATGTACTCAGTTGGAGTCTGTGCAAGATTCCAATCAAACCCCAAAGAATCTCATCTCTTAGCTGCCAAGAGGATATTGAAATATGTTAAAGGCACTCAAGAATTGGGATTGTGGTATCCTAGAGAATCTGGATTTGAGCTTATTGGTTATTCAGATTCAGACCTTGCTGGCTGCAAGATCGACAGAAAGAGCACAACAGGTGCTTGTCAGTTCTTAGGTAGTCGTCTGATCTCATGGATGAGTAAGAAACAAACCTCAGTTTCTATATCTACTGCTGAAGCTGAATATATAGCTGCTGGAGCTTGTTGTGCACAGATACTTTGGTTGAAGCATCAACTAGAAGACTACAATATCAAGATCAGTGGAATTCCAATCTACTGTGATAATACAAGCGCAATCTCACTTACTCAGAATACTACAAGTCATTCAAGGACTAAACATATAGAGATCAAGCATCACTTCATTAGAGATCATGTGGAAAAAGGCAATGTTATGATAGAGTATGTTCATACTGACAATCAAATTGCTGATATCTTCACTAAACCTCTAAGTGAAGCAAGGTTCTCAACTCTAAGAGCTGAGTTAGGACTACTAAATTTGGATGCATAAGCTGAGGGGGAACTCATCAGAAGACTGGAGTTCAACAGCTTAGTTATCCGCTATTCTATTCAAGAATTAACTTTCAACAGACTAGTTAGCTTATGGATTCTTAAAGACAGGGGGAACGTGTAAGACTATCGGTACTTCTGCTCTAAAGATGAAATCTGTTAATGTCAGTTAGTGAAAGTTATATTATCTGAAGATCTGTTCTTAATTCTTGAAGACTGAAGATTATTTTATCTTGCTGGATTGACAAACAGCAGAGGAAGATTACTAGCTATTGGCATTCTCTAGTAATATCAGATAACAGATCACTCGTCTGTCAGATAAGTTAAACTCTACTCATCTGATGTCTTATATAAGCATGGTTATAAAACGCATTCTTAAGAAACACGCTTTTATAAGTAACAGATTAGTGTCGATAGAGTTTCCCGCCCATCTGACATTAAAATAATAAAATTGAAATCCGCTTCTCCTAGCCATACGATTTAAAACTGTCAGATTAGATCAACGGTTCAGATAAATCACGGAAACCAAATCAAAAGGAAACCTATAAAATCCGATCTAAACAGTTCAGTCGTCTTACGCACTCAAAAACTCTCAAACTCTCCAACTCTCAAACCCTATTACTTCGAAAGGTCACTATTCTTTTGCAGAATTTACTCATCAATCTCTGAGAATGGACAAGATTATTGAGGGAAGGTACTTCAACTACAGCAAATTCCATTTTTCGGGCACTGATCTGATGCGCTCGTTACTGGAAAAGATTAAGGAAGCTTCGTTAGTTCCTGTTTTGGAGGCTCACGAAGACAGAGTCTACTTGGA